>JAOTQP010001286.1:21316648-21345054 GCA_026413545.1 Cichladusa arquata
TTTAGAAATAAAAACACTCAAAAGAGAAAAAGTACATCTCAGTCATTCCTAAAGCCAACCATTAAAATTACCTAAAAGTACAGAAAAATAATCTAAAAACATAAACAAAAACAAAAACCTGCATGGAAAATAAACCTTACCTGAGAAAGGTACATCTCTCAGAATAGTAGAAGTCCAGCCCCCCCAGAGGGAGATCCACCCATCTACAGCCAACCTGGTGCTGATACACAGGTAGAGCTCCTTGTAGGACCACCTGCGATACTGCATTTGAGTTTTGATCAGCTCCAGGGGACTCACGACAGTAGCAGAACCGACTGCAAAGGAAACATGGCTTTTTTAGAAAAATCAATGTTTAATAGTACAATTCCCTGAACATGCAAGTTATGTCTCACCTTACTTTATATATTTGATTCTTTTCAATTCTCTCATTTTCCTTCAACTAATTCCCAAAATAAATTTCCTTTCCAGACAAGAAAACCATGTCTATTCACACTACTTAGATTTCCAGTTTAGGGGTTCTTTTTTCAATGCTAGCCTGCTGTAATCTATGTAACATGCTAAAAATCCTCATTTTCAGATTTAACACATAAATAGGCTGAAAATGTCAAATATTTACACTCAATTATTTTCATTAGTTGCCATTTTAAACTGTAACTTGAAGAAAGCGATCCTGATGTTAAAGGCTTTTTTTTTTGTGTTAAGGACAGAATTGTGGTAATAGATTAAGCTTTTATTGATTTCTAAGCATCTTTGCCACTTGTATTTTTAACTATCAAGAGCAGGCAATCTGTATCTGATACAGTAACTCCTGCATCTTGCACAATGGTCAGTGAGTCATCATTCAGTAACAAGCTACCATCACACATCTAACAGACATTAAAAATTTTCCTAGATCCAAGAATTTTTCTTCTGTTTCTGGAATAATGTCTTACACATGAATTTAAAATCTGGAACAGCCTAATAAGAACAATGTGCTACAGCACCACAAAATAGCAATTCTCTTTCCACTAGTCTGCCAGTGCCCCCATTGTTGTCATAGGTAGAACATGGAACTGCATTATCAGACTCTTCTAAGAAAGCCCTAAAATATATTATCTGAGTTAATTCTAAAAAAATAGATGAGGAAAAGGATAAAAAAGTAAGAAAATATATAAATTTCATCCACATCATGCAGCAGTAAAACCAGTACGAGTTTAATTTTCATCTTTGTTATAACTACCTATGTACCTTCCATTATTGCAAATAATGATGTTTATTATTAGATTGATGAGAACAGACTTAAATTAAACTGTCCTTGGTATAAATCTAGAAATATAAAATTCCGAACAAATTACAAATGTAGTGAAAGTTTCAGCAAAACTAAATCTTTTTATTCCAGGTTAGAGGGTTTTGCTGCCCAAGAAATACTGGGTAATGACAGTATCCATTCCTAGCCCTCATTTAAACCCACAGCATATTTACTTTAAATAAAAGTCAACAAAAGAAACTCAGGAAAACTGCATACAGGTATTATGTTCCAGTTTTCTCTTTAAACAGAGGACAACTTACATCTGCTTAAGGAACCTGCAATTACTGGAATGTGCTCATCACGATTTCCTGGTCTATTTTTCAAAGCTTCAGACAGCTGGTCATAACAGGTAAAATAGATTGCTGTGGTAGGAATTGCCATTATTCTAAAATGTAAGAGAGGAAATTTAAATAAATACAAGAAAAGCAGGAGAATAAAGTCAACTGTCTTATATGGATATTTTACTTATATTAAAAAAAAAGTTAAATCTCTAGCTGTGTGGAATGGATCAATTAAAAAAACCCAAGATGAATCCCATATCTTTGATTCACTGCTTCTAGTTCAGAGTTTCAAACCCACACACTTCCCAGGTTTTCATTTTCACTTAGGGAAAACCATAAGTAAAATGATGGTAGATTATCTCAGTCAAAATTTATTCCATGCCAGCTCCAGAACTGTTTTGATAAAGAATGGGAAGTGAAAGATCTGAAAATTAAGAACCCAAACAAAATATTACAGAATTACTACTACCCTTAAATTTTATGTATGTAACAATTGGATAATATGATCTTGATCAACAGCCATTTATACTCACTACTTGAAAGAGTGTAGTATGCATAGATACAAGCTTTTTCCATACCAGCATAGTACAGACTATAGTAACAATAGGTAGATTCAATAATCATTCAGTGTAGGGGGTAAAGCACCACATCTTACTATAAAATGGCAATTATACTTCTGTGTTATGTCTGTGCCAATACAGCATGTACCACCATTACCAAAAAACACCAAGGACCAATCATGCTTGGAAAACCAACATGGCTTAGTTTAGATCTTCTCTTCTACTTGTGCGACTTACTCCAGTAAAGAAGTTAGTTCTCTGCTGGAGAACAGAACATGTGCTTTATAAAAAAACTGTACTGACTGGAAGAGTTCAGTCAGGTCCTAAGGTTTATATTTTGAAATTGCTACATACTGGAGGGTAAACAAGGCTGAGCTCCACCATGTTGTGCTTTTTTTCTGCCTATACACTGAGCACTGTCTGCAAATCAAAAGTGTAGCAGTGCTTCCCACTGGTCACTTACCACTTTGAGCCTTATAAGATCCAAATTTAATATACATCTTAGATTTGAAAACTTTATTGGTTTATGAAGGAGAACATAATTCCAGAGGTCTTAATTTCTATCTGTTCCAGGTTAATATGAATAAAAAGATAAATCAGTTTGGGGCTGTTAAGCCGAAAGAGTAGACCAGGAGGAGATCTGATTGCAATGTTTAAATATGTAAATTGTTCTTGTAGAAAGAAAATGAATTATCTGTTTATCCAGATAGAATAAAACCCCAAAGCTCTTCGAAATAAAGAAGATGATTACAAAAATTAAGTGAGGGTAATGAGGTGCAACACCAGAGTTTTGGTGAACAGCTGTGCTGCTGATAGCAAGTCATTAAGTAACAAGATACAACAATAAGAATGTGTCAAAGACTGGCCCTCTCCAGTGACCAGGTCCTATGCTGTGATTCGATGATGCTACCAAAGGAATGGTAATAGTAGGGAAAAAAAATAAAATAAAAAAAGCAGAATGAGAAGGCTATAAATCTATTGATCCTGCTTAAATACTGAGAATATATCAGGAAATTTTAAAATCTGCAGAAAATATACTGTCCATAGATACTTATGATCGAACTGATTAGTCTGTAACTTCAGCATTGATCAAATTTTAAAAAACATGATAATTTGGCACAGCATACCCATTCAACTTACAGTGTTGGTGGAAGCCCACTCCACAGCGACTTAATTCCCTCTATTCGAATAATTTTCACAAACGCATCCTAAAAATATAACCAGGCAAAGAGCAATATTAAGCTACAAACTTTCATAGTTAGTAATATATTTTAGCTGGCAGAGCACAAAACTAATGTGTTTAAAAGAATGTTTCTAAAATGCTTTACCATTGTAAGATCCCAATTTTGTAACTACTTACACAAACTATCACACTTAATCATGCAAACAGCTCCACTGAGCTGAATAGAATAATTTATGAGACTGAATTTAAGAATTTCCTTCTATCTTTAAAAAGCCGAAATACTAAGTGTTTATCTGAGACTGACAGCCCTGTGAGTAACTATTTTCAGAACTAATATGGTATCACTTGTGGAAACTTCACAGAAAAATCCACTAAAATATTTTTTTCAATATGTAGCAGAGTTTCTAGGCATGAGATAGCAACTAATTGTCAAAGATTATTCAATACTTGCTTCCTCTGACAACATGACCCCATACATGCAATGTATATACATTATACCATATACAAGCTTGCAATTATTACAGCTGTCCTGTATATTCCCAGGAAACTGACAGCAGAGGAACACTAAACCTTGAAGATCATTCAACTGAAATCACAAGCAAAACCACAAACTCTGTGATGTCAGGATACCTCATTTTCTTAAAACATCTGGGGATGGAGGCTGAGATTCAACGGATCAGAATATGCCTAACACCAGTCATTGTAACAGCCTCAAAAGATAGAGAGTCTGCCAGACCACAGAAAGGACTTGGAGGAAGAAAAAAGCAAATAGCTTTAGAGGAGACAGCCTTGATGGACTAAAATCCTGAGAGGTAAAAAGCTGAATGGGAAAAACAAAGGAATTGTTTATTACAAGAAACCTGACTAGTTTTGAAAGGAAGCCAAGAATCCCTAGAGATCCTAACATGGTTTAACAAAAAACCCCCCACTTTTATACTACCTAGTTAATATGTTTATAACCCAGCTTCAACAAGTTTACAAAACAGGAAGGTGTAGATAAAAGATAGGACTCATTAAAAAAAAAAAAAAGAAGATAAAGTTACATGATAGTCATTCTTCTTTAAGAAACACCTTGTTATGGCAAAACCAGGCATATATTAATGTCAAATAGAAAATGAAGTAACTTTCTAAAATTACATAGAAAAGCTAATTTAAAAAAATCACATTATTTTAAAAAGAAATTACATTATTTAAAAAAGAAATCACATTATTTAAAAAAGAAACCCTGTAAAACTGCTGAAGACACCTTTTGCATTACTATCCCATTCTCAAGATGTTAATTCTGAAAAATCCTTGATCATACGTCTAATTTCATGGCAGAGTCAAAAAAAATTTGACTAATGAACCAGCATGACAGTATCTGCCAGCAAGTCTGTTTCAAGTTTCTGGGAAAATGCTAATCCTACAAGTCTCAATGGATAGAGAACTTGACACATGAACTTAACTTTAAACACTATCTGCACCATTAGTTCAGCTCAGGAGCATATTGGGAGATGTGTAGGCACAACGGTCGTAAGCAGGCAAGAGAAAATTATTACCTGCAATCAGCAACTACTGCCAATATAGCTGAAGTGGGGGAAAAAAATCATAAAGCCAGTAACCTGTGAGGACAGCTGTGCAGCTGCCTCCTTGTTCATCTTAAGGAAGGAATATGTATTTTATTGCTGACAGTAGAAGGTATCATCAATCAGCAGTGCAACCATATGAAAACCCTCTCAAATGATAACAGATTTCAGTAGAACCCTGAAAAACTCTGAAAACTTCAGAGTATGCTACTTAAACATGCAGTTTTATATACATGTAAAATGATTCTTACCAATGTCCCTTTGAAATACCCAGGTTTTTTATGCCAGGCTTTGCTGTCCCCATTTTCACCAACATATACATCATCCACAAGGCCACTGGAGCATACAAAACACTTTCCTAATAAAATGGTATATAAGAATACAGTTAATGTCTGTAAGACTGTTTTTACACAGCAGCAATTTCAAATTGGATATGATGGCAACACAGATTTATCTCTGGTTAGACACAGAGGGGCAAAATAATTTTGGTAAGTCAGTAATGACAAATTAGGTCAAAGGAAAAAGTAAAAATGCACCACTCAGACTGCCTAATTAAATGGACCTGCCTTCACAAGGCTCCAAGAGACATGTTCAGGTTATGCTACCATCTGCTGAAAGATAAAACTAACACAAGACCTGAACGTCACTATTGTATGTAACTCTGAGCATCTTTCAGACTTTAAAATCTTTTATCAAGTAGCCACAGCATTCACTTCAAGTGGAGAGATTATATCTTATCTGTATTATTATTATTATTATATCTTATCTTAGTCTGTATTTATACTAGATCATCCCCTTCATTTGTTTTTCATTTCTTCTGCATCATGTACTTTCAACCTGTTTGATAAAATACTACTGCCATTACAAAAACATACTTTAAGCTTCACATTTGCAGATTTTTGAAGGTTTTAGAACTTACTCAAAATCACAACAGAAGGTACAAGTATTTTTCCTAATTTAATTTGCAAATGTGACTGCAAATACTCACCTCCACATTCAACATGCAAACCCAGTCATCTTCTTTCCTTTTAAATCTCATTTACTATGTACAAGTAAATAGTAGGAACCATTAGCACATCTTTGAGACCACAATATCTTCATTTATTTAGAACCCAAGTGGCAAGTGACTTGTTAAGACTTCTCCATTTCAAAAATCTCTGGATTCTGGAGGAGATTAACTTTGATATAACATCCTGACCACATAAACCCTCTGATGAAATATTTATTAACAGCCAATTTAGTAACAGCTTTTTATTGATTGACTCAACTCAGTATTAGTTGTACCTTCTGCCACAAGGAAAATATTAAGATAGAAAAAAAAGCCTGTTTTAAATGGCATGGATGTATGGGATTTTTTTCTACTGTGTCTGTTTAGTATATACTGGTGTGTTGCTTTTCCCTCCCCACAGTTATACTGGAGAAACAAGCTCAAACATTCTGCACCTCAGCGCAGCATTATGACAACCATCACCTAAACACAAGAGCAAAAAGCAAACTCTGTCCCCCATTATACTACACATTTGTTTGTTTACCTTTATGGAATTGATTGCTTTGGGCTTGCAGTCGAGTTTTGATAACATCTAAAGGAGTTACTAAAATGAAACAGAAGTCATTTAGAAACACCCTGGATACCCTGAAAATGTAGAAGTTTACAGATGCCTTATCATTAACTTCTACAACTTTTTTTTTTTTGTTTCCAGAGGGGGGAAAAAAACCCAAACTAACAGCCCTTACAATGTTATCAGGCAGAGAGAAAAGGGATGTTAGCAGACAGAGACAATGTTATCAGAGGCAAAGAACTACACACCCTATATGGTTTGCAAGACATCAAATCTATCTTTTCTAATTTACTAACAGTTGCATAGACATTAAGCATTACAGATATACAAAGCTCATTCAAAAACCACTGTGTCATGTTGTCTGATTGCTAGAACTTCTTACATTATGTTCTGCTGCTAACCTCTTTTAACTAGCATACCATCATGCAAAATCAAATTTTGGCCTCCAGCATATAAAGGAGCACAGCATTCTCCATGTGTTTGTTCTTTTTCAATAAACTGACCATAATTAAACTTAAAAAAAAAAAAAAAAAGAAGTTAAATTCATTATGCACTTATCTTTTTTGCTGCATGTAACCAATATGTAAAACGTTGGGGCTCTTGAAAAGTAAGTGAAGGTTTAGTGAACATTTCACTGCTACCACTGCAGCCCTTACAACTATCACAGGCTGAGACATTCTGAACACTGCAGTGGCTGGGCAGCTGGACCACCTTCCTCTGATCATATCAGCTGAGGGCTTGATTCAGTTGCCTGCATATAAGCAGCTGGTCCCATCTGAGTCTCTAAGGAATCCAAAATACCTACAGACTGGACAGAAATGACACAGGACCTACAACCTTACTTACCAAGCATCAGCTAAAGTCAAACACTAGTCCTGTCTTGCTGAAGACACTCCTATGCTCAGGCAATGCAGTCACATCTCAGCTCTCTGGTGCTGCCTCTCAGTTGACTAACAGGCTGAATATTTGCCTCACACTACAGTATCTAAATGTAGGGATCTAAATGTGACTCCTGCAGTTCAACTAAAGAACTTAAAATTTGCCATGTAGTAGCATTTCAGCCACTCGCACTATTCTAGCTTGTCTCAGGCTGGCACTTCAGACAGGAGTCAGTCTCCTGTACCTCTCTTGAGCACCAACACCTTACCCTGTACTAGAATTGTGGGTATGTACATCCAATTGAAATCCATCTTGGGAATTCCACAGGTCTGATGTACAGGATACACAGTGAAACAGAACAAAAAGACTATGAATTGAACAGGTTACTGAATTGCACAGGCAAGATCCTATTCTGCAAACATTTTGTGGGGGAAATCGTGCTTAGAAAATTGCACATTTCCCTGCAGCTTACTCCACATTAAAACCAAAGCCACAGCTAAAGGCTATCTTAAAACAAAAAGTATCAGAAGCACAAAGTATGAGCTAATGAGTTTGTAGAATTCCAAGAGACACTAAGTGCTGAATGTAACCAACCAATGCCTCCTTAGGTATGCACGGGGAAGGAGGTCCTAGTGACGTGACTGAATGTGAGGCAGAAGATGAATTCCACCTGCTATCCAGAAGTTTAATAGAGTAACAAAAATGTATCCTTAAAAGCAATGTTTAAGGAAAAAAAGAAAAAATCAAACCAAATCCAACAGTAAAAGTATTTGACAGGGTAAGACATCAGAGAAGAATTGTTATTACTATGCCTCACTGGGACCAGCCTTGCAGTGTTTTGTGTGTTGTACTGTAAAGCAGACTTTTATATATTTTCGAAGCTGCAGGAAATATGGAAATTACTTTTTATTAATAATTTTGTTTCTTCTCAACAGAAAGCAGTAAATAGAAACCAAATAGAAAAAAACCCATAAATTCAAAGTGAGCAAATATTACTCTTATTTTCAGAAATAGTTAGACATTATCAGGGGCACAAAAGATTTCAATTAACCACGCTAACAAAAAAGAGAAAACTATCAAAAAATATCTTTGTTGAACATATTAGCAGAAACATACATAAGCAAACATCATGCTAAGTCAAACGTAACAGTAATCACTTTGTAAGATTCTCTCTGTGGCCAGCTTCATAGTTTGCCTTACCAAATAATGATGTAATTATAGCTCCACAACAAGAGGCTATTGCTTGCTGAAAGATAGTTAGTTTTTGTACGTTGATATCACTCATTTCAGCCATGGCTTTATCCCCAAAAAATAAAAACCTGTTAAGGAACAGAAAAACATATTGTAAGACTATGCTCAAAATTTGCAGAAAAAGGGATAAATATTTTCAATTTTCATTACTAAGCTATGTAGAACCAGCAGTGTTACTTTTCTACTCATATAAAAGCATCTCAGTAATTTTTGAGATTATTTGAAAGTATTTGAGTCATGTTTTGCACGTAAGTTTTCTAAAGACAATAAATCTTCAAAATCCTTCTTAGATTAATTACAACATTTATATGTTCTTACAAACCACATTGAATGTTTAACACGTATTACCTTTAACTGCAATGAAGTGTTTACAAACATGCAAATAATCCTTACAAAGATAAACTCCCAGCCTGTGGCCCATAAACTGAAGCACTGCAGGATAATTGACCCGGCCCTTCTCCTGCTCACATCTCTCCTGAGAGAACCCAGAAAGGTCTCCTGGCTGATCCAACAGCCTGCTAGGGATGACTGGCTACCCTGGCATGCTGCTAGTTACTAGTTACTAATAATGCTACCATCAAATGTTAATTCCTTGAACAAATCCTGATCTACGGCTGCATAGGCATGGTCACAGCAATTTAGGAATGCACTTACAATATCTGCAACTAGCCCAGGACAGAAGAAGACAACAAAAATACTTCAGAAAATTAAATCCCCAAATAGAGGTGTCTCTTTCAAAATGCAGTGCAGCAAAGTTTTAAGTCCGGCCCTAACTTTATTAGAGACACTAATCTAAGCTTTTCATTGGCTCTACAAGAACGTTTTGCTATTTTCACTACGCTTCAAGTCGGATAAAAAAGATCAAGCTGCACAAAGCAGCTCTGGCCTCTCAGGTGCTAACGACGGCAACGGTGGGTGGGGATATTGTCTATTTCTCATGTATCTTTAACTCAGAAGGAGACCGCTGCCCACAGCTGCGTACATACCCGTTTATCAGCAACGCCCGGCTGCGCCCGCCGGGGACAAAGGTCCCCACGACTCGAGCACAGCCCGGGCTGTGGCGAGGAGAGGAGAACCCTGCCACTCCTCCGCGCCGCCCGAGCCAAGGCCGCCGAGCTCCGTGCCCCGGCTCCCGCCTCGCCTTCCGCCCGCCCCTCGGGGCGGGGCCGGGCCCGCGCGGGCAGTTGGTGAGGGCGCAGAGCCGCTGTGCCGAGGCGGGAAGGCGGCGCGGGGAGGCTGAGCCGGCCGGGGGTGCCGGCGGAGCCGGCGGAGCAGAGCACAGCACAGCACGATGTGACTCCGCGGGAAGATGAAGCCGAGCGCTGCCGAGGCCGCCGACGAAGGAGCGCGTCCCTGTAAGCGGCGGGGGGCTGTGGGCAGCGCGGGGGAGCTGCCGCCGTTCGGGCCTTTCTTCGCCGGGGCCGCCATCCCGGCTGGGCTGTGAGGCGCCGCCGCCCGCCTCGTGCCGGCTCTGGGCCCGAGCCGCCCTCGGGCTGGCGCTGCGGGCGGGGGCGGCTGGCAGGGCCTTGGCGTGGCTTGGGGAGTTAAACGTGGAAGCGTGCCCCTGGTGTGTGGGAAATGGCTGGGCTGCTGCTGGGCGAGCTGCTGCCCCCCCGGGCAGGCTTCGCTGGTATTTGTATGGGGGGCTCCTTAGGCCTGGGGTGTGAGAACGCACCCCCTTAGCGAGAGAGACTCTTCACTGCTATTGCAGTCCTGCTAACCAAACTAATCCAAACTTTTGATTATCCCTGAGAGGTTTAATATGCGGGCTCCAATATTAATTCCGGTGTTTAGAGTGTTAATTTTTGAACGGCCCTGGCATGTGTGTGGTGAGCATAACACCATATTTGATCCGTGATCATCTACACAATTTCCCTTGCACGCTTGCTTATCATCCATCTTTTCTGTTTAGATTCTGGATCAGTTACACCAACCCGTGTTTCCTCATTTTCTTATTTCTCTAGTTTTTTTTTTTTCTTATCTTCCAGATCCTACAAAACTGACTGCTGTTCCTGTGTTATTTAGTGTGCTCATAAACCTTACTTAGAGGATTGTGCAGCATGAAAAGTTGTTCTGCTTCCTTTCCTATCTAAGGCTGTTTCAGGGAGAGAAGGAGTACTTAACGCAGGAATTGTTGTGCATGCTGCCTTTTTGTCTCCAGAAGACGCCTGCTCACTTCCTGTAGCAGCTCTCATTGTCTTGAGCTTCCCTAAGAGAGAAGCAACTAGGAGTAAGTCAGAAAAACCAGTGTAAAACCGATATGTGGAATTGTGCTTTGAGCAACCTAGTGAAAGGTGTCCCTGTTTATGGCAGGCAGGTTGAAACTAGATGATCTCTGAGGTCCCTTCCAGCCCAAGCTGTTCTATGGAAGCTTACTCCATCCATTTCCATAATTTAAGAATTTTCCCTTTCAGAAATAAAAACAAAGTCCAGTTCTGTTTAAATTTTTGTTTGTTTGTTTTTTGCAGCAGATGGAGTACAAGCAAAAGCAGAAAAGATAAGATCTTCCCTGAAGAATGTGAAAAAAGGCACAGGAAAGCCAGAGAAACTCAAATTTAAGCCACTCACTGGGAAGGTGTTTTACCTCGATATCCCCTCAAATGTGATCTCTGAAAAGTTAGGAAAGGACCTCAAAGAGCTGGGAGGGGTAAGTTAATGACAGAGACTTGTGTGAACCTGGAAGGAAAAGTGCATGTGTAATGCCTTTTTTGTGTTCTTAGTAACTGCATTTTAATGTTACTTGTAGTTATCTGAGATGGGGTCTTATTTTTCTGTGTTTGTCTTAAACTTCAGTACAAACAACGAGCTTGTCAACAAATTATTCTGTGGGTTCTCAAGAGAAGCTGCTTTACTGATTGGAACAAAAGTTCTTATGAGGAAGTTTTGTTTTTAATTGATTATTCACCTGGCTTAAAATTTTATCCAAATGTATTAGATTTCATTGTTTGAGGTGATTTTTCTTCTGTGCTATATTGACATGTTTACATGTTACAACTCGCAGTGTTCAGCTGAACCTAAAGAGATTAAAGGAAGAGTTTTGTGTATGTTTTCTCTAAGTCAGTAGCCTTACTAACTAATTTTTGCACAGACTATCGTAGTGTTTTTGAATACTCTTATTTAAATAATAAATTTTATAAGTATCTTACTAACTCTTTTTCCTAATTCTTCTTTCTGTATGGAAGGAACTCTTTGATCCAAGCAAATACAGGATGTAATAATAATATTAACTGCATATTACTAAACACCTTTTAAACACAGAGGCAGAAGGGATCTGCTTAAATTGCTAGCTGTTCTGAACATTACTTTGGCAATGCTTCTTTGACCTCAGAGGGACACTGAGCAGCTTTGAAATTGGTGCTTGTAAATCAAGGTGCTGTCTGAAACCATAGTGTCAGTAAAGAATGCCAATAACACAGTTTTGAGTTAAGTGCATTGTTTTACATTTAGCATCAAATAAGTGCATGCTGTCATTTGTCTTTCTCTCTAAACCAGAATTTAGGACTTCATATGTGAAAAGTAAGGTCAGAACTCAGAGACTGAAAAGGAAGATTTTTTTTTTGTCTTATTCTGAGGAGTAAATGCCTCAACCTGAGGTGCTCAACAGTCTCATGATCAATTACCACATGCTCTGTTGTTACTTGTGTGGAGTGCTCTTAGAAGTGCCTCTCCCTGTATATCCTGTTTCTGTAAAAGATACATAGAGCAGAATTGAAAGGCACAGTTTCAAGGTGATTTGTGCTTTCCACACTGATCAGTGGAAAAGAGGAAAATACCTCAAACTATGAAACAACAAGGCAGATAGCTGTTGATTGCACTGTAGTTGGCAATGAAAGAGACTGAAGGAGCGAAGTGAAAGAGAGTAAGTGCAGAATAAACATATTTTTATATTCCTGAGTATGAGAATATGAACCTACTTAAGACTTTACTTTTTTGAGAAGTGTTGTGAAAACAGTAGGTGTGAAACATGGTAGCTATTCTGAAATTTTAGTTTTTCCGCTGGTTCTAAACTCAGTAAATTTATAGTTTCTTGTAGCTGTAAATTACATTTGTAGACAACTGCCTTTAAGTTTAGCCAAACACTGCTGTGTAATTTCTGTTTACTAAAACTAGAGAGAATTATTTTCCTTGAATTAGTCTGTTATTCCTTAATGCAGTGTTTGCATTCTTGTAATTAGAAAGTATTACAGGTAGATAGTAAAAAAGAGTTATAATTAAAACAAAGCTATTTTGATAATGATTACAAAATTAAGAAATTGAAATTAGAATTCATGACTGGTAAGATGCTAGTACAGCTTAATTGTCATCCAGGTATTTAGAAAATATTTTCTTGCTAACTCAGTATTTTTGAAGTTAATTGTTTTAGAAGTTTTATCACTTTCCTTTAAAGTATTTTATGTAAAATCGAGTTACTGGTCTATTGTCCTGAGATAATTATTTGCTTTTTGTCTTTATATTTAGAGAGTGGATAGTTTTCTTAGCAAAGATATCAACTATCTGGTGACTAATAAAAAGGAGGCAAAATTTGCACCAGCTCTTGGCCAGATTTCTCCTGTTCCTAGTCCAGAATCTGCACCTAATGGAGGAAATGGTTCACCTCATCCTAGCAGCCGAAAAGATCGACATGATGGAAGTTCGTTTAAGATAGTAGATACAGTAAGTTTCTTAGTAATAATTCTGCAAGTCATGTGCAATCCATAGGATATGCTCTTAAAATTTTTCTCCTATTTTGTTTCCTAAAGGTGGCAGCAGTTCCTTGGGTGAATGAGGGTTTTTCTTTCAAGTATTCTTTTAAATTTATTCAGGCTAAATTGTTAACTAATTCAAACTAATTCGGGAAATTTTTTGAAACTAATTTTACAAAGGATCCATTTTTGCAAATAAGCAGGGTACACTAAAATATGTTCTAATGTAGTATATCTCACTTAAAACACTGATGTCATGTTTGACAGCTGGATCAGGCACTTTGACATCCAGTGATTCCTGTCTCTTTAGCAAGACAGCCTATTAAAATCTGATTGCTTTGATGTTGTTAATGCTGATATCTGCAGAAACACACTCTGGTAGTAGTAGGAAATAATTTAAATTGAGCATTATGAATATAAATTTTTTCTGAGCTCTTTCTTAGGGGATCACATTAATTGCAAGAGTTAGTATCTGAATTTATGGAGGTTTATGTCAAGTTTCTTACATGTGCAAGTCTTGTGTTCTTTCAAAATACAGTTGAAAATAATTAGCTGTACTATATATATGGTGCTTATTTAGAAACACAACCAGGCTGCAGACTGGTCTTTGTATTGCATAGGTGAGGTCACTTCATTTTACAAACAACCTTACAACAAAAAGTAGAAAAAGGAAATGCACTGGTGATAGAAAAGCAGGGGATAAGGCTGAGGCTCTGATTATATTCATGACTATAATTTTCACGAGCCCAGCTGATGAAAACTCATTTTTTGGTGTGTGTCACTGGCTGCTTATTCCCACCATCTACTTTGTTCCAGCACTAACATTGCAGTGGCCTTTTTTGGCTGAAAATGATTAGTTATTGGGGTTGTTTTGGTTTTGGATTTTTTTTCCTTTTGACTGTATTAACCGTAACCCTGTGAGAAAAATGCACGTAATTGAAGAATTAGCAGTAGAATGAACAGAAGGAGACCCTGGTGGCTAACATATGTATTTGGTAAGAGCAATGTATATTATCTCTTCACTACAAATTTGTTTCTGTTTTAATGTAGATACGTATGAGCAGAGGAAAGTCCTTGGTTGAAAAAGCAATCAAAGAACAGGTAAGCCAAATAATCAACAAACTTATGCTTCAGAGCCTTGGTGGTTTGTTTTTCTAGAAAACAAGCAGTAGCAAAAGTGGTCTTAGTGGTTTTAGAGAGAAGTCAATCATGGGGTGCTCAGGCAGAAGTTGAGGGATTGTCCTAAATGAAGTGTCAGGTATATTTTCTGGGTACTTCCTGAAGAATTGAAAGTCTGTGGAGTCTTAAGACAAGTAGTAAAATTTGTCAGGTTTGCTAATATAACTAGAGGTGCTCATGAAGTTAATGTATAACTTCACTGTCTTCAAATCTTACTATAAAATGTGACCTTAAAAAATAGTTTTGGTTTTCTGAAGGTTAAATGTATTCTTTTGATGGTGAGGTGCTGTAATACAGAGAGAGAGAGAAGAGGAGTCTAGAAGAGTATTCTTTTGACTAGAAACAAAGCATCTGCATTTTAATCTCAACTTTCTTAATACATAGTATATTTTTAATTTTTTTAAGTAATTACTATGTATTGTTTAAAATTGCTAATATAATTTATTGCTTGCAGGACTTAATCCCCACTGGTAGTATACTGTCCAATGCGCTGAGTTGGGGAGTGAAGATACTTCATATTGATGGTAAATATTTTTATTAAATGAAGCCTGACTTGAATGTGTAACACTCATTTAACAGTTCTTTTGTTGAATTCGAAATACTAAGTAATGTCAAACATACAAAAATTGAGTCAACTGAGTATAATTCTCCCACTTTTTGCCAGATGTTAAGAATTGCATTGAACAAAAGAAAAGGGAGCTCTATCTAATCAAAAGAGCAGGCAGTTCTTCTAAAGATGTGGTAAGTGCCTCTCTGCCATTTGTAAAATTGTCATTTGTTTCATTAACTAAGAAAACACTAAGTACTAAAGTACTAAGTACTGCCTGCTGCGAAGCTTGTAGATTTTATTTTAATGAAGGTATTTCTCATTTTCAGTTTTTCACAGACTTGTATGTCCTGTGCATTGATTTAAAAACTATCTTTGGAAATACAAAGTATTTGCTGTGTATTTCAACGTTATTTAAAAATAACTTATTTAGTAGCATTAATTGTGTAGTGTGTAGAGTTGTGCTCTTGCAAAGGATATCTGAGAGTCAGAAGAGCTGAACTGTCTGAAATTTCCATTCTGCCTGCCTCATAAGTAATTGTCAAAAATGAAAATGTATTGTTGTTTTGGTGTGATGGTGATGGTGACTGCATTGCTTTGTATAATATTCCCTGTGATAGAGTGATTAGAAATTCTTCCATTTTGAAAAATCATAGTTATGTTTTCTGGAGAAGCTGTCTCTATAAGGAATCTACAACTCTTCCTTCATAGAGAATGAGTATAAAGCTTCTTGAAGGTATTTTGCTGAGTATGTGGAGCTGGCGAGTGAAAATCCCCTTTTTTCAGGTTTTTAGTCTATGATGTAGTGAGACATTAAAGCTTGTAGCTCTTGTTTGCTCCATATGCCGTTGCTCTGTAATTTACACAATTGTCTAGTTTAGCCATGGGGCCTTATAAGTAAATGGAACCAAACTACACAGCATGTGTTACATTATTTTGGAATGTAATACTGGCTAGTAATATTCTCAAGACCACATAAAATCATCGCTGTGTTTGTGAGGTTTGTTCCAAATAGTATGAAATGGGTTTGTACTTTTACCAGAATCAAGTACATTTAACAGCTGATGCTTGAGTGTAGACTTCACTTCTTTCTGAAGACAAAGTATTCCTCTAAATTTTAGTTTTCATTGCTAAAAATAATAAGAGACACAGCCCGTGTAAATCCATTCAAATGAAAAGAATTGTTTTAATTGGAGATACTTGCTGTCCTACAAATTTTGGTGGCATTTTGCAGCTTGCAGTTAATTAGGATTTACAAAGTGTCATAAAAATGTTACCTGTATTAAAGACTGAACTTTCAACTATGGCAAGGTGTTTGGGGTGGAGAGAGTAAGTGTATAAATTTAGCTTTCTGGGTTTCTTTGTTTAGATTTGCTTTTAGAAGAAATAAATTGAGGCATCTGAAGGAAAGCACTTCTTTTTTCAGAGTAGAAAGAAATATTTCTTTGGGAAACATGTTATCTTGCTTAAAGTACTAATGAGCTTAGTTTCCTGAAAAATTCATCATGAGTGTATGAAGTCATGATTAACTCAGGGAGACTCTCATAACTTAAATTACCTACAGCTAAATCTTTAAGTACTGTGCAGAATAATAAAGGGATTTTATACCATCTCTCTTTTTTTTTAATAGGGAAAACATGTTACTGCTCAAAAGTCAAAAAGTAAGTACTTCAATAATTGTAGAGGTTTCTGGCTTGACTTATTTTGTGAATGCTTAAAAATGTGCTACAGTTCTCCTGTGGTCAAATGTGCTGTACTGCAGTTTGTATGTCCAAGAGAAGCACATAGAGAAACTTTGTGGAAGTAAAGAGTTTGTCAAAACCTGTACATAATGAGTTCTAAAAGAAAGTCTTACTTATTTATTTAGCTACTGGAGCAACTTGATACATGATGAAAAGTAATTCTCTATTGATTTCCTTTTCTCCCCCTTTGAGCAGGTAGACTGAAAAGTCCATTTATCCGGGTGGAAGATAGGAGTCGGTAAGTGTTCTCTTCATGCTTTTAGTAATGTGATTCTCAAACTGAGTAATTCAGAATTGCTTGAGGAAGTGTGTCCTTAAATCTCAATTGCTTTCACCTTCCTGTCTTCAGATGTGAAGTGTACTGCTCTCTTAAAGGGACATACAAATATCTTTAGCCACCAAATGAGATTGAGCAAGTAGTAGTATAGTAGGGAATATTTGCAGTAGGTGATGGAAGTGGCAAGTTAAGAGGTAACTCTGGTTTGTAGATCATGAGAGTGGATTCTTTGGGTTACTTCCTACCAAGAAATGAAATGGAATCCTGAACCTTTGCATCTTTCCTTAGATCCAAATCCTGTAGCCCAAAAAGACCAGTAAAACTTTGCATACTGAATTCCACTCCTGTAGTTCAGCCTTGGAAAATTTCACATGTTTCTGGTCCTGTTGGTCTTTGTTGTGTAAGAAAATGCCAGTTAGCCAGAAGTTGAGAGAACAATGAATTGTAAAAATAGTTTGGTTCTGCACATCATAATTTGCACCTTTAAATTCCTGACTAACTTCTGAGTTTTGATGTTGTTTAGAAGTGCTGAGTTCTTTCACCCGATTTCTTGTGACGCTTTCCTGAATCGAAAAAAGAGATCTCAACCTGGTTGTACACTGTGAATTGGTGCAATAGGTATGAGGAACATGAGGATAGTGGGGAGAATTGGATCAACAGAGTTGTAAGGAATTTGTATATAAATATATGTGAATTTCACAATGTAGCGGAATACTAAACACTTGAAACATTTATAAATATTTATCTAACATAATTGTTTTTAATGTTTACACAACAGAAGTAACAGTTCAGAAGCAGAAGGTGATGTTTTGCTGTTGCTGTTTCATTTTCCAGACTTGCTCTTATAGTTTTGCCTGGGTAGCTTATAATAGTAATGTGGGGAAAAAATCAGACTGATCTCGGCCATCAGCATTTCAGTCAAGTAATTATTCAATATGGGAACTTTTGACATGTCCTGTTTTAGAAGTTCTTAATCTCTTCAGAGCATTGGTATGGTTGCTAGTTCTGGTATCTCTGAAAGTACAGTGGTGTACAGGAATACTATTTTTCTGAAAAATGAAAAGTCAGTTCTTATATTTTTGAATGGTGGATTGACTATTTTTTTAAAAAGAAAATGACCAAATAATAAATTTTTAAAAAAGCATTGAATGTTGGGAACTGCTGTGGCTACTTCTCAGAAGCACAAATGCACTATTGTCCAAATTCTTGGGTTTATTGGTTACCCAACTCACAACAATTAATAGGCACACAAGTCATATCCCAAGTAACGTTTAAGACAGCTATTGAAACTGAAGGAAAGTATCAAGAAAGGAACGAATGACTTATTCTAAGATATTTGTCTGCTTAGCATTCTGTGTATGTCATATGTAAAAGAGAAACATTTTTTCAAGATTTTGGACCTGGAGTAATGTATACAATTTAAACATTTTTTTTTCGTTTTTGATGGTTCTCTTGCCCTTGTTTTGTCTCAATACAGCCAGTACCGACCATTTTATCTGCAGTTACTGAGTTTTCCATTTCTGAACTATTGTGTTCCAAAGCCATATAGTCCATTTGAGGTGGAGAAGAAGTATCTTTCTGGTCAAAAGCAAACTCAGCCTAAGGAAAGGTTTGTTGAAAACTTTATTTTATTGAGGTATGGGTAGAGGAAAGGATTGTTCTCTAAATTGTTCCATAACTAATTGTGTTTTAAAATAATTGCTTGTCTTCTAATTTTCTGTGCTATTTAATACTATTAGCCATGTCTCATCTGATATATTTTCTGCACTGTTGGTGTCTGTCTCTCTATCTGTACCCTCTTCATCCTGTCTTTAGTCCTTTTTTGGGGCATACAGATGCATGCATCCAAAAATGTGGCCTTCTCCTCTCACTGTGTCTCAGCATAAGATACTTTTTTTTTCCTTTCTCCCAGTGGTTTTTTCTCTTTCCTCATCTTGGATATGCTGTTCAGTAAGTATTTCACAGGAAGTGGGTTTCTTAAGACTATGTCTTTGTAGTGCTGAAATAAGTAGTTGAATTTATTAAAGCAGTGATATTCAATCATGGTGTTGATAACCATTGTTGATAAAGAGTGTGTTTTGTTGATAACGTATAAAAATTAGGCAGACTGCTAATATTGCTTGAACTCTTCAAAGATGAAAAGTGGATGCCAGCTGCCCAGTAGAATTGCAGCTGGCTGTACAGTAAATGTTTATGTGGTACATTTTGGCATTCAGGCTCTAGTTGAGTACTACAGATGCAGTTAGAACTTCAGCAAAAAATCAATTTTATGATTTGAAACTATTTAAAAGCCTTAATTAACTGGTTTTTCTGAATCAGTGTGGGGTTTTAAATTTGTTTCTGCCTAGGTTTTTTCATTGACTTCTAAAATTGATTCATGTGAGAGACTAAATATATTTAAGTGAAGAGTAGATTTGTTATATGTGGAACTTTCTGTATTTAGTAAGTTGCTGCTTTTCTGTCCTTGGGGCTGAAAACTTACTTAGCTGTGATACCTGTTCTCTCTGTTAAGTGGCTTCTCCACAGTTCTGTCCAGTCTCGACCATAACACAGTGCTAGAGGTTTCAGCTGTTATTGCCATGATGCTTTTTTGGGTTTTTGTTTGTTTTTGTGGTTTTTTTTTTTTTTTTAAATTGCAAGGAAGGTAGTAGAATGAAAAGGCAAAAACCATATATTGCAGGGGTTAGTGCTGTATTGAAGCAATCTCATTGTGTCTCTTCAGAGGATGTTGGAAAGGCCCATTCTTTTTAAAGCATTGAAAAACCAAAAAGGCAGTTTTTGTTTAGATTGATTAATGAGTGTGGTATATTAAAATTTTCAGGATTTATGTTTGAATTCCTAATTAATATTTCAGTTGGGCACATACCAAAGAGACATTTAGGTGGGAAAATGTTTCATACTCAGCAGGTAAATGTGACCAATGTCAGTTTTGGGAGAGAGAGAGGGGAACGTTTAATTGTTTTGCTTTTACCTGGGAGAAAAATTTTCTGAATCAAAGTTGTTAGTTCTACTTGCTTCTGCATTGGGCAAGACCTGCAGGCTTATTCAGTCTTCAGATGATCCATTCTATTGCTTCTGTCCTGCTTTACTGGTTCTCTGTGGGTTTTACTCTTTTCCAGAGGGAAGGTGTGAACGCTGGTGTAACAGTTAAAGCAGACACTAGAGTTCCCTGTCCTGGGGAACCCAAGGAATGCTGGGGCAGGGTGTTAACAATACTATGCTTTGTATGCTAGAGATTTTTCAAGAGAGATTTTTAGATGTAAAGTCCTGAGCTTACATCTGTGCAGATACTTGGTAAAATCTGTCAGTGATTCTATGGCTAAACAGGGAGATGGAACTATTCCTTCAAAGTAGGAAGTAGAGATTGACTTTGCTTAACTGCTGGCATATCAGCGGTAGGTGGTTTAATAGTGGGTTGCAGTAAGCAGTAGTTCTTCCCAGATGAGGATTCTGAAGATCATGGAGTAGCTGTTGAAAACTTCTTTATGTATTAATGTCCAGGAAGAACTTTAGATTCATTTTTTTATATTCCCACTTACCCTTTTCCTAGAAAAACAGGACAAAACAGCTTTTGGTCAGCATATTCAAAATTATGTGTAATCAACAGTGGGTGTTAATTTTTTTTTGCTGTTTGTAGTTTGGGTTTTATCAGCTGTGCACAGAGACTTCTAAATGTCCTTTGATTTTTTATTTGTTTAGCAATTTTGTATTCTTTATTCTTCGTCAGTGATAGTAGTACATCTGTACTAACCTGGGTGTTCTATGCTTATGTGTAATTCCACTGGGTCTGCCTGTCTTCTGGCAGTAAACATTTCTGGGCTTTGTTTGTTTGATTTTAAATCTATGCATAAGTCTTTGTTGTTTTTTTTTTTTTTTAAGGGTTGACTAAAATAATGTAAATAGTTTAAGGGGAAATAAGAGTTTGTTTTGGAGTTTTTTTAAAGTTAGTAAGAATGAATATACTGTGAGGGTCAAGTTGAGCACTCAGTTCCATGTTTGACTCATTAATATTCTCTTAACAGAAACAAAATAAACAGTGACAAGGATTATGGAATGCCTGCTCCGTTTCCTCAGAAGGACAAAAAAAAGAGAGGATATTGTGAATGTTGTGGGAAGAAATATGAAGATCTGCAAACAGTATGTGAAATGTCAAGTATATGCTTTGATACCATTATCTCTTCAATGTGGTATCACCAGAGGTTTCTCTATATTTTTTTATTTAAAAATATTTTTCTAAATAACCAAAAAATTAGTATTTTTTCCCAAGTTAGAAGCAGTAATTAAGAATTAAAACATATCTTTGATAGCTGAAGGCACTAGTAATTCATGTCTTAGAGATGCTGGTAGTAAATTAATGGTATTTACTTGCTCCTCGTTGTACTATTGACTTGTATATTCATGTGTGTAATATTAGATTTATTTCATGCTTTTTCTTTATTGCAGCATCTTGAAAGTGAGCGGCACCGAAATTTTGCACAAAGCACACAATATAAAGTTGTTGATGATATAATCTCAAAGTTAGTTTATGAGTTTGTTGCATACAAAGATGATGATACAAGAAAAATAAAAAGGTGAGTTATGGGTTGTAAATTCTGAAGACTCCAGGAGTCAGGACATTGAACATGAAGATAGTTCTGAAACTCTTGATCTGAATAGAACAGGATAAATTCATGGTTTTAAGGCTGAAATAAATAATGAAAACTTTCAATGAGGTTGTATGTGGCAAATCAGTTTTATAAAGCAGAACTTAGGGGAAAAAAAAACCATTAGAAGTGCAGATGACAGTGCAGTGAAAGAAAGATGAGACTGAAAGTTGCCAGAAGTTGTCCTACTTATCTTCAGCTCCTGTAACACAAAATCTACTGTACTGAAATACTGCTGACAGAATGACAGCAATATCTGGACATCTTGCTCTGAATGCTTTCTGTCATATTTGGTAGTCTAAGGACAGCAAATTAGTCAATCTGGTCTCCTTACATGTGAAAAAACTTCCCACCTGTGTTCTAAACCTCTTTGCTTCTGTGCTGCATGTGCAGGACAGAGAAAGCAAATGTTCCTTTCTTTGTAGTTCAGGTGCTTGAAAGGATAAAAAAGGTTTGTTTGGTGTCTTGGACTGTAGATGCCAGGGTCTTTGTTACCTGAAGCAGTAACACTATTCAATATTGCTCTAACTTTTTGGAAATGAGTCAGGAGATAAGGAGTAACTTTCTAGTTTATTTATTTAAAAAAGGGCAAATAATGAAGAAATAAATATATTCTTAGTGAAATCAAAGGAAATGCAAATAGAACCAAACAACTGATAGCATAATAAAGCAAGCCTTTATTTCTCTTGTGATATCAAAATACTCAGAGTTGTTAGGCTTGAAATCCTGTCAAGAAAATCATGTTAATTTTGTGTGTATATATCACAGAATATTTGTAAATATTTATAGTCATTGCATTATATTCATTAACTTCTTTTGTTCTTAATGCCACTGTAAATTGAGATTTACTGAGATACTAGACTACTTGTGTTTTTAAAACAACTTCATGAGCTGTAGAAATCAGTAAGAAAACATCAAAACTATAAGGCACTCAGCTCCTTCAGAAAAATAGTGTGTTACTACCCTAAATAGATCTTTTCTTGAGGAGTAAAAACAAAAGCTCCTTTGTCAGTTCAGTTGCTTTTCTAGAATAAGTTGCATATGGATTTACATTGCATGGGGTTTTTTGTTTGTTGACGTTTTTAAACAATTTCATTGTAGGACAAAATGTGGCACAGGATGTTTTTCTCCTATTATTGGAAAGATAACCAGACCAGATGAGCTGAAAGAGCGACTGAAAAGGCAGTGCATTGCTTTGAAAACTTACTCCTGGAAAGACACTGCAATGCAGGCACTCAAACTGGATCGCCAGCCTGCAGAAGTACAACCAAATTCTGTGCCAGTATCTCCCCCTGTTTCTGCATCTGTCTGTTCAGTTCTTTGTCACCCATCACAACCTTCAGAACTAAAAAGTAAGTTCAGAATTAATAACGAAAACGTTGAGACTGATTGCTCCTGTGCTGTGAAGTTAAGAGAGAGTGTTGTATCATCAAATTCCATACAACCACCCCTTCAGAAAACTGACAAAGTGTACACAGAGAACTTGTCTCGAGCTTCTGAGCCGTTCAGCAAGGATATACTGGAACCAGATGTAAGTAAAAAGAATGTACAGTGTTTTCAGGAAGGAATGGTTACTTTATATTCTCATACCCAAGTTACAGATTTTTGTGAAAAAGACAGAAACTTAATGCAGCAAAAACGAAAATTAAATAATTCAGTAGTTCTACCAGCAAAGTGTTTGAAAAAAACAGATGCCAATCCTACGTTTGTCAAGAAACATCACGATTTATGTGATAATCATCAACAAATGCAGCACAATGTCGTTCTGGAGGCTGAGGTATCTGATACTGCTGTGAACAAAGAACTTAATGCATCAGCTGCCAGCACTGCCCACAGTTCACTGTCTGGAAAGCTGCACAGGAAAGTGAACCTTAACTTGAGAAGGAATAAAAGAGAAACCCGGAAGCAGAATATGGAGTTGTGTGTAAAGAATTCAGATAGACTGACTGTTCCTGATGAGAAGAGAAGCACTTGTAGCTTACCACTGCAGACCCTATTGGAGTTATTCCAGACAAGTGAAAGAAACTCAGAATTTGGAGGTTTTACAAGTTATACTGAGAACAAATGTTCAGTGAGCATAAATGATACATGTGAAGGGCAGAATGCAAATGTTATGTGGTCGTTATTTTCCTCTTCATCCTCCTCTCCGTTTTTTGGATTTTAATACTGGTTTATTTAATATAATGATTTTAAATTTGACTTGAAAATTTAGGATTCTATTCATGAAGACTTAAATTGCTGTATTATATGTACAGATTATTTGGTTTTCAAGTTTTTTAATGCAAAAGCTTCTGTATATGTAAATATGAAAAATAAAACTACGTTTGGCTTTGGTCACGTGTTTCGGGCTTTTTTTTTTTAAAGGCACTGCTTTATTGTGTCTGGTAGAAGGCTCTGACGCCACATTTGGATTAAATGAATTGCTAGGCAAAGCATGATACCACTGCATTTAGAGTAATTTTCTAAAATCATTGACTATGATATATTTCAAGTAACCACATTAAAAATAACTGGATGTTCTACAGTAAATGAGGTAGTCTGTTATTCACTGATTACTGATGTTTTGCGGGCATTTGGTTGCTTCTCTTTTCTGTTTCTTCTGCTGCTGTAATAGAGAACACAGGAACAAAGATTTACTACATTCTTGGACTACTCTGATGTATTATTAGTAAATTATTGCACTAGAACTAGCTCTATTGTGTATTTCAACTAATAAGAAAACAGTTAATGTATATATTTTCATGGGGGGAAAACAAACTGACAAGAAACCAACAGGACAGGTAGGTTTCTTAATGACTTGGGTCATTTGTTTGATTTTTCTTTCAGAGTAGCCAGTCTTTTGGATTGACTTTTCTCAGAAGCTGAGTGAAAGACACAAGTAAGAGTTGGGAACACTTTTTTAATAATGCATGTCTTTACCAGAGCTGATTTCTTTCAGAATTTCTGTATCTGTAAATCATGAGAGAGCATAAGTATGAAATTACAAGAGACAAAGCTTTATTAATAAATGTAGAGTGCCTTAAGGTCATAAAAGAGATCTCAACCACAGAAATTACTTTCATTAATTTTTTGCATAAATTACTAGTTTGCATTTTCATCTTTTGCCCATTTAATATTCTCAAACTTAGTGCTTTAACCTTGCAGGCTACTATCTGTCCTTTATAGGCTATTTTCTGTGAGGGGTAGGTAAAGCTGCTTGGAGTGCAGGAATGGGTGGGGAAAATGATGTAAAATTCCTTTATGGAAGGTATGACTTGGAAGCTTAATTATTAAAGTAGCTACTGAGGGTCACCTTTAAGGGTGACATTCCTTATTCCTCTTACAAAGTAATGGCATGTACAGTCTGGTGAGGACTGCTTTTGGCTTCTGCATCTTACTGGTCACTTCTGGCTTGATTTACAGTTAATTCTGATCTGGATTCACATCCAGAAAATATAGAAAGCCATTACAGAAATGAGCAAAATTTGCATTTTAAAGAGCAGTTGATCTTGAATGTGTATATCTGTATTTATTTTTTGCCTGTAAATTACCAGTGTGTCATACTCAAGGAGTGGGACTTTAAAATAGAAGATTGAAGTGATTACTTTGTTCTTCATTTTGAGTGACACTTTAATGATTACTCTCTGGTTCAGTGAGTTCAATATATTTTAGGAACAAGTGTTTTGACTGTTTTTCTTCTATTGAGATAGTTTTGTTTGGTTGGAGGTTTTTCTAGCTTTTGGTTTAGTCTTTAAAAGTAAAATGAAGAGAAATTTGCATTTCTCCCTAAAGCATTGCAACAATCTGCCAGTAAGTATTTCTTGCTTCTGCCTCCTTGCTTCCATCCTTGGGGCATACACTCCTTAGGTGGTGGCCTGGTGGCCTCCACATGGGATGTATGTGCATGGCTATTGATACACATCAGGATTGCTGCAACGTTAAGGGTGAGTGATAGAAGAAGTCTCTGTTAGTAAATCTTCTCATCAGATAAACAGTGTGTATGTTTTGCATATGATTAAATGCAGTCCTAGAACGTGTTAGCTCAAAAGGCACTGCAAAGAGAAGTTTTGAACACGGAATCTGGCTTTAGAATCTTGAAGGGAAAAAACAAATCTGAGGTTTGTCATTAAAATACGAAGACTATTCATTGTAATCCAGAACAAGATTGGAGAGCCGCTGCTACTGGATGCAAAAAGCAGTTCTAGTCATGATGCAGATTTTGTTTATTGGTCACTTTAGTGTGTGTTAGAGTCCCCTTTGTCATATGTTCAGTTAGCATCACAAGCCACAGTAAGCCTATTAACTATTTCCAAAACAGATTCACTCAGCATATTTAATTATTTTAATGTATTTATTATCTTTTAAGCTTGTTAAAAAAAAAAAAAAGCTACACACTTTTCACAAAAGTTTGCATGCATTTATGTTACAATTTGAAAAAATAAATGTGGGAGGGTAGTTACTAGAACATCTGATTTCCTCGTAGAGAAGAGAATTGAGTATCTTCAAAGCATGTAGCAGTGATTGTGAGAAATGTCAAACAGTTCAGACAAAGACTACCTCTCTGGTCATTAAAAGTGCATTTCTAATGGCTAACCTATATTTATCTGTATGTATTTGTGATAATCAGATAGTATGTAATTACAGTTTGAACTCTCTTAAGATTTTCTTCTAATAAGAATTTCTTATTAGAAATTCTAATAAGAATAATAAGAATTTCTTCAAATGCACTTCATTTTTTTTTAATTGTCTTGCTGTCTGTTGACTTTGAGGAGTAGAAATGTTGTGTCTATTCAGGTAAGTTATAGTGTGGCTGAGAGGAAACAGTTCCCCATCCGTATGTGCATGTGCAGGGGTGTACGTACAGGCACTGCTGTGGGAGTTTAGCAATACCAACACCTCTCACACAAGGAAGTTCTGCAGTAACTTCTGTGATTCAGGCCCTCAGGTGAGCCCTGTGCTCTGCAGCAGCATCTCTGTGGGCAGCTCTAGCCCAGCTTGACACAAAGCAAGAGGTGACTTGAGCTGGCTTTCCCGTTAGCGTTGCAGGGAGATTAGTTACAACCTGAGGCTTTTGGCTCCTTAGATGTACCTGTGAGGGTGTGTGCGCCTTCATCCCACATCTGAAGAGGCTCAGCTCTGACACACTCAGCTAATGTAGCTGGTGATGGGTGTCTGTGAAGCTCTTGTGGCAGCCTCTGGGTGAAGGAATGTAGAAAAAATGGTAGTTGCTCCAACTGCTGTAATTACAGTGGGGCATGTGGACACGAAACAAAAATATGAATCTCTCCACGTTCTCCAGCTGGAGAATCTTTGTGAGCTCTGTGGTTCGTGTGGCCTCTGGGCCACTGTCTGATAAGCAGCTGGGGCTGAAGAAGGCTGATCATGCTGGGCTTTTGATTATGTTGACAGTTGATACCAGAGAGGCATCAAATCACAGTCTACCTTGGTCTTACATTGTACTCAAAGGTGGAAAGCAATTCTTGCCCTAGTTTAGTTCTGTAGATGCTCAGACTCCAAGAACTTTTAGACATGCAATTAGATTGTGTAAAGAATTATTTGAAATTCCTGAAATATTGAAGTGTAAGATAAGACTACAATTAGATGTGATCAAGAATTCATATCCTTCTTGGGTGACTAGTTTGGATGTTACTTGCATCGCAGCAGGAAATTGACTCCCCTTTATTCCTCTCATTTTTTTCCATTATGTTTCTTCTCATATAAATATTCTTCTGGAAAATAAGCTATTTTCTTTCAAGTGCTTATGGCCACTTAGATTTAGCTGTAAGGTCTATATGCATGTAATCACCCCTCTTGAAGACAAATGAGGGAAAATTTTAGCAACCAATTGCTAAAACAAATTGTACAACTTACTTGCACAGAATATATATAGGTGGACTAGAAAATTAATACCAAAGTTTACTTCTTAGTATAACTAGTCCTCTGGACCCTGTAAGGATATTATTTATGCTTGCACTTAATAGCAAAAATGAATGTGGTGATACCACAGAGTCACCACTGATAATCTGTAGCAGGTGAAGATATATGTGAGTAAAGTCCGTTAACTAGTTTACCATCTCTGAAGGTGATATGAGAAGAATAATTTGGTTTTTTTTACCATGGATTCCCAAATGTTGCTTTTTGGTTCTTTGCTTTAGATAGTGCAACTATCCACAATAAATGCTGAGCACCCCAGGTACAGCACTATAAAAATATAAAAATCTTTTCCAAGATGGAAAGCAGGTGTTTGGGTGTAGTCCAATTTAATTTGGGATAAAGAAGTTGTAGATTCAGATGATGTCTATAATATTTTTGTTTGTTTGTTTGTTTTGGTGGGGGTTTTTTGTTTGTTTGTTTAGGGTTGTTGGGTTTTTTGTTGTTGTTGTTTGTTTTTGTTTTGTTTTTGTTGTTTGGGGTGGGGTTTTTTGTGGTTTTTTGGTTTTTTTGCTGACTTAAGGGGAGACATCACTTCAAGATTCAGTGTTGAGTATTTGTTGAGTATGTGGATAGCTGACCACAAACCCCAGACTTTCTCTGAGACCTTCAGTACTACAGGCAGTGGAGGGGAAGGTGCTGATCTCCTTTCTCTGGGCACTAGAGATAGGACACAAGGAAATGGGAGGAAGCTGCAACTGGTAATGTCAGACTAGACATCAGGAACATCAGGGAAAGATTCTTCACTGAGAGGGTCACCAGAACATGCTCCTCAGGGAAGTCAAGAGTTAAAGGATTGGATGAGACCATTATATGGTGCAATTTTAGGTAGTTCCATGAAGAGAAGGAAGTTGGATTTC
>JAOTQP010001286.1:21348582-21374700 GCA_026413545.1 Cichladusa arquata
TCCTCTGCCTGGCGCTCGGCGCCCTGACAGCGGCCCCAGGTGAGTCGCGGTGGCGGGGGCGGCGGGGAGGGGGGGACGCTGCGCCGAGGCTGCTGCGGAGCCCCATGGAAACGGAGCCCCCGCCGCAGCCTGCGCGCCGGGGGCGAGGGCGCAGCCGGGTGACAGTGCCTCCTCTCCCCTGCGCAGGAGGCGCCGGGCCGGCGATCGCGGCGGCGGGGCGGCGGGGCCGGAGCCCCTTCGCCGAGCGAGAGAGCATCAGGCCCCTGCGGCTGGTCTCCGGCGAGGGCGGCGGCGGGGCGCGGTGGCCGGCGCTGAGCACGCGGGTGCGGAGCGAGGCGCCGCGGGCACAGGTAAGCGCCGGGCGGGGGGACAGGGGCCGCGCCCCCCGGCAGGGCCCGCGGTGCGGAGGGAGCCTCGCCGCACCCTCCGCCGAGGGGGTCTGCACCGCCGGGGGACGGAGAGCGCTGGGTGCGGAGCGATGCTCGGTGCGGGGCGATGCTCGGTGCGGAGCGATGCTCGGTGCGGAGCGATGCTCGGCCCGACGCGCGGCTCGGTTTCCCGCAGGAGCGCGGGGAACGCCAGTCCTGTGCGAGGAATTAGTTAAGATGTCCCCGTGCCTGTTAATGCCCAGCCCCGGCCGGCAGCGGGGCCCGGGCGGGCACAGCCCGCTGCCTGCGGCGGCCGGGGCACCCAAAATGAAAGTTGCGGTGCCTTTGCGACAGCGGGGCTTGAAACGCTGCGGCTTCTGGCTGAAGCGTGGGCAGGGTGGGTTGGTGTTCTGTGGACTCGGATGTGATTTTAAAAATAGAAATTGTATATCGGAAGGGAATTGCTTGAAACGTAACATGTGAGCTAAAAGCAGGATTTAACGTACTTACTGCCTGCTGCCCAACCCGGGGTATGTTTTCAAATTCCATAGAATGATTAAGGTTGGGAGAGACGTCTAAGATCATTGAGTCCAACCATTAATCTGGCTCTATTTGTGTTAAAAACCATCTTTCTCTTATATGAAGACCAATCCCTATAACTTTTAGCAACCTTATTTTGTGTTAAAATACAGTGATTTTCATCTTGACCCCTTTTGCTTGAGGTGGTACACGGCTGTTACATCTGAAGGAGAGAAACATTAAGTCCATATTGTTATAGATGTAGAACATAAAACCTGAGCATTTGAGGTAACTGCTGACATCCAAGATGAGTTGCAGGCCTCTGTTTCCTCCTTTTCTAGTTGACTACTCTGTGTTTAAGAAACAAAATTGGTGAACAAATTGTCTCATATTTCTTTTTTAATAATCCATCAAACATAAGAACCAACTTGCATTCTCTTTGTTTAATTAAATAATAAACAAGCTCTTCGTAGCATATGTATTTGCCTCTGAATGTAGCTTACTCTATGTAAAGATTTTTTCTGATATGAAGACCATATTTACAGTACAATAAAAGAGGATTCTCAAAGTTCATAATGCTTTGTTCAAAGAAGAAAAAAAAATCCTTTAGGCATTTCAGGTGTTTTGAAGACCCCCAAAAAGTCACAAGTTCAAACTTTGTGACATGTCTATTTTAAACTTAGAAATGGTTGTGTTTTGCTTTAATATTAGGCTTAAAATACTGGTCTTACAGAAAAAACCTGCTATTTAATAGGTTTTGTTTTTCTGAATGTCTCAGCTTTTATTCACCATTTTTATGCTCATAAAATTTTCAAGTAATCCTGATCTAGTTAAGTTGCTAGTATCAATGTTAATCTAAGCAGAAAAAAAAAAGTAACACAGGTGGTTTGTAAAGGGTTAAATACATTTATTTCACAACAGCCTCCACAGTAAACCAATGTTAATGTGTAAAAGCTCTGATGTAAAAGTGAAAGCTGCTACAACTTTTCTTCCTGATCAAGAAGTTTTCCCGCTGCTGCTTAAAATATTCCCAACCTCTTCCATGGTATCTGATGGTTGTTACTCATGGAAGGATACAGTAGCTGACAGTGCTTTGGACAAAAAAAATTGCCAAGCAGGCCGAACCGAGCGAAGCAGTACAGATTTTCTGTGATTCTGGCACAGAGCATGTTACATCCTAATTGCAGGATATTGCATCCCTTGCCCAAGGATCTGAGTCAGCTCGGTGGTAATGGACCAGCCGCGTGGCTGACTTTGCTTAACTGAAGCTGTGTAGGAGCTGCACTTAGGAGAGTAATTATCAAAGTTATGGACTAACTTCACAGAGTGTTTTTGGGTATCTGGTGAATGTCACACGAAGTATAAAGGTACTGGATTCTGGTCGTACATGAGGAGACACCCATGCCTGCCCTGAAGAATTAACAGCCAGTGGCATATAAAGAGTAGAGGAACAGAGGTGCCCTCGACATCAATAACGTTTCCATATGTATTTGTTTGTTTAATGATTAAATACAGTCCATGGACTGTCTCCATGTTCTATCCATTGCTAACAGCCTTTGAGTAGTATTTGAGAGTTAAAAAAGCTGGTCTTGAATACAGATTTCAAACCAAATGGCCTTCTGGATTAGCTAAGGGAGCATGCTTCTTTGAGGAGGTAAAGGCATCCAAGAAGAATCCCTGGTGAGTGAAGGACTGGCAACCTTGTCTGGAAAAACAAAGATACCTGAATGGGAAGGTGCATTCAGAGGACTAGCCAACAAGGCTGCAGTTGAATTAATGTAAAACAATGTAGTTGTGTTTTGAATTGGATAAAAAAAGTGGGAGGGGTGGCTGGGGGAGAGATAAGCTGGAGAGAAGGAAGTTGCATTAAATCGGATTGGATTCCTTTAATTCCTGGATGAAAGCTTTAGCTGCAGAAAGGGCAGAAGTTGAACAAGAAGGATGCAAGCCTGAGTTCAGAATTGCACAAAGGGAAATGAAGATGATCATGCAGAGGAATGCAGAAGAAAAGCGTGGCCTTTGCAGATCAGGAGTTTTAGAGCAAGCTTATGATGGAGCTGAGCCAGAGGAGTGTAATATGAGAAAAGGAGGGGGGGGGGGGTGAAAGGAGATAATTGAAGGCAGGGAACTGGAATTGACTGGAAAATGATGGATGGCAGATTTCTAAAAAACAATGATTTGTTTTCAGCATTTGTTGAGGTTTTTCTCTAGCAACTTCCTTTATTTTGTTTGTTTTGGGGTTTTTGGGCCATTGCCATCAGAGTTGAGTGACTTCTCTATTTGCATGCCTTACTCTTAAATAGCAAAGGAAATAGTCTATATACTCATCTTAGAAACCCAGAATCTAATTGCTTAAAAAACATAATTAATATGCTCACAATTGTAATTGTCCAAGATTGCTGAACCTCAGAAGACAGCACAAGGAAAATGTTGTAGGCTGTTGCATGTTCATGGCATTAATGTTTTAATGTACATTATATGGTGGACATTGGAGAATTTACGTGACTTTGGGCTTCCACTTTTAATTCCATTGCAGAATAGAGTCATTACTAGTATCTGTGAAACTCCTGTATTTTAATTTCTCTGTTCCTCAAAGGGTGCCTGTAAGCAGTTTGTACAGCACTTAGTGTATAGAATAATCAAGATAAGATATAGCTAAAAGTACACTAATATTCTATTATCATTAAGGCAATCCAGAATCTTAGCAATGGACACATAATTTACTGTTGCATAAATAAGTGTATTAGAAGATGAGATTCCTCTATGTCAGGGACATTCAAGGAAGGCTAATCTAATATTTTTGTGTTTGAAAGAGGGGAAGTTCCCACCCTGGACATTTTTAAGGAACCTTTTAACTCTGTGCCTTAAGCCATATTTTGATATTGTAAGAAGCACATGGGAAACCACAAGTTTAGTAATATTTTGCTTTAGTCAATACAGTGTAAGCCTGTTCTTTGTAAAAATGTGGGAATGTGTAAGAATCCCTCCCCACTGCCTGTGTTATCATTATTCATTTTTGATACATCTAAGTGTTACATGGAAATTTGTGAGATTTGCTATGATTTTCAGTGGGAACAAGGTTCTGACCTGCTATGGACTGAGAGTCACTCATCTCTGCTGGTCATGCAGGACATTCATGATACAGCAATTTCTGTTTCTCAAGCTTCTGTTTTTCACTTTCTAGTTTCCCGTTGTTGTGAAGGTACCCTGGATTCCTTCTGGGAGAGTGAAAGGGATGACCTGGCTGTAGGGAACCTGGCCTGAAGGGCTCCAGGACTGAGCTACATCTGGAGACAGAAGTGCATGTTGTTTGTAGTCCAGAGTGAGTCAGTAGTTTTCAGTAAATAACTAATTTGTCTTCTGCAGCCTGCATTACTTGTGACCAAATGATACAATTGAGTACACCTATTTGGAATCATGGCTTGCAGATTACTTAAATGATTTCTTATTGCTAATAATCAATTTCAGAGAAGATTTGCTCTGTCATGCTGAGTTTGCATAGCCCTTGGACTTGAAATCTTCATTAGTTATTCAAGTGTTGCCTAGTCTTTGCTATTGGATTCTCTGATTTCCTGTCGTCTCACTCTAGTCTTCAAACAGGATATACCTGTTCTTTGCAGGTGCTTCTGAAATTCCTGACTCTTGTTTTCTGTTCTGCAGCTGTCAATTTCTGTTGGTATTGTAAGTAACTGTGTTGGGCATCTTCAACAAATAGTAATTTTTTTTCTTTAAAAAAAGAGCTCTGACTGTTGAGCGGCTTCTGAAATATCTCTTAGGGTTTGGGACTGATGGATGGTGACTGTTGGAAAGAGAAGTGTCATGAGCAATTGCCTGATTTAAAAAAATCTTTCTCTGCCCACTTAGTCAAATGACTTCTGTCTCTTCAAGAGACTTAGGCACAATTTTTGATCATCCTAACACAAAACCAAAGGGAAGGAGGCTAAACTGAGAAAGGGGCTATAGTGAGTAACAACATGCATTTGGTTTATTGCTGAATTTGGTTTTCTTCCTGCCTTGTTTCCTCTTAAGATTTGTAAGGCATTAGGCAAAATGTGTGTGATACTTTACTGTATGTTCAGCGTATGCAGTTCTGCAGTATGATAAGATACTTCACCAACATGGCAATATTTTATGAATATGTGAATGATGGTTAAAATATTCATACTCTTAATGCAGGTCTTGCCTTCCTAAAGAGGAAAAAACTGCTAAAAGCTAAACTTTGCTATAAATTGCATGTTGAATGATATAAGGGCATTGAGGGTGTCCTTTGATTTCTGAGGTAGAAGGCACTTTCAGGTACACCTTTTTATAAAAGTACTCAAAGTGTGTTTTGGTATTTTATAGGAAAAGAATATTTCAAATTCCTAATTTATCCTTCTTTGCAAGCTTGTATCAGGAAAAGTCTGATAATGAGATTTGTTACGGCAGTAAATGTATAAGTCCAAAAAATCATCCTACTAAAAAATCTCTGGTAGTTGCTGCTTCAGAGTTCATGTTGTTTAGTGACATCTTCTCATGCTTGTGCCATAGCAGACTGGCAAAGAGAGATATTCCTAAAGCTATGGCTTAGCTTCATAGAACAGGCTTATATACAGCCAAAAAGGATCTTATAGTCTCAGATGCAAAAATTTGTGTAGCAAGTATTTTCCCAGCATTTGGTTGTTGCCATGATTAGTGTGGTAACCGCAAAGTCTGACAGGAGTGATTTCCAGCTCTGGAGATGAATGTGTCTGTATTCACTCCTGGTCTGTGTTGGTGCCCCTGAGTGCAGGATCCCACCAAGTATTCTTTCTGCCTTGCTTTCACTGTGTATCTGTTTTGGGCCTCCTACAGTGGCTAATCAGCTATAACACAAGAATGGTATAGAAGTGTGTTGTGTCCTGAGCGGTGTCATGATAAACTTTGATGAGATTTAGCCATATTCTGGAGGAACTACATGTGAAGTTAAGATTCCCTCTGAAATGTTTGTCACAAGAGCATTATGGACATATGTGTTAAAAGGTCATGGTAGATATATTATCCTTCTGGTAGTCCAGGTCCCTTTTGTAGTTTTCCCAATAATCACACCAGTCTTTAAGTGACTCAAAACTAACAACTTTTTTAGTGCTCTGCTTGTGAAAACATTATCACAGTTATCTTGTCAAACACTGCTTAAAGGTCAATCAAACTGTATAAAACCTTCAAAAGCCTGATAGGTTCAGCTCTGTAAATTGTGGGTCCTTCTAGCTAGCCCCTGATTCAGTGCTTTTCCCTCTCCAGTTAGCTCTGTTGTGGTTTGCAGTCCTTCCACTTGTTGCTGCCTCCCCTGGAGTTTCTCCCCTGGAGAAGATGGAAGATGGGGATCCTTGTCTTCCACTCCCATGGGTTTGAGCCAAGGGTGCCTCTCCTCCCAAGCAGACTGCTCTTCTGCTTCATGGGAAGTAGCTCACGTGATTTAGTCAGATGATTTAGTTGCCAGCCCAGGCCCATGTGTATTCTCTCAGTCTGGATAACTGTGGATACAGAGGGTGAAGTCCAATATGGTCAGGGATAAAGACTGGACACAGGATTTTGGTGTCTTCCTATGCAATCTATCTTTCTCTTCATCTACTGATTCAGTGTTTTCATCACTAGATATATTTTTCAGAAGTTTTTTTTTTCTAGAAATAGTGTAATTGTTTGTTTCTTGCGTGTTAACCAAAACCACTGTATTCAACATCTCCAAAAATTACTGTAACTACCATCCTGTCTTCCTTTTCTCTAGTTTTGACTTGTGTCATTTATTTTAAACAATGCCAAATTTGCTATGATTGTCTGTGGAAAACTTTTAGACAAGAAAACCTTCAATACCCCTCTAGTTACCTTCTTTCCTTTGACTTGCCAGTGATCTAGATAGTGTATGGATACATTGCTCTGTGGAGATGTCTTTTGGAGCACATACAGGAATGCAGAGATGTGTCACATGAAATTTAGCTCTTCATAGCTGCAGATGCTCCCTGATAATGCTCCTCTGAAGCCACTGCAATAGTTGCATTAATCTGCAGAGGAGAAATCATTGCTGCAGGGGTAAACTGTGCAGCAGCAGCTGTGCTGATCCACAGCCAAGCGTGGATGTGGAACAACATCATCCTCAGATGGAAGCATGTCCAGTGCAGATGAGAGCTTTGGACACTGAATATTACATGTGTGCAAGCTTTTAGTACTTTAGTGGGAGGACAGTGTGAAGGAAGGCTTATGGCTTTTCCCCCCAGAAACTTTATTGTTAAGCACTGAACAGAAAGGTAGCTGAAGTGTGCATACACATGGTCAGGATGTGTTCTGCCAGCCCTTGGCATGCACTGCCATGATGGGGTTTGGCTAGTTGGGTAAGATCAAGTGGAAAGTCAGGGTCACCTGAAATGGAAGAATTATGAACAAATAACAGAAAGTGGCAAATGGCATAGAGCTGTTTTAACTGTTGAGTCACTAGGAGTCCAGCTTGAAAATTGGATTCAGTTAAAGTAAGTTAAAAGCACAGCATTGTTGCTGTGCATTTGCCCCCAGACAATGAAATCTGGTGATTCATCTGGTAATTTGACCAGCTCAGGTTTGTCTACCTATGCTAAATTCACTCTGAAGTCTCTCTTTCTTCCTTGTTTTTAAGCATAATGGATGTTACCAGACCAGAAAACTGTAGAAAAAGACCACGCTTTAGAAAAAGCATATGCCAGAATGTGATATTAATACAAAGTTTAGAAAAATTTGTGTGGGTAAATGCCTTCTAATGAAAGTGTGATGTATAGGAATGTGGATGCTAGAGCCCTGACATACAGCTCAAAAATTACTCAGAAGAATAGCAGTATGTAGGAATGCACTGTGTTCCAGAAATGTCTCCTCTAGGTCTCCACAGTCTCCTTAGAGTATTTTGACTCCTGAAATTCAGTGGGAGTGAAAAAAATCCATCCATCAGTTGTTTCAGAAAATATATACAGTGAAAATGTTGATTCATTTTGATTTCCTAGGCTGTATCAAGGGGAAAAGGAGTTTTGAAATTTGCTTTTCTTGCACTTTTCAACTTATAGCAGGACTTTGATACTTGAATGTAGAGGGTGAGTCATGTTTAAAAAGTATTATCTGTGGACTTGACTGAGCATTGCCATGCCTAAGAGTCTGCAAGTTTTGTCAAGCTTTTGTTAGCCTCTAATGCCATGGATGTTGGTAAACTTTCTGTTGGTGCCCAGGGTCCATTCCTTCGAGAAGTTAACCATGTTGGTAGGCTTTAGGTGTGTAACAAGTAACAAGACTATTTGTTACTTCCAGTGGGCAGAGCTAATCTTTTGGTAGTAAGCTTTCATTTTTATGTAAACTAAATGTAAGACCAATTAGAAAGTGTTTGATATGTCACTGTGTTGCTGAAAAAAGGTTTGGTCACTGGTACTGGTATAAAGGAGCAAAGTTAGAGTGGACTGTTTTTTGCTAGATTTGAATGCTTTATTTGTAATGTAAAGGCAGCTTAGTGGAGAGTTTTTGTAGATTTCTCTCATAGTGGAACTCTGTTCCTTCATTTCTGAAGACTGCAAGAGATGCTGAAAAGGGGGCCTTTAAGTGTTATTGATTCCTTTCAGAGCTTGGAAAACATGTAGCTAAAAATGACCTCAAGGCACCATCTGCTTCAGCCAAGGAAATGCCTTCTCTCCTCCCGACTGCTGGATCCATTGAGTTTTCCTTCTTGCCTAAATGGTGTTCTTGGACAATAGTCCTTTCTCCAGAGAGATGACACAGAGCTGCAGATGGGTTCATGCCCAAGGGCTGTGCGTTGCTGCCCTTGTTGTGTGTTCTGTCCCTGCAGATGGGTGCTGTGTTGGTTGTTTGCCTCTCATGCTGCAGCTGGGGACGAGTAGCATCTCCTTTGGGTTCTGCCCACTGCCAGGGAGAGGGGTATTTACTGAGGATAGGTTGTCCTTGTTGGAGTCCTTTTCCTCTGATCTCATGTTTCTTCACAAAGTAGTTTTGCCCTCGGATTGCAGCTGGGTCCTGGGCTGCTGCTGATGCAGATGGAACATGTTGCACTACTCCTGCTGTAGTAGTTTTACTGACTCCTAGGCATGCCAGTACATTGCTTTTCCTGTTGGATCTGGCTTTCTGAAAACTACAGTCACTGTGGGGGGCAATGGAAACTGGTGTTTCTGGGTCACAGGGTGAGTCTTTGTTTGCTCTGCTCCCTGTCTTACTTTTTGAAGTGTGATCTTCAATGGTCGTCATAGTTTTATATGAATTATGGCAGGCAGAGATTCTGAACTTTTCAAATTTTCATTCATGACTTTTCTTTGTTTTCTATATGTAACCCTGTACTTAATTAATCACACTTTAAACAACCTATTTGATGGTAATTTCCCTAGCCATTAGTATGTGATGAAGAATGTTTCTGAGCACATTTTAAAAACATGAGATTGAGCCCTCACCAGATTTCTGGTTTTGCCTCAGTAGTGATACATTTAAGACCTCTGGCACTATAGTTGCACGTAACCTTTTATACATGAATCCTTGCTGCTTCCCTTTCAGAAAAAGGCGGGGAAAAAAAAGACTTCCCGAAAGTTCTTGCAGTTCTTCCTTTCAAGTGATTTGAAGATTTGCAGTAATTAGTCTCACAGGAAATCAGAACTTATAAACAAACAAAATTTCAGAATCAAATTAACATCATCCTCTGCACTTAAAAGTACAACCAGTGTGAGATCTGGTGCCACAGGGCTTTACTGGTGCTGGAAACAAGTGTTAGATTGCCTTTTGGGAAGCAGCATCTCGTCCCCTCCATTGCTCAAATTTGTCCTATTAGATATGTGAGATCAAATGGTAGCTTGTGCTAAATTTGGTAGCAGTGACAGCCCAATAGTTTTCCTGTCTTTACTGTTTCACTGAACAGTTAACCTTGGGTGAATTTCCGAGAAATGGATCCTCAGAAGGATCCATGCTTGAAGCAGTGACACCTGTGTGACATCTTTCATCAGTTTGTGCTCGGGTTTTTTTTCCCTTCTGCTCATTGCCCATCTATATTGAGTAAATTCAAACAGTTTCTGTGTCCAAACACACAAATGGAAAAAACAGGGAGGTTTGTTGTGATTTTTGGTGGACTTTTCATTTTCCTCCTTTTTTTTTTCTGACTGGGAAGACTAATTACTGGCATTTTAGAGGTACAAGTGGTTCTTGCTTCTGAGTTTGAGTTCATTGATGCTATGAAGTTTATAGGGAGAAAAGCTATTTTAGGTCATGTTTACAACCACAAGGAACTGGACCTTGGCACCACACTCTAGCTGATGGTGTTTAGCTCCCCCTGTGCTCCACCCTCACTTGGCACAGAGAACAAATGTGTGATCCAGGACTAAAAAATGAACATGCATCTATTAAAATATTTTCTTATTTCTAGCTTTTCCTAAGAATAAATGATGGATTTACTAAATGTGCCCCAAAGAGGTAGTTGTGAAAGCGTTTTCATCAAACCATGAACCTATTCTGCAGTTTTTTCATTAAATAAACTCTGCCCTACCAAATGCCCCAAAGAGATTTAGATTTATCCATTGGATAAAAAGAGAGAGCTTGGATGAAGAATGTCAGATAATGATGATTGATACAAAAAATGAGTACCTATAAATATTATGAGAATGCTAGGGAAAGTAAAAAAAAAGATTTTGCAGTTGTTTAATATGCTATGATATGTGGATTCAGTTCAGTGATACTGAACTTTAGATTAAAATTAGATATTTTCAAATGGCAGTAGAAAAGGCCTGAGGAAATAATATTGCAGTTATATATTATATGTATTTTTGAAAGAAGATTCTTTTACTTGAGATACATATCTTTAATATTAGAGCTAAGCTTATTTCTGAATTTTGTCTCTTAGCAAAGTTTTAATGTTTTTTTCTTCCCAGTATGTGTGAAAAAGTAATTTTTTGAACCGATTTCTTATTTTACATAAAGCAACAATATACTGTATAAATCTGGATTAACAACAAATTACAACAAAACTGAGACTGCAAATTGTCTTTTTAGAGTGTGTATCTTTTATGTGTCTTTTTATAGAGTGCTAATTGGCACTGCATTTCTCTACTCTAGCATAAATTTATTTGTAATGATTATTTTCAAAACAGCAAATGTAGGTAAACCTACATGAAATTTTTAGTGTATTTTTCATTTAATTTCATGCATATATTTATTTTGATTTCTCATTGGCTTATCTGTGTTCTTACTGGACTTAAGATAATCTATGTTATTTCGTACACACTTAAGGGAATGTCAACAAGTTGAGGTTTCTGTTCTATAAAATGAGGGGGGGAATTAAATTTATATCTAAGGAATCTATTATTTTGTAAATGTGACTGACTCACCAAATCTCTGCTATAAAATCTCATTGTTCTTACAAGCTCTGAAGCACACTTTTAAAGTTTTTTCTTCCTGTAACATCCTGGATTATTTTATCTCTTGGTTCTCTTGATGCTTTTCTTTCAAGTCTACAAATTTGATCAGAATCTTTTAATTAGAAACTACAATGCTATATATAGTAGCAAATAATTTTTTTTTACATCGAAGGACAAACATATAAATAGGATTTTCTACTAGATTTTTTTTACAAGACTTTGTTCTTTTTTGACAGAAATTTTTGTAATCTATTCCAGAAAAACTTATAAAAACGTATCTAAGTGCTTTATTAAGGATACCTCTCAAGGAAGAAACATGTTATGAGGAATTGCACATTGCATCACAACATGTTTTTAATTATTTTTCCTTGTTTTTTGGAGAAAAATCTTAGTCATCATGTTACTGTGCTGCTTTCAATACTCGACTAATTATACACAATGTGAGGAAAATGTCTGAATTTTTCAATTTAAAATTCTTGTTTGTTTGATTATTCAAGAAAGTGCATAGCTTGTAAATGTTTCACTGGTGGTTGAGATACTTGCTCTATTTGAAATTAAAATCTTTGTAATATTTTGAAGGTTGCCAGCAGAGCAGTGCGCTGGTGTTGATCTGCAGTGTTGTGCATTGGTTGTAGTTGATGGACATTTGTTCCCTTTGCAGGTGCTCATTCTTTGGGGCTGGTTTCTGAGAAAGCTGATCCCCAGCAGGAGTGCTGAAGGGACATCACTGTTCTCTTGTGTTTCTCTGTAGTAACAAATAGTCATATTTGGTACTGATTGTCCATCTCCTCTATTACTGAAATGATCACTGAGGCATGGAGCAGGTGATTTAAAATAATTGGAATCACATTGCTCTTGGTTTGGCAGGAAGGTTTGCATACCACTTTTGTTTTTGTTGAATTCAAGCTTATAATCTTTGCTTTAGATAAAATATCTGTGTGCTTAGTGGTTTGAAACAGTCTTTTCCACTCCATTTACTCTTGATTCCTTTCAGACATTCACTGACATGCTTAAACCTCACAATCTTTAGCAGAAGTTAGCTCTGCATAGTTGCATTAGGTGCATGGGATGCTTAGTATTTTCTGTAGGGGGCCTTGCAGGTCAGAAAAATTTATGCACCACTAGAAATTGCACCTGAAGTACTGCAGCTAATTTCAGAGCTGCTATTGGTATTTTTCTTCTTCAGTTGCATGGCATAAAAATTTCAGAACTTTTCGATTGTGTCGGAGGCATTGCATTGTGCTCTTCCATTAAGTAGTTCGATTCTCCTTTCCCTGGCTCTTGTTCATGTTCTGCATTGAGTGCATCTTCTGGTCTGCAGGAACTCCCCTTTTATGACTCAGTTGTCAGCCACTGATGTGTCAAGCTGCTGATGGCTGTTGCAAAAGCCCCACATTTTCTGAGAGAGTTCCTCGATTGGAGAACTGAGTGACGTAGTTGATTGTCTTGCTTTGGTAGTTTAGAGAAGCCTTTGCAGGGGTCTTTCTTGTTACTTCTGCTTGACTGAGGTGGTAGAGATGGAAAGTACTTATTTCCTCTCTTTGGGTTCTTTAACTGACATATGTCTATGAATGTAAGCTCCTTTGCAGCTGGTCACTTTACCTATTCTCTGGGCAGGCAGGTAGATGTGCTTAAAGATAACAAAGAGCCAAGGTTTTTAAAAGTCCATTTCTTTATTTTATGGTTCTTAACCAGATATTTAGAAGAACTGTTACCCTAAAAAATTCATTGTCTGGAATTCTTAAGGTGCAGTTTTTTATTATGGTGGACGAGGTTTTTAGCTGAAAGGGGGAACCTGTCTTCTTCTTAATTCTCTCTTGGGTTTCCCCTCTGACTTCTTTCTGTTGCATCTACCATGTGGTTTATTTAGATCAGTTTATTTGTCTGACAGAAACCAGGCCCACTCCAAGTGGTGATTAATTTTCTGCTGCTGATCTGACTTTCTGGCTAGCCACATGAGCTGACAAGGGAGAGTAGGTGGGAGCACATGGCCAGGATGGGGCAGAACTGTTCGTTTTTGGTAGCAGCCCACGGTGTAGGGTGTGACACAAACATGTATCAGGAAGGGATGTGATTTCTGGAAAGAGAGGAGTTTGTCAGGCTATCCAGAATGTCTTGGTATCTTGGTAGGTTTGAAATATCCTTGACATACACGTGGTTGCACTTGAGCTTGAACTTCATGGTAATTTTCTGGGTTTGCATCATGTGTCTTGAGGAGTGGTTACATCTGTGTAATGTATTTCATATTATTTTATTCATATGTATTTTTTCCCTTAAGTCCGCATTAACAGTTTCTGTCAGGGAATAACTGTGGTCCAGGGTCACCTTAGAAATACATTAGCTTGTAGTTGTTTATCTTGGAGATGTGTTCAAGAGAGGAAATCTCCCAGACCAAATCGATATGGTGCAATATCCCTAGCAGTTGAAAGCCAAACCAAACCAAAACAATACAGTCATTTTTGCTCTGATGGTCTATGAAGTGGGTATAATTTAATGACAAATGTCACGTTTAATATATGTGCATTTAGAAATCCAAGTTAGGCTTTTTATATTCTTTCTTACTCACTAGTTCTCTTCTGGTACCAGCATATGGTCATATAGAAGGCTTGGCCATACTCTGCATAGAGATCTAAATGATGGCATATGTAGGGAGCTACGTTGTTAACAAGCATGAATAATAAAATGCTGTAGAGTGTTCTTTGCATTTAATAATGTAATGGTGAGAATCAAAAAACTGGCCTGTCATTATTCCTTTGATCAGTAAGCAGTTGTTGCAGTTGGATGAGTGAAGGTTAGCTAAGGTTGGCAAACGGGCTGCAGTGAAACAAGGGAATGGCAGAACTGCCATTGGTCCCTTGTACCTTGATTTGTGGCCTGTCACATTCTGTTTGTGAACAGCAGCTGAAAATTCACATCTAGTAAGAGAAGATGAAATTTTAAAATCATTCAGAGCAGACTCTGCTGCCTGAGAGGTGGAAAAGAAACAACAATGGTAATGTGATAATTTGTTGATGATTGTTTTTGCTGTATTTGTGGTTGCACTAGTTGCTTCAGGCCAGAAACAGCTAAATGATGGTCCTGCATGTAGGTGCCATATCTGCTATGGGTGTCTGTACATTTTATGGGTGTCTGTCATCACAGATGCCAGCTGGATGTGTATTTTTTTGTTGTTGTTGTTTATTTGCTTTTAATTTTTTATGCTTTTTTTTTAATAGAAAGTAGGCTTTTAATACTGATGGTAATTAACCACCTCTTATTTACCTAGATAAGGTAAACGATATGTGATAGATATATTCATTTGGTCAAAAAAGATACATTTGTTCAAAAAAGATTATAAATTATCCAGAAATTGCAAGAACCACTTAGCAGAGACCTAGTGGCCTGTGTTACAAAGCAGGTTCAATGTAGTGGGGATAAACAAAAGGATATCTGACATGGAGTTATATCTATTGAACTGCCTTCTAAGGAGCTTTCCAGTTTAACTGCATCCTCCTGAAGAGTAATGTAAATGTGTAGTTTCTTGTCATGCAATTTTGTGTGCATCTCCACAGTAGTGACACAGCCAGGCATTTTTATAGAGGGCCCCCAGCCTGAGCATCCTCTAGTAAGAGCAACTGTCCTGACTTCTGGATTTTTTAAAAGAATTCATCTGTTTATGGATATGTATTCGTGGCTGTTGTATTTTTTATTTATTAATACTCGTGCCTATATATGTAGACATAAAAAGAAAGTTTTGCTGTAGGGTAACTAAAAGATTTAATAAACAAAAATAAAGGTCATGATTTCCTCAACTTTCCTTTTCATTGCTGCTGTTCTTTTCCAAGGAAGCTGGTATTCTCAGCTCTTCTGGAATTAATGCCTATTGAAAGCCTGCCAGTAGTTTTAGAAGGAGTGAATTTGATGATTCGCATTATCCCATCCTGTTCGGTGTTTCCCAGAGCTTTCAATAAATCATTTGTTACAGTTGCACTATCCTGTATTATATTTATTTGGAGAAGTGTAGTTTGGAGTCACAAGTAGTTCTTCAGCAGTTCCTCTTAGGTCCTCTGGCTACATGCTTCAAATCTTAATGTGCACATTTCACTGGAAACAAAATAGAAACAAAGTTGATACTGTTCCAAAATGTCTCCAAGTAGCTCTTCTAATTAATTAGTTAAATAACATGGCAGTTCTGTTTCTTGGGTGTTTTCAGGTCTAGAAACAAGTGTTGCATTTGCATTGGATAGTTGAGTATTTTCTTCCACTCCTACTAAAATAAAACTCTTTCTGGCAGTTGGGAGTTATGAAGTGTTCCAATGTTTGCTCGCTATAGGACTGAATTAAAGGAACTAGTTTGGGGAGAATATATGGTAAAGAAAGGAAGAAAAGAAAGGAAGCAAGCAAGCAAGCAAGCTGTTTCTCTACCACCCATATTTCTTTGGTTTTAGTAGCTGCTCAAGAGTTTGGAGTTTTGGGAACCTTTTAGAGGGTTGTGAGTCAGAGCTTTACAAAATCTACAGCTAATTATATTTATCCCATTGCTGTCCCCTTGCTGTATGAGAGTCTGTGTGAATGAACGATTTCTTTCAGGCAGTGTTGGTGAGATTTGTGAGAGTACAGCTGTCTGACCAAGGCAGTAATGTCTCAGCTGGTCTGTGTCCAGAGTCAGGGTAAGGAGCATGTGAACCAGGGGAGGTCTCACTTCCCTTTGCTCCACTTTGCCCAGGGTGGGAGTTTGAAGAGCCATTTCCTAGGGTGTAGATGGGTTAAGATGGGGGGCTACTCTGCATCACTGATTGTGTTGTTGGGAATTCTTGAATAAGTCCCATAGATTCGGACAACTGATCTTTTATTCTTTATCATAGACTGCTTTGTCTGTTTCAATGCAATTTTATTTGGTTAATGGCATATTTTTCCTTATTGTATGTATTTTGTTTCTGCATTCTCAAACCAGTACAAAAGGTATTGCCATGACTTAATAATAATTCCAGTCTTTTCCATATTGCAGTCTACCCACATTGCTCGAGCCAGCTTCCAAGTTGATGCTTTTGGATCATCTTTCATCTTAGATGTGACACTAAACCAGTAAGTAATGACTGTATCTTACACTACATTTGTCCAAGACCTGGTGCCTGTGAAATGGAATTTTCCAGTGGAGTTTTTAGAGGCTGTATTATAGCAAAAATACTATGTTAGGTATTGAGTTAATTTGTAGTGGTATGTTTTAGGTTCTTCTGTTACTTTCTTGAGTAGCATTGTAGGCTTTGATATTCCCACTGTTACTACTTGGTAGCTATTCCAGTATAACTGACATTTTTGTAGTTTAATATCACCTCACAGAATCACAGGAAGAAAGGGACCACAGAGGGTCATCTGGTCCAACCTCCCTGCTCAAGCAAGGCCATCCTAGAGCACATGGCACAGGATTGTGTCCAGATGGTTCTTGAATATCCCCAGTGAGGGACTCCACACCCTCTCTGGACAATCTGTTCCAGTGCTTGGTCACCTGCACATAAAGAAGTTCTTCCTCATATTCAGGTGGAACTTTCTGTGCATCAGTTTCTGCCCATTGCCTCTTGTCCTATTACTTGGAACCACTGAGAAGAGCCTGGTCCATCCTCTTGGCCCCCTCCTTTCAGATACTGACAGATTATGTGAGGTCCCCTCTCAGCTGTCTCTTCTCAAGGCTGAACAGATTTAGTTCTCCCAGGCTTTCCTTGTAAGAAAGATCCTCCTGTCCCTTAATCTTTGTTCTTCTCTGCTGGACCCACTCCAGGAGCTCCATTTCTCCCTTGCACTGATGAGCCCAGAACTGGACACAGCACTGCAGGTATGACCTTGCTTCTGTCAGTTTACCTTAAAGGCAAATTACAAACTTCACACAGAGCCTCGCTGGATATTAAAAGATGGATTTCCCAAAAACTGGTAGCTCTGAGCATTTTAATAACCAAACATAAAGTACTGAAGGTACATCAATTGCACAACAGCTAATCCTCAAAAAACAATGAGTGCTTGGGAATGAAGTTTCTTGAGATGTGTTTACAGCCTTTTGGAACAGAGAAGCATTATAAGCCGTAGCACTGTGAACTGCAGTCCACGAGGAAAGATTGAATAATAGTAAACTTACAGTGAAATCTGGTGTGTGGCTTTCAGTAATGAGTTTTAGAAGTAGTCTTAGCACAGCTGTTTTAACATAGCAGTTGCTTTTCTTTTCTGTCCTGAAGTGAAAAGGGAATAAATAATAGAGTAAATAGAGGTGTTTTGTTAAGTAATTCAGCTCCTAATAATTGGACACAATGTTTTGTGGTTTGGTGTAAGAGTTTGCATGCAACTGCTGCAAGTTTTTCTGCTGCAAAGATGAACCATTCAGGTTGCAATAACACCCACTCAAATTTCAGGTTCATTTTTTCACTTGTAAATATTCTTGAAGCAGTGACAATTTATTTACATGCCCTGACATTAGGTAAAAAGCACACATGAATCCCTGCTAGTTACAGACATTGGAGACACTATGCTGCTGGAAGGAGAAGACAAGAGGCTGATTTAGAAGTATGTTATTATAACAACTGTATTTTAAAACAGTTATAGAGGAAAAATTCCCTGTTGAAAAGCACCAAATCCTCAACACTGAAATGTTTCTTGGAAGTAGAGTTTTGTATACATACTTATACTATACTAAGAGTTGGTTGCACAAACCTGTTTTAATTTGGCAGGTTGATGGTGTGGTCACAGTTAGTTTTTAAAAGATCAGCATTGTCCTTACAGTATAAATTTCAGGTCAGCTTTTAAAAAGTAGACACATTTCCTAATGGTCTATGAAAAGAGAAGTGAAGGCTTTGATTTTGTATGTGTAAGGAAACTTGTAGGTATAATTTTTTATCTATGCACGTAGACACACAAACATATGTTTAACATTTTATTTTTTTTGAGCTGAGTGCCATTTTTATGTCATTCCTTTGTTGTCTTGAATACTTGTATGTGTATGTATGTGTATGGTATGTCAAAATGCTTTTTTAGTGTTCTTACGAGTGCTGGAATCCAACTTAATATTAACTTTTCTTGAAGAGCTACACTTTTTATAATATAAAAGAAGTTCTGTCACAAATGGTGCAAAATGAAAAGAAGAAGGCTGCAAGGAAATCAGGCTGTTTGGCTTCTATCATGATATTTAAATCAACTTTTAAACTACCTCTGAAATATCATTTGAAGATCATCAAATAAAAAGAGGGCCAGGTATACCAGAGCAACATTTAACATTTATTTTTAATACTCATTCCTGTAAAAAAAATCTTTAATTCAGAAGGTTGTAGCTATATTTTTCTTTTGCAGTTCTCACTCTCCATATTATATTCTGTGTGTATATTTAGACCATAGTAGCTCTAGAGTTAAAAAGTAGCTAAATTCTTGTAAGCAGCAAAGTTCAAGATCTTAGTTATCCTCTGGAAAAAATATCAGTTTAGTATTCATTAGTGAACCTCTGCTAATGTCTAAAGCATGCTGAAACAGGCCCCTGTGGTAAAATTAGCTCTTAAGTGTAATACACATTTGAGAAATGTTAAAGGAGATATGGGGGACACAGGGGGAGAAATAATTTAAAATACATGGGTTATCAGAAAGGAGGAACACTCCTTGACTATGCCAGTCTCCTTTCTTGCAGTCTTCATGTTGTTTAAAGCTTAGTTTACCTGAATATATCTGAGCACCAACTGTAGTTACAATATCAGTGGTGGTCAGTCACAGTGAAAGTGTTCATTCTCCCATATGGTTCCCCAATTTATGGAGGAAAAAGTTCAAAATTAAAATGAGAGTAGCAAAAAGGAAGTTAAAAAACCGTCAGAAATTAAAATATGATCCTGACTCCAGACGTTTGTCTGCAAATATTTTTTTTTTCTTTTGCTGCTTTCCATGTGGGTGTTATTTTCTCTGTTCTTTTCAAATCCATATTTTTATCTGTCAGATTCTGTGTTCCTTCTGCTGCATTTGCCTGTGCTGTTTTATACATATTCCTGTTGTGTACTTTATTTTATTTTAGATTCTGTTTGTGTATTTTCCATCTCTGTTCTTATTCAGTTCTCCAGAGTCACACATTTCTTTGTCATCTTTTTCCATCAGGAATAGTTGTCCACTCAGCCAGCACCATAGGTACTGCACAAATTTCTTATTTTTCTTTATCTGTTTCCTTGCCAACTTTCTGTACACTTGCAGTTAAGGCTGGCAGAAATGTTTGTGGTCTCCTACTTTTCTCTCTCCCCCCTTGCCTGATACTCTCTGTTTTACCACTTCACTTCACTTGCTATTATTGATTTGGGGTGTTAGTTGGAGCAACTTCCCCTTCCTCTGCCACCTCCCAGAACAGTGGCCTGCAACCAAACACTCACTGATTTCTGCAGTGAAGCAAGCAGTGAAGATACAGGAACTGGGCAGGAAAATAAAGAAGCAGACCTTACACCAGCATTTCATGCATCAGGAAAACTGAGGGCCAGGACAGGAGCATTCTGCAAGTCCTGGATGCAAGAGAGGGGAAAGAAGTGAAAAAATTTCCAACTGGCATTAAAGTGTGGTAGTTTAATTTAATACTGAAATATGTGTGCCTTCTTCTTGCTTATTTTGGATCTCAACCAGTTGTGAATGCGTATTTGTTCACATTAAATGCAGATTAAAATATGCTCAAGTATAACCTGTAGTGATAATAAAAAGTAATAAAATGTTGTTCAAATTACAGTGTAGTTCCCCTTTTTTTGTTTCCCTAGTGATGGTGGTGTTTTCTCTATATACATCACCATTCTTCCTCCCTCCTTTTTTCCCCTGAGTTGCCATAGTGTTCCTACAATGAGCTTTTTTCTAAGATACAGTGTTTCTTTTTAACTTTCCTTTTCTTTTCAACTGGCTGTAGCATTTACAAAGGAGCTTTCAGATCAAATCAGCTGCATTTTTAGAAGGTTCAATCCCTTAGGCAGAGGTTAGGGATGCATTAGTGGCTTCGGCATGTTTATGAGTCTGTTGCCTCGGTATCCTTGTGTTCAGGGCTGCATCTAATGGAGCTGTTTTGGCCCTCCTGATCAGTGCTGCCTCCAGCAATGGCAGAGCCAGGGCTGGCCAGCAGTACAGGCAGCTGCTGCTCCAGCCTTCCCACCCTCCACAGGTGTCCAGCTCTGACCCAGACCTGTGCTGGAGTCACACAGAAATTAAGTGTGCTTCCTCATTTCCTTTATTTTAATTCCTTTCCCTTAAAGTTTCTCATGGTGTGGTGGCATCTGTGGCTCAGCAAATGGCTGTTTCTTTTTTCATGCAGAATATTTCTTCTTAAGTGCAGTCACACAACCATTTACACTCTCATCTTGTGTTGTAACTATGTGATTAAACAGCAGAGCTCATCAGGACAGATGCAGTTCCAAAAGCCTCTTTGAATCCCTTCTGCTCACATGTATCTGTCTTAGAGTGCCATCCAGGGCACGTTTGTTCATGGGTGAGGCAGCTGAGACTTGATGTCATGATGGCCCAAAGCAAGCTGTGGTTTGAAAGGAGCATGCTGCTGGATGGGTAGTTGGGAAAACTGCAGTATCTGTGCTTGTCTGGAGGGTGGATGGGCTCTGAATTGTGGGATCACCCCAAGTTCACTTTGTGAAAGCCATGCTGGGCAAGAAAGGTGATGCTGCAGCTTCACCCTTTGTATAAAGGCTGTGGTGTTTCCCATCATGGAGACAAGCAGAGAGTGTTTCTTGAGTGTGAGTTTGGAATGTGATCACTTCTGTGGACACTGAGGAGTCCTTGGCCTTCAGAAAGCTCCTTGGAGCATCTGACCACCTGTGTGTGCCTTGGCCTCTCATGTTGTAACAAGAGGAGCTCTCCCTGATCATGCCCTTTTTTTGTGAGAGTGAACACGTTGTTAGCCTGGCATCTTCAGGTTTGTGGTGATGGGGAAGTGCTCTGAAGGGTCACAAGCATAAATAAGGATTTCAAACTTATATTCAGTGCTTCAGGACCGTGCTGTCCTTCCTGGTGACAGTCAGTCTCTAGGATGGGGCAAAATCATCAGCTGCTTTCTCATCCTGGAACACAAATTTAATTGCTTTGGTCCATGTTTTTGTGGAAGTTAATCTATACAGAAGCAGTAGGCTGGGTGAGATGTGATCAGAAACTCTGCCACTTCAGGAAGCCCACACATCATCTGTTCCAGCTGAGCACCTGGCCATGTCCTGAAGGAGAGACCAGCACACTGTATAAATTGATGGTTGTCATGCTCAACTACTTTCAGAAGACTGAAAGATTACATATGAGGCAATTTTTAAAAACTCTTCAATAATTCTATTCTCTGTGTGGAAAATAAACACCCTTTCTCTCAGTTTATTAAAAGGTAGGCAAAACCAAAAAAGCTTATTCAGAAAATATTGATAGATTTTTTGTATATGTCAATCTTAATTTAAATTATTTCTGTTTAGTGATATTGGAATGTTCCTGGCATCCCAGGAATTGAATTGTTTTGCTGCTACTGCTGAGAAGGATACAGACATTCCTCATGCCTTGTGAGGAATGTTTATTAGGAATGTCTTTTAACTAGAGTTTTGCAAACCTTACAGGATCAGATTGTAAACTTCATCAAAAAATTCTGGAAAGAGAAGCAAAATAAAAGGCAGCTTGACAGACAAGTGCCAGCTTTTTCATGAGACAAACTGCTGAAACTTTGCCTGTAATTTCTCTTGGCAAATGGTCTCCAGCACTAATATCAATGTGTCATGTAAGCTGTAAAGGAAAAACATATTCCTAAATTTGCTCTAAATTGTAAACATTTAGCTCTGTGGAATTCAAATGATTAATGTCCCCAAGTGGTTTAAGAAATGCAGTTGCACTGTTTGTAACTACTGTAGTTTTTGGTGAGTGGTTCTCCTGTGCTGCCCCCATGAGTCTCATCACCCGCAGGAGGGCAGGGAGAGAACCCATCTGCCTCTCCTGCTCTAAAAGTGCTCTGTGCTTTCTGGTCTCTGACGCTTTTGAAGTGATGCCTGGTTACTGTTTGGGTAACTGTGTGGTAAGTGATGGTCAGATCAAGCCTGAGGAGGAATACCTCTTCCTCTGAGCCCTTTTGGGCTTCCCTATGGTCCAACTCAATCCCTTATTAGTTACTTTAGTGAATGTCTTGGCTGCAGACAGTCCCAATTTTTTCCCTAGTGACTACAATTTACTGGGATCAAATGAATTCAAGCTCTGTTCACTTTCCTTGCTCCTGCTGTGTTCAGGCTGAGGAGATCCACTTGGGTATGATCACATTTTAGTAATTGGTTCTTACAATGGCCTTTTCACCATATGAGAGTGCTCTGAAACTTTTATTATAATATTTGCTATCAGTTTATGATATAGACTGGATTCAGGTCTTCTGAATGAGGTACTGAATTGTGTTCTGCTCTCTGAATTATTTGTTAAGCAATGTTTATCATGTGCTCTGTGATCAGGACCCTGGCTCAACCAACAGGACTGTTCTTTCTCACCCCTCTTTTAAGTCATTCCCCATCCCACTCTGTGATGGAAAAGCCACTATGGTCATAAGTGCAAACTTATGCAGACTGGAGAAACACTTTCTTGCTGATACTATTGCTTAATTTCAGATGTTGATTTTGTTCTCTGAGAGGCAATTATTCTGTTTGTTGCTACAAACATCCTTTTTTAATTCTTAATGAAAAATGTTAATTCTGCAGAGATTTCTAACAACTGATTCTGTTTGACTGAAAGACAAAGAAGGGTAAGGCAAAAATTCAGGGTTTTGCTAGCGTTTCACTAAACATCCTGAGACTGGGGAAGTTGCCTGGGATTACAATTAAACTTGTTTGTGGCATCATCACTCAGGATTTCTGCCTTCTGTATTTACCTGTTAATTAGTTTGGTTTTTTTGTTTGGTTGGTTGGCTTTTTCATTTTTGTGTTTAGGAAGTCTAGAACTAAAGAATTGTCAAAATATAAGTTGTTTTGGTTGCTAATTACCCTAATTGCTAAACATTTGAACCATAGTTTCAGTCTGAAGAAGCTCTGTAGCATCGAGTTTTCCTCCCACCTTGGTATGTAGAGCGTATAGTGCTTTTTGTTATGTTCAAAAGCTTGAGCTCCTGGATCTCTGATAAAATGGTACCTTTTGAGACCTTTAATAATTTCTTTGCCTTTTTGCCTTTTTGATGACCTCCTCAGTGTATTAGTATCCCTGCTGAATTGTACATTCACTACTGCCTTTTGTCAGTGTCATGTATAAAGGTAACATAGATTTCACATTTCTAACTGAAATCCTTCTTTACATTGTTCCCAAAATTTGCCCAGGATGTAAAATTTTTTCCTCTTCTTCTTCTTCTTTTTTTTTTTTTTTTAAACTTCCTTTTTCTAACTTTAGAGTTGACTATTTAGTAAATATGAACAATGTTCTTTATAATCACTATTACTTTCAAATTTGTAATCCCATGCAAAATGATACCTGGCTAATTTGGGCAAGAGGAATTTTCAATAAACTATGTCAATTATCTGTAAGTTTATTACCTTCCTTCAGTTTGTTTTGTACATTATTATGCTTAAAACATCTCTTGAAAGGGTGAATTGCTTTTGATAACTCAATTACATTTTTTATATTATAATTTAGTTTTAGGTTAACAAATTTCTGTTACCTGTTATTTCTCTATTATTGCCTATAGATTTGTTGATTTAGTACCAGCTACTGGAAAACACTGTTGAAATCAGCACAGGTTTGCTGCTGACTTCACTGGGATATGAAAAGTTTAAGTGAAGTCTATGAAATTCCAGTGAGTGCTTTATTGGTATTCTGTTTAAAATGAGAACAAAAGGTAATTTGTTTAATTTACTTGTTATTTCCAAGTGTGTCACTGTGCATCCCCTCATAAGATACTTTCATGGCCCATTAAAAATTTTCTGAAAAGGCTATTCCATTGTTTTCCCCTCAATGGATGTGATAAAGAGTATTTTACTGTATTTAGGCAATTGCATTTACTGAAAGCAATATTTGTTTGTTTAGAGTAGAGTGATTAAAACATATGGAATTATCAGCACTAAATAAATTGCCTTTCCATGGCCTGATTTTTTTGATACAAAAATAATTAAGAGAATGTATTAGTGTATATTTGTGAGAGTGTGTTTGTGTAGAAAAAAAAAAGGTTAATTATCCTGGAGAGATATTATCATTCTATTAGCATAATGTTTTTCTTTCTTGATGATATACCTTAGATTACCAGTTCATTTAGGAGAAATATATCTTACACACACATATACAGAGATACCTGTACAGATCAGTCATATATCAGTGCTATATTTAGTGTGTTTAAGTAAAAAGGCTCAAACTAGGGAAAGAATCAAATAATGTTTCAGCACCTATGAATTTATCTTCTAAATGTCAAGTATCTCCAAGTGACAGTAACTTTGACAGTCAAATAACCTTTAGCCATTGTGAGAGATTTTACAAGAAAAACTGTATTTTTGAATTAGCCTGTAAAAGGGGCTATGATTGTCAAAGTGTAATTTCTGGATTTACTGTTGAAATGGAATGATATCCTTACATGCTAATATCAGTTTAAGCACCAGTGTTTTTACTTGAATGCTTGATTTGTATTTCAATTACTGCCACATCCATAAATAATACAAAGCAAACCATTGACCTTTCCAACTATTTCTTTATTTGGTTATGGTTTAACAGCCAGAATGTGATTTGTGTTTACAAAAACAAGTGGCAGCCATACAAGTTGGTCTAGTAGGAGCATTATTTTTTCTTACTTGCTTTCTGCCTCTTGGATTCTCAGACCACTGTGGCTACAACACTACTATGGTCCTGTGAGTTGGTGCTTATAAATAGTAGGCAGAGTAGAACACAGGAAGAGGGCTGTAAAGAGGAAAATGCATGAAGTGGAATGGGAATAGCAGGTATTTTTTCTACTATCACTTATAGGGCATATCTTCCCTGAGTCAGCACTGTTCCTGCTGATAGAGTTTCCTTCATATGCCTCTACTAGTGTTGTCCAGCCACACTGCCCTGTTTTTTACTTTCTCCTTGAGAACTCCTTTGGAATCATAACCTTCTGTAAAAATAGCACTAATAGCAGCAAAGGAAGTGCTGGAGGAGTTTTATCTTGGGGCTTAAATATTTTCCTCAGCTAAGCAGTGAAATGAATTGAAATTTACTTTTCTAGACAAGGAGTCAGGGGATGCATGGAGCTAGGAATGAAGATATGAAGAATGAAAATAATAAAAATTATTACACTTCGTGGTGGGGGATTGGAGGATCTAATGGATGTCTGGAAAAATCATCAGCATACAAACTCATGGTCTTTAACTCTGTAAGATTATATGAGGAATAGATTATTCAGCCCTTTTATATTCTGGATAGTGGCTCTTCTTAAATGTGTTTTTAGTCCAGAAACTGAATCAACAGGTGGTATTAAAACAATTTGTTGTAAACATATGGAACATCTTAGCTAGTAAAGAACAGTGCTCAGCTTGCACTCACAAACCCTGCTGTACCTAAGGATTGGACTTGTCTGCTTTCTTTGCAATATCTATTACAGATGTAAGGTGCATCTTTGAAGCCCATAGCTATTTCTTTCTGTGGTTGTGTGAAACTTATATAGCATTTTTAATGTGTTTTGTTAGTAATATTCAAGATGGGTGTGCCTATGTTTCCTCACTCAGTGGCTAGAACCAGACTTCTTCTGCCTGTTTACAGATGTTCTGTGTGGTGTGGTCTTTAATGTAATTGTTTGCATTTGGTTGGGACCTGCTAGAGGGCAAAAATGCATTTGCAGATAATTGTGTCACTTTAGTGCAGAAAGGGGGAGTCTTTAGAAGCATTCATGGTAGTTTTACACAAGATATATTTGTCTGAAAATTGCATAACATCAAGGGAAAAAC
>JAOTQP010001286.1:21374800-21422594 GCA_026413545.1 Cichladusa arquata
CTATTACAGATGTAAGTTTCATCTTTGAAGCCCACAGCTATTTCTTTCTGTGGTTGTATGAAACTTATATAGCATTTTTAATGTGTTTTGTTAGTAATATTCACGATGAGTGTGCCTGTGTTTCCTCACTCAGTGGCTAGAACCAGACTTCTTCTGCCTGTTTACAGATTTTCTGTGTGGTGTGGTCTTTAATGTAATTGTTTGCATTTGGTTGGGACCTACTAGAGGGCAAAAATGCATTTGCAGATAATTGTGTCACCTTAGTGCAGAAAGGGTTTCCTTGAAGATAACCACAAGCAAATAGAATTCTGCACTTTGGTGTGAAAGGCTTTGCACACAGTGCTGCAATTTTCTCCTGGCTGTATTAGCATGAGAAGCAGCAGGTAACAACCCCAGTGTAATAACCCCTCTATGTGGGTAGACTTCTTTCCTCTTCCAAAATATGCACAAAAATCAGGTTTTCAAATCCCGATGCACCAATTATCAGATGCAAATCTGGTAAGAAATACTGATCCTGCTCATTGCCCTGTTTCCCAGGGGTGCTGTCCCCTCACCCTCTGGGCTGTGTCCTGTCCCACTGGTGCCACTGCTCCCAGCAGCTCACTGGGCTGAGTCAGGGGCATGGCCTTTTGTCACAGGGTTTTCATCCTCAAGGATGCATTGGAATTGTAGATGGCTTATGGTAGACAGATATTCTACTGTTAAATCTCTTATTTCTTCAGTGTGACCAAAAGCTACTCTGCTTACATACTGTAAATGAGGGTTTACTTGGCTATAACATGATACTCTCACAATTCAAACCCCTGGGCTCTTGGTACTTTGCAGGCCTTTGAACTTTACCATTGGTGATTTATTGTTGTTGTGATTTTTCTGTAAGGGCTCATCTATTTCTCTGTTCTTTCAATTATATTAAACTCAAATTTTCCTTTCAAACAATTTTCTGATTTGAACAGAATTCACTATGTCTCTAAAATTCTTCAAATATCTAATTGCTTCCTATTTGGTTTTAGCTCTTTATTGCCCAAGTTGTATGATGAAATAGTAGTAGATGAATGAAGCAGTGAGAGATACCTTACTTGTACATGTTATCAAAAGAACTCTGTTTTAGCTTTTCTCTTTCTTTTCAAGTGTTTCAATGGAGGATTATGGAATCTGCTTGTATTACTATGAAATAAAAATAAACTCATGTAAGCCAAAAATGATCCCTTTATCAATTGACTGAAATACTGGTTGTATGATAATAGCTCTATTTTTTAAAAAGAAAAAAAAAGACAAAACAATGTTAAAAGACTATTTATCTTTTGTCCTTATTCTATTTCTATTCCATTTACTTTATTTCTAGCATCCCAAAGGAAAAAAAATGCTGTCATCTAGTGACATACAGCGAGATGTTGAAGAAGAAACATCTTTGTATTTTTATTAAAGATGACCTACAAAGACATATTTCTTCTAAATTGGGCTTCTGTCCTTTTTTGAGATGCTAGAGGTCATTTGAAAAGATAAAATATTTTTTCTCTTGATATTCTTCACTTCTTTCTCCAGAGAAACAAACCCATGTAAAATTGAGCTTTTATAATAGCTGAATTTATTTTTATCCAGTGTTGTTTACCTCATATCAAATCTTGTTCTTGCTGAAGACTCTATTGGGGAGGGTATAATGTACAGGAAGAATTGCAAGCATATGGTCTGTACCCATCTCCCAAAGTAAAACCCCTCCTGATGACGTACGAAAGGTTGGCCTAAATATCAAAGACATGAAATTTGCTTCAAAAGAGCAACATTAAAGTGTTCATGTCCAAAGGGCATGACAGATTTTAGGCTCTTGGTCGTGCTTTATCAGATATATCATAGCAAGAGTTCTGAGACTAAATCATGGTAGAGATAACTAAATACCTCATCTTAAAGATTTTCTCTCTACAAAACAGTTCAGTTAGAGCAAAACTGTGCTCTTTCTGACTGCAAATATGCTAATTCCACGTGGCAGCCATTCAGCCTTCCTTTAAGAGGGACAGCCTTGGTGCCGACAGTAAAATTACAATTGCCTCACTGCTTATTATTGCTCTTGTGGTGAATCATGCTTTCCATTTGGTCTGTCAAATTTAGATAGTGTTCAATGAAGTTTTGATGAGGGAGAGGAGAAAAAATGAGCTTGATGTAAGATTTCTATAATAGAATTATGCATGTTTTCAGAGCAAAGAAGTAAGAAAATTCTGATGTATCGCCAATTCCTAAAGGAACAGCTATTTCTACATATCATTGAAGGGATAAAAAGCTTTCTGTTTTGTGGCCATATGTTTTAGCATCACCTCTGTTTTTTGCTTTATTATAAAAGCAAGGGAATTCTCCCAATGACTTGAGAGACAGTAATCCATCCAAAGCCATCAGATTATCAATGCATTTCTGCCTATGTCAGGTGGCCAATTTGATTACAGAGGAAACTTCCTAGAAATTAACCAAGGAATAAATTTAGTATATTGTACTTCACTCCAGAAAGCTGCTCATCAGTAAGTGGCAATAACGAAATGTGAAGCTGTAGAGAAACAGCAAGAACAAGTGGAATATGGTACTGTAGCGGAGCTGCCAAGTCCAGCTAAAGAGATTAATATAAATACATTTCCAGTGTTAATGAAAAACGATGGCTGGAACTTTCAATTTATATGTGCACAGCCTTTGCTTTGGTACAGGGTTAGATGGTTTCTTTTGTCTTTTTTTTTTTTTTTTTTTTGGAAGAGTAGTTAAATCTTGCATTACAATGTATTTTCTGAGCTTGCTCACTGATCTTTAGCCTCTACTTATCCATAATCATTCTTTGATCTTCATTTCTTTTTTGCTGTTAAGAGGATGTATTTCTCTTTGGTGGTTTGCCAGAACATCACTGCTAATGGATTTCTAGTGTGCTAGAATTTTTACAATAGCCAGATAGAATTATATTCCAGTGGCCTGCAAATATGTAATGGACTGCCACTTGAATTAGGCAGCTGTGCTGTAATCATAATTTGCTTTCCCTTTTGCTTGTCTCTTAGCTAGACTGTGGAAATTGAAGAGATGTAATTCATCACTTCTTATGGAATGTGTTTTCCACATTTGGTGGTTTGATTGATATAATTTTGCAGCTGGGAGTCTGAAAGACTAGGAGCTGATACTTCTGAATTTCTGCCTTTCTCTTGAGGACCAGGTTCTTGATGTGCTTTTAGGGCTTTTGAGCTGTGAAGCTCCTCTGAGTTCACCTTAATCCCCTTTCTGCTCTCTCTGGATGGCAGAAATGCAGCAGTCTAGGTCCAAGCATACAGATTTTCCTGTCTGATGCCACTTCTGCCCTTTAAATCCAGATTTCACTGACATCCTGTTGCATTGCTTCCCAAACGGCCTGTTAAATTTTAATTTTTTTTTTTTTTTTTTTTTTTGCAAACTTACTATTATTCCTGGGTGAACTCGTTGTTGAAATATAGTAATAAGTGTTTGACAGTAAATGTTTGAAAATTTTATTTTCTTTTCCTCTTTCCTTAAAATCTCATATAAATATCCACTAAAACATAGTCTTCATGTAAGTACAAACAAGGGAGAAAACTTCATTGAGTGTCCCCTTAAGCTGTTGTCTAAGTTAAATTGAAGGGATACAGAGCACTTGCTGCTTCAGTTGACTTTCTGGACTTTGTACAGAAAATTCTCTTCAATCAAAGAAAAAAACCCCAAAATTTAGATATTGTATTTATATATTTATATATATCTTGGAATTTTGTGATATCCTTCATGTTAATGCGTGGTGTGAATGCCCATGGATTACATCAGTACAGTTCCACTATTGGCTAATCATAAAATTCAGTTGGAATGGGTAGAAGCTATCAGAAAGTCCAAAGAAACATCTATTATTTGACAGTTCTTCACAAAGAGTGCAATGAATTGTATCAGTATCTGTAGTAATTTCCTCTGTGCTTTGTTTTTAATAAATCTGTGTACACACACACACACATACGCAGGTACATATGCACACACACACAAAAACAGGGGTATTTCTGCTTCCCTCCCTCTCTCCACAGGTAGGAATGCATTTAAGACTTTAAATAATTAATGAGTGGCCCCTGTTCCTAATAGCAGCATAGAAAGGCTGATACTTAAAATAAAATTGTCTAGACACTGTCCGAGTGTGCAGACAGAAGAGCAAGGCAGGTAATACAAATTCTGGACTTGGCTTCTCTTATAGAAGATGAACTTGAACACCCACGTCCTAGTGGGATTCTTTCAAATTTTCTGCTTTCCATTTCTGTCCCATGCCTCACCCCAAATGAGCAGATTGAACAAGAGGCACTTTGGCACTTCTGAGAAGTAAGATCTTTACAACTTTTGTTACTTTTGCAGATAAATGCTACATGGAAATTTTTATATTAAATACTCTGCTTTTATTTTGATTTCAGTTTTTGCACCTTGATAATAATGCAGATAATTCCTGAGAGCAACTCTCCTTTCTCACTAAATAAACATGAGAAAAACAAGGCTATTATTGCTTGGTCCTTGCAAAACCTGTCATAAGAAAGAGTTTGCCCTTGCCTTTAGATACAATAATTTAGCACAGCATGATTGAGATTTTAAAAATTTCTCTCTCTCTGCACATCTTTCTGTTAAGGAGAAATCAAGGCAGCAACATGCTGATGCTTTACTGTGCTAGCACGAATAAGAAAAGTATTCAGGCTGGCGTTCAGCAAGGAAAAGAGGTTTTCAATATTTTTGTTATATGGAAAGCAGATTTAAGCTGTTTCCAGAATTGTCTGCAGGTCAGTAAATCACTGAGGACATAATCCTTTCTCCCCATGTTGCTGATAGCATAAGCTCCTTCCTAGACATGTGGAGTAGGAGGACCACCATAGTGCTGTCTAATTGATAGTGTGGGTCTTGGGGGAGTGGTTGGAGAATGAATAAATCATGAGTTGTTCTCTGTATTGTTGGCCCACTACTCCTTCAATATTTCTAGGCAGCAGTCTGTGTGTTATTCAAACAAAAAATACACCAAAAGATGTTTTAATACTGGTTTCAGCTGTGTCCCCCAGCAGAAAAAGAGAATGGCAATGGAATTGTGCGAGGGCTAGGGCAAACTAAGTTATGCTCCTGCACTTGATCAACTGCTGCCTTTCAGTTTTGCTGTATCCAAATCTAGTAGCTGGTTTTCAGTTATGCATTTCATATTATCTCTATTTAGACTTGTGTATAGCATAAAATAATGTTATATGTCAAATTTTGCCCTTGGGTGAGCATTAGTAGTTCCGGTTGACTTCAGCAGGAGCTGCAAGCAAATATCCTAATAAAAGAACTTTGCTTTAGACCTAAAACATCTTTTGGTGCATTGCATATACGAGGAATGTGCATCTCCCTGCTTTCAAAGTACAGAAGTTACAAGAATTATTAACAAGTCTCTTTCACTTGACCTTGGAAAGCCAAACAGAAGGAGCTAAATACTGTGTGGGAATAAGAGACCAATGTTTGAGCACTTTGGAGATCTCAGGCCCTGAAATCCAATGCTACCTTACCAAAGCATTTAGGATTTTTGAAGTCTGTGTGGACAATTAACACCCTAACCAGAGCACAGTGGTCTTAAACATCAGCTGTCTGTAGAAACTGCTATATATATGCTTACTGGGACACTGTAAGTGTTTGTTTAGTTTTTAAGATGTATTTTATTGTTACTGTATAGTGACTGTGCTGTCAGGTTTTCCCTGGGGTTTCTGAATGTAGCTGACAACCTCTGCTGTGGCTTATTGTTGGCACTTAAGAGGCAGAAGACCAATCTGTGGGAGGCACCTCACTGCTGTCAGCAGTGGAGCTGGCAGAGGATCATTTCAGAAATCAAGAATCCTGTCCCCTCCACTTAGACCATATGGCAGCCAAAATCTTCCAGTTCATTACAAAGGAGCCATAAGATAAAGGAATTTAAATTGCCAGTGAAAGACTAAGCCAGAGCTAAGAATAATCAATATACAGAGAAACCACCTGCAGAAGTTAAAAGGCTGAAGCTGTGTTAGGTATTTTGCAGCAGATTCTGATGGTATTTTTATGCTGTTTTAAATGGTTAAAGTGGGATTGCCTGCTTGCTTTTAAACTGGGGACACAGCTGTCAGTAAACTAAAGCTGGAGTAGTAAATGTTTCTGTGTTTCTACAAGTTTCTTCATTAATGGGAAGGAGAATTCCCACTGCTTGATGTAGAACTTGGATCAAGTTGGCCATCCTGACTGGGAGACTGGAGTTGTTGGCTGCAGAATTTCCTTTTGGGCACCATGGCTATTAAGCATGTATGGCAAATAAAAAGCTTTTTACCTGCCCAGTCTTTAGAGTGTCTACCTAGGATGTGAGACACCTGATTTGAGTTTTTTTTTTCAGAAAATCAGCCTAAGTAGGGATTTTTAAAACAGATCTGCTAGCTATCTTGTTTCCTTAGGCGTCTGTTATTGTGTGAGACTTGACACTGGATAGATGCTGAACTGAGATAGAGAAATGCTCCAGCAATCTGTGGTAGCTGTTTATTGATTAAGCTGGTGTTAGCATCAGTCTGAAGAACAACAAGAATTTGCTGCTTTAGTGATTAACAAAAGTTGCATTAGAGGGTGTGAACAGATAAGCTCTGGATTATGGATTTTTTCTTGCTTTGCTTTTCCTTACTGATACACGAGATACACCTTGAAATAATTGTTTTTATTCAAACTGTGACCCTGTTTAGTAACTTGAAAATAAATGATCATATTCCAAATTTGTACAATAAATGATTAATGAGATTATATTAATATAATTCCAGGGCTGCCTTTAGTAGTGTGCATGAAGTGCAAGATTGAGTAGTCCTGTCCAGTCCCCCCTGTAGTTTTCTGGGAAAAGGTAGTTCTCTCCCTTAGAACAATCTTACTGTCTTCAGTGTTATTGGAATTTTTAGCTACAATGCATTTTATAAAAGTTTTTCTATAGTTAAACTTATTTTTTAAATATAAAAAAGATGTTAAACACAAAATACAGATATGAAAAAACCATTAAAATAATATAACCCCCCCCAAAGTCTGAAGTAGAATGTCTGGTAAGAAACTGGGAGAGGTTTAAGAGCTTTTGGAAAATGTCATCGTTGTTTTTCAGCTGGTGTCCAGTTCTGAATGAAGAGGATCTTATAATTTTCAGTTGACTCTTTCATTGTCTTTTAAGGAGGCTTAGTTGCCAAAATACTAGAGTTTTGGATCTCCTTCAGCATCAGTGCACCTGTGCTACAGAGGAGGGAGCTGATGCTGCCTTGTTGATAGTGTCATCTGCCTTCTCACTCTGGTATTGCTGGGTCTCAGAAAGTTTAGAAAATGGCTCATTGCTTTCTGTATCCTGGCTGTAACTTGGTGCAAGCATTCACCTGTCACCACTATTGCATTTTCCATTGGATCCTTTCTGTACCTGTGCTGCTCCCATTGATTGAATTTGTCATTTGGAATGATTTTATTTTTTTTTTAAGACAAAGACAATGCATACATGTTGCTTTCCTGGTATCATACTGTTTTGTGTTAACCCAAGCACTGTTTTCTGCTTGTCAATAGTCACGTGCAACACTTTGATCTGTATATCTGGAAAAGCATTAATTTTCAGTGTAACACAGGTGCAGTCTTTGTGATCAATTTTTTTTCAACTGAATGTGAAGAGTCTGTGGAATTAGACACTTTCCAACTGTTGTGAGAATACTGGGTGCAGGAAAGTATACCCTTTATCAAGTGCCCCTTTGAACTCTTTCAGTGTGAGTGCTGCAGTTACTTGGCTTGACATCAAGAGCAGCATGACATTGCTCTTCCAGTCCCACAAGTGACTTTTTTTCAGCAATTCCTCTCCTCCTCCTTCTCTTGGGACTTTGTCTGTCTTCTTAGCTTGCGTGCTGGATTGTCTCTTCTCACATATGGTTATTTTTGCTAAGGACATCAGGTCCAGGACATTTGTGTCCCGTAACTTTATTGCACATTAATTTCAAATTGCATTTGTACTTGGAAAGAATGTACTGTCTCCATGCTGGAGACATAAGGATCCAAGTAATCAAAGGAGGTTTTCATCTTGCCCTCAATATTTGCTTGAAGTTTTAATGTGATTCTCTTAATTTTTAAATTTTCAGGTACCATGTGGTATCTGCTGAACTATGGGGCTACTGCACTCTGTATGGATCTTAGTCCTGTACCAATTCTGCCAAAATACTGCAGAGCATATTTCTGGGTTCAAAAAAGGGCGATTTCAAGGTGACAATAGAGGTATATTTATACACAAACATTGTTTTTTCTGTTCTGTTTTGTCCTTAGCTACTGTTATGTTTAGAAGCCTCATGGTGTTTTCACTGCATGCTCAATACTTCTGCTATCCCTCATAAACTTGGGGGGGTTGCCTCTATAACAAGGGATGACTTACATAACAAGTCACCCATTACTTCCAGGCAACAGTCTCCATGCTTGCAAACTTGTGTAAGGAAAGGACTCTCTAAGACTCTCCTCAGTGCATAAATATCAAGTCATTTTCTTAGCAGCAGCCCCAGTGCTTTAATCCTCACCACTTCTCTTGAATTGTCCCAAGATGTCCCAAGGAGCTTGATGGTGATGGTGGGGTTTTTTCCCTCAGAAGTCTTGGGTTCATTTGGGATTATTTTTATATGGTTTCAAACTGTTAGAACACTCTTGTTATTCAAGGACTTTTTTATACAGTGATAGCTTTGTTTTCTTCCACCTTTGTCATGTAGGGTATTGCCCATACAAGTTTCCAGCTATTACTTATACTTAACAGAAGGAATACCTATCACATGATGAATTTTGAGGTATGTGAACAACCTGCTATGTTTTAAACAGGGTAGATCTTCTGCCTGCTCCCCGCCCTCCTTTTCTTCATTTTCTCCTTTCTTTGGGAGTAAACGTTCACAAACACCATTAAGTGTAGTGTATAAGATTGGTCCGCAGCTAAGCTCCAGAGAAATATTTTGGACTAAAATCAACATGTGTATGTTTCTCTTGCAGTGTGGAACACTCTTCTAGTTCTGATGTGTACATAGTTTTTACATGAGGATTGCTCTTTTCCTGTTGTGGAGCTCAGTGCTGCTACTTTTATAAACAGAAGATTATTAAGTACTTCCAGGCCTGTATTATTCTGGATTTCAATTTATGAATGAAATAGAGTCAGGATCATTGTTGAGTTTAGGTTGGTCTCAGATATTTCTAATTGCTTCCTGATGCCCCAGGATGTTCATATTCTGATCCCACTTATGTTTTTCATCGCAAGTGTCTGAGGAAGGATTGGTGCTTACATAGTGTGCAGTTAGTGTGTCCAAGAGTTTCTTCTGTGCGTGAGCTGCCTTGGTAGCCCACCCATCCTGCCTAGTGTCTAGTGGTTGTGTGCAGTTGAAGGGAGAGCAAGGGTGATCCAGTAGCCAGAAACACCCCTGGGGGTGGGCAGTCCCCAGATCTACCATTGCTTCACCCACAGTCCAGGGAAATCACTTCATCCCACTATAACTCGGTCCATGTCTGTCCAGCAGGGTAGTAGATAATCTGTTACTTGAAAGGGTGTTGTGGGCATTAGCATGTTAAAGAGTGTAAGCTAATAGGTGAACTCAAAACATGAGGGCTGAATGCACAACTTCCAAACATGAAGGCTTTAACTTAAATATATATGTGTGTGTATATATATATAGCCCAGGACCTAGTGTGGTAGTAATTTGCTGTCTGAGTGGTGCACAGAGACTTGTAATATTCACCCTCAGGAATGAGCTATCCTCTGATACTTCGATGGTGAAAATGGGTGGGCATATGTCAAAGATAGCTACTAAATTGAAATGAAATTGGGAGAAAGCTGTGATGCCTTACGTGCTGAAACAATTGGTGAGAGAAACACTGTGGCTTTCAGCTCACTGCTTTTTCCATTTTCCCTTGGCAGGTTAGAGCTATTTTTAAACTCAGTATCTTTTAAATAATGCATAAGTTAACAATAGAGACTTATAGTACTGGAAAAAACCACATGAATAAGCTTAAAAAACCCCAGAAAATCCTACCCAGACTGCTTCCAGGAGGGTCTCTGGGAGGAACAGAGCACACTTGTCTCTTCAGTTTCCAGACGTCTTTTGCAAAATTCCTTTTTTAGAGCAAATCTCCTGTCTTTGAACTGAGATTTTTCATTTGCAAAGTGCCTTTCCAGTTAAAACAACTGAATAAACCCTCTGCTGAGAGGGGTACTTCACTTTCTGGGCCTTATATTTTGACATAGCACAGCCCAATCTAGCTGTGAAAGTACCTTGGCACCTTTGTATGTCAGGGGGAGTGTGGGGAAAAACCTTTTCTTCTGAGAGTTGTATGCTTGGACGGTTCAGCTGAGCTGTACAACTGCAGCTACTCTGGTTTTTCCAAGCAGCACCAGGTCTGTGGTCCATGTGCTCCATGGCTATCCCATGCACAGGCAGCCAACAACCACAGCTCATATATCCATGAACCTGAAGCACTAAATGGCTGTGGAAAAGGAGAGCCTAGGAAAGCTGGCTAGCAGGGGTGGTTAAATCCACATGGCTTTTGCAGCCTGTGCCAGTGGTCACACTGGTTTCTGTAGCTGGCCCACATCCATGGAGAAGGATCAAGGGAAAGTGGTGGCTGGGAACATTGTCACCACCAGACCAATTTATCTGGCCCTGATGGCTCTGAGAAAAAAGGGATTGCAGGGCCTGAGCTGCTGGGCAGATTAATTATCCTGGCAGCTCAGAGATTGGTGACCTCTGGGGTCAGGAGCGCGGCGAAGGGCAGGAGCCTGCGTGTGAGCCCTGCCAGTGTGAGCCCTGTGTGAGACTGCACAGCTGAGCTGGTCCCTGCTGAACCTCCAGGAGCTGCTGGGGCTGAGCTGGAGGCTGCAGCTGCTCTGCTCTGCCCAGCAGGGCTCGAGCAGTGGAGTTAGAGGTGGAGCAGGACTCTGAAATTAAGAGCGTTCCCAGCGGATTTGGGTCTGCTGCATTTTTCATGTCATCCAGATCTAGTTTTGCTAATGAGACCTCTAGCTGAAGGAAAGCATAAATGTCAGTTTCCAGTAATCCTTTTTTTCCTAAAAGTGGACTCTGATGATCTTAAGGGGAAAAGAGGAAGAAGTAGAGTATTTAGGGATCCAGTATCAATCATGTAATTTTATTCCCTTTCACTTTTGTCAAATGCTTTTACATTTTCTTGTAGACAGTAATAAATATTCATGTTGGTGGAAAGATAGCGCTTCTTTTTTTTTTCCCCCAAGTGCATTTGGAAATAATTTGTGCTCTGGTTGTCTGAAAAATTGCAGTTCTGTGCTGGTTTTCAAATACATTATTTTAATGCTTTGTGAGATATTTTGGGTGAAATGGTTAGTGATTTGGAACTCTTTCACTGTAAGAATTCTTTTTGATCTCTTTCCTTAAATTTGTAAGCATCTGTATATAGATTTTACTATTGATTGCATTTGGTAGAGAAGGCTTACTAATAAATGTCTATTCTTAACACACTAATGAATTAATGTTAAAGAAATGAAAGTAATAACAATATGTTACTCATAGTCCAGTAATTGATGTAAAAGATGAAAATAATCATCAACCTTATACCAGCACAGCAAATTCTTTTAAGAATATTTGTAATTCCTTTTTGTGTTACTGACAGGGGTGACAATTTGTGATATCTGTTTAATTTAGAAAAATTAAGCATAAAGTGGTGAGTGTAGTACATGTAGTTTTTCAGGCTATTGCTCATAGTTTAGTGTCAAGGGGAGAGCTCTTAAGTGTTTCAGGATGAATCTCAGTGGAGAGTTGGAGAACATATTCTTTCATTTACATAGTAACAGTAAGGAATGAGGGCTGTAGTTAAAATCCATGTGTTGGTTGCAAAGCACTTTGTAGAGGTTGTAAAAAGGATCAATTTGACTCTATCTTGCAGAATATGTTGTTCTGTTTCTTGTAGCATTGCATGTATGAATCCCTCTGAGTATTTACCCAGATATACAACTGGGCACTTCAAACAGCTGGCGTAGGTGGGTTTTACCTTTTACAGCCTCACAGGCTGCATGTGTTTCTTGTCTTTCCTCACACTGAAGGCCTGGGACATAAAAGCTGGTGAGTGTTCCCTGCTGTGCCTCTCATCCAGCTTTGGCTGTATTTTAGGATGCCCAGCTGGTTTGCAGCTGTTCCTAGAACTTCTACTTTTCCTCCCCCTTTTCCTGCCCCTTTTTGTCTCATGTTGGATTCTTTTAGAGAGTTGGACTGTTGTTTCCTCTCTCTTCGAGCTTGTTGCTACAGGTGAAGTGACACAGAACAGTCTTGTGGCCTCTGTCCTGTATAAAGAATTGACACCTCAGTTTGGCTTTTCCAGGTTGCCTGGCTTCAAGTGGAGCACTAAAAATTGTTCAGGTGAACTGTGTCTCCAGGTTGTACATTATTTGTAATATTTTAATGATTTTCAGACCTAGGCAGATGCTTTAGATGGAAGTCCAAGATTATATTGAGGAGAAATCCTTTCCATCCTTGCCATAGTCCCAGGACTATGCACAAAAGCTAGAAGAACATGAATACCTCCATGCTTGGAGAGATCTTTGTTTCTGAAGATGTTCCCAAGAAAGAAAACTATCTGCAGCATCCTTGGGAAGGCTGTCTTCACTCTGTTCTCACTTCCTAGGCTTTAAAACTTTGCAGCCTCATGGCAGCAGAGTCTGTTTTCAGGAAGCTTCTCTCTCAGGGCATGATTCATGGAATGACACCACAGGTAGAGCAGTGGATGATCATATGCCTGTTTCTGAGCCCGTGCCCCAGCCCCAGTTATCTCCTAGGAGACATTTGGTCTGGCACCTCATACCTTGTGCTTCTGGCATCTGCAGTGGGGCTGCCCTGCAGCGGCTGTGGGCTAGGGTGATTTCTCTCATACATCCTTTTTATATAAACATGGATGGTATACATTGCCATTTCTTTTTTTATGACAGAGGGATTGAAAAGTTTATTATTCTGATTTAGATTAAAATAAAACCTACTGGTAATTCTTTATTTTTGTTAAATAGAAAGCCTTCTATTTAACAAAAGCCTTCTGGTTCTTGAAGATCTGAGAGGTGCAAATCCACCTTGCAGTTCTGGGCAGCTCTGAACTTGTGATGGTAGAATTCTTCCATCTGTAAGACAAATATTTAAAAGTCTCAGCAATTTCAATTGAAATTCTGTCTAATTAGAGTTGTGTGAACTCTGTTATGAAATTCTACTGTAGGCTTCACCAGTGATAACCTGTTTTCTTATCAAAACTAAAATAAATAATTGCTGTAAAGAGAAGATGATTTTCTATTAGAAAAAAAAAAAGTATGTTTGCCAAAATACCATCGAATTTATCAGTTTTTCCAACAAAACCAGCGACAATAATGGAATTTGGGATTTTTTTGGGCAACAGTTTCTTTTTCTTCGTGATGGGTGAGCAACAGCAACAGTAGCAGGAAAGGCAAACAAAAACATTCTTTAAAAATATTGCAAAAGCTTTTCAGGTCTTGACTTACATAAAAAAATATACAATATTTTAGCACTTTCACCAACTCTGACTTAAAAATCTAGTTTACTCTTGTGCTTATTATTTTGGTTGTATTCCATTTCTGCAAGCTTTCTTTTCTCTCCCTGGATGAAATACTGCATTCTGTGTTTCATTCACTGATTAGTTTGTTGCTGTTACTCGGTCATTGACATCTCTTTGGTTTTAGTGTAGAGTTCTATGCTGTACAACTTGAAAAAATTGAGTTTAAGACAAGAGTGCTATTGTGCTTTGGGAAATTATATTTTGCAAGTCTAGGATAGTAACTCACAATTTTTTCCATGTCCTTTTATAAACCCATATCAATAGTACTGCTAAAATATGTGTTTGTATCCTGAATAAATTACTTGGACTCAAGTGGCCAAGTAGCAAAGAATAATTGCTTATTTTGAATTGTTTTCCAATTCATTACAACAAGTTGCTCATTTAGAAAAGATGAATAAGATTCTATTTTGGTGTTTTTCTCTTATTTAAGTGTCTTTGAAGATTAAAAAAGGAATTGCTTGGGGGGGAAAACCGATTTGGAAAAAAATGTTCATACGCTCTTTCTCATTAGACAAAGGGGTCTGGTATTAGTGTGTTGAATTACCACTAGAGAACGGAAACTCCTGATTAACTGATGAAAGTGTAAAGCTTCTGTGCCATTTCTGTCCATTTAGAGCATGGCAAAGATGGTAACAAAGTAGAGCTTTCTGAGCTTTCACTGTGTGATACTTGCTGTGATTTAAGATACACTGGAAAATGAAGGGATTTTGGATGCAAAATTATGATACTGCACAGAACTACGTCAACATACTGTGGGCAAAAGCTTTTAAATGCATGGTCTGTGTTTAGATAATATGGAGGGACAATGCTGGTCAGATAGCTTAGGGGGCTTCCCTAGGCTTCAGGGGCCACCCCTGGGACACCAAATGGGTTTGCTCTCTGCTCCTGTCTTTTGCATTTTAGTTTATTTTACAGTTCTACATCTCATCACCTTTCTGAGGTGATGGTGTGATGGTATAAATAATACTACTTTATTATAGTGCAGCTGGAGTATAAATAATATAATAATAAATATATAAACATGAATAAATATGGAGAATAGCTGTACAGCATAAATAATCATTCTTTCACTGTCATTTCTGTTGAGTGTGAGGCTGAGGTTCTGCCTTGCTGCAAGGAGCAACTCCTGTGGTCTACTGCACACCAGTGCTTTTGAGTAGCAAGTCTAATTCTACACATTCTGAATACGTGTCACCTTCTATTTCATTTTCTGTGAATGAAGCTGAAACACATACATGGGTTCAGGCAGGCATAACCAAGCATGCTTGGCATAGAGCCAACCACTGTAATCTGAAGTTAAGATGGAATGAGTGTTGCCTCATCTCAGAGAGTTTAGGTCTTTCAGGGCCTGAAAATGAGTGGGAGTAAACCCTGCCCTTGACTCCCACTCATTTAAGTGGGAATTGGGCAGCTTCACCTTGTGCATGCTCAGATTAAATGGACTGAAATATGAACTTCATGTCTCAGAACAATATAATCATTCTATGTATTAAGAAAATTTCTCAAACAGCTTGCAATATCTCAAATAGCACTGCTTCATCTCCTGTTTCTCAGTTACCTCATTCTGAGATGAAAATGTTTTCTTTCTTCACCTTGTCATTAATGTGTGCTTCCTAATGATATTATATATTAATTCAGCAAATACATTATTGAACATCAAAGACCATTTTAGGCTGCAAACTGTTAAAAAGTGAAATGGATGTTTGAGTGAAGGGAGAACACATCTACCCTACTTTTAATTTGTATAAATAATGTTAATTTTATGCTATTTGTATATGTGACTTAAGACTTAGTAGAGAATATATCATGCCATTTCTGGAGTTTGCTTGTGTTTCTGGTGTTAAATTGAGTTTTATTTGAGGAGATTTTAAACTCAAGTTCAATACAAAAACCAAACCCATATATATTTGGATAGATTCTGTGTTATTTTTCATGTCTTCCACAATTAAAAGCCATAGAGTTTATTGTACCAAAATGAAATAAGCTGTGGAAATGCTGGAATTATCCATAAGAAATTTGTCTATACCCCAGAGACTGTTAACCTCAATGTAGAGAAAGCCTGTTGTATTTAGAGAAGGGTTCTGCTCTGTTAAGATTTATCTCTTAAAGATATTTCATAAGAAAGTGTAATGTGAGTAGATTTCAGTGATGACAGGCACTTCTTGTAATGCAGAAGGTGTAGCAGGTCTTTGCTCTGCTCTCTAACCAAAATACGAAAATACGAAGTACTGTTGTGTAAAGTCTGAACTCAGTAAGGTGATGATGCAGATGTTGGAAGAGCTGGAATCTGCCTGTTCTGCAGTGCATCACCCACCTGCCACTGGTTTAACCATGTTTTCCCACAAAATAACTTTCCTTTAAACTTGGATGTATCTTTAGGCTTCCCTTACACATTTGTATTCCCATTTTGAGTGTTTTAGCACTTACATATTCTCACCCAAAAATATAAATCTGAAATGCACAATGCTTATTCTGGATAATGAACTGATTTTCAAAAGTGCTGTCTTTTCAAAAGTGCTTTGTTAATGGATATAATGAGTGCTTAGCAGCGCAAAATACCCCATGTGCAAGTTCTTGAGAGAGAAAGTCAATTTGGGAATGAAGAGGGAGGAAAACCGAGTTAGTCCAAGAAACTTAAAGCAAAGCCTGTTGCATCTCAGACATGCCAACATTTTCCAGTTAGTCTTGTTTTTGCTTCCTTTGGTCCAATGAATCACTTGTATGGCACAGAGTAGAAATGATAGAGTTGATTACAATCCAAGTGTAGTCTGAAAAGCAAGGATTAGATTACACATCTTTTTAGAGATACTCCAGTTATACTCCTTGATCTGAATAAAGCAAATCAGGGCTTTGAATATGAGTGTACAGAGTTGGTTCTTTGTCTATATGGAGGTACTTTCTGGGGAAAAACCCCCAAAAACCAAAAAACAAACAAGCAAAACATCCAAACTAACTCACAAAAAACAAAAAAAAACCAAACTTGTTTTAACTGTTACATTTTGGATTAGGGTTTCACTCTGGAAAAGTTGGGGAAACTTTTTTGGTGTAAAACCATTTGTTGCAAATTCCTGACTAGCACTTATTAAAAGATATGTTTTCAGGGCATCTGAGGTGTCTCAGACATCTTGCTCTGTTCTTACACTCTAACTCTCTACCTGCTATATAGCATAGTTGATTCCACCTTCACACATTGCTGGTCCATAAGGAAAACAAACGTTAAGAGAAAATACACTTATTCCTGTGAAAGCATTGCTTAAACTTAGTCACTTCTGAATTACCTTTTTTGTAAGTTTCTGATTATGGCAATCAGTGTTTGAGATTACATCACCCCTCCCCAAACACTGATAGCTATATGCAGAGTCAATAAGCTTGGAAGAAAGTATTCACCAATGCACGTGTCTTTTGATTTAAGAAACAGCTGTATTTATTTTTCTGAATTGCAGTTTAATTTTCATCTCCAAATATTAAGATACAGTGCTGCAGATTTCAGTTGTACTAGCAGTGAAACCAGATGTACTGAAAATATTCCCATGAAAAAGCGTTACAGAACTGATTAATTGGTTGTAGAATTGTAAATATATCTGGCTCTGGTTTTTTTAAGGGGGCAAAGGTCTGGGTGTATAAAAATATATGTAACCCTGTATGTTTTTTAACTTAAAAACCATTAGCATTCTTGGAGGTTGGCTAGCTCTAATTTATATTTTAGTTCAGAACTAAATTCTACAGTATTATCTGGAGCTTTTGGAAGGCATTTTCTTGTTCTGCAAGCCACATTACTGTCTCTGATGATTGCTTATCAAATTCATTGCACTCTAGAACTTGAGTCTTAAATCCAGCTTTTATTATAAGCAACACATGACATGTTAGGAGAAATATTTTTAGAAACATAAATAATTTAAAGTACTGAGAAAGATTCTAAAAATACGTAGTAAGGATGATAATAAGGATCTCCTTATACGTTTTTTTACTGAAAAAGAGAGCACAGTCTTGAACGTGTGCTTGTCAGTGTGAGCCGTAGGTATAACCTGTGGCTCCCTTTATCTAAATTATTGTTGTCAAAACCACACATGATGTTCCCTAAGAACTGATGAGCATGGCTGTGAGAGGCTCTTGAACTCTTCCCTGAGGTGCTGGATTGTATTCCCAGAGTATTCCCCTGCCTGATTTTCAGAGGTGCCTAAATTAGGAAGCAAATCTCCCGTGGTATTTGTAGCCAGCAGGGAGAGTGTGGGCTCCTGCAGAGGGTGGCCAGGGCAGGAGGCTGGTGGGAGGGCAATGACTTGCCTTTGTCTGCTCTCTCTCTCTGCTGATTGTGGAGTAGGGCATCCCATAGGGACCAGCTTCCAGCTGGTTGCCCTGCTTCCCCATGGCTCAGCACAGTGAAGAAAGGGGAGGATGCCTTCCTTGTCTCTTTAGAAAAGTCCTTCTATATCTTTGTTCTGCTGCAGAGGTTCCTTTAGGACACTGGGTGACCTCAGGATGAGGACAAGTGAGGAGCTGGAGCAGTTCTTTTGTTAGAACAGTGTGAGCACATCACTGGGATTGCCAAGCAAAGATGACAGGAGATTTGAAAGTAGGTTTCTTGTAAAAATGCTTGGTCAAACTCAGACTTGTCATTCACTGAATTAAAGTTTCAGTTAGAGGCAGCTCTGCATTGAGGCAGATCACAGCTGGAGCCATCTGCACTGACCGTGTCCCTGGCTGAGGGGATGGCTCTGCAGATGCCAGGTGTGCTCCCAGCCACAGACCCTTCAGCCAAATGTGCTTCACATCCCACTTCTGGATTTGCCAGGGACCCTGGGATGAGCAAAAGGACAGGACTGCAATGGGGAATGGTGGCTTTCAGAAGTGACCCTGAGGTCTCTATCCCTGTCTCTTTGCTGAGGAGGCTGTTAGAGGCCTTGTGATGAAGTGCTCTATGGAAGGAGCCATTCAGGATTAGAGTCAAGGGCTCTGAGGGGAATATATTATTCTGTGCTCTTCAGGGCAGTTCTGTGTTCTTTCAAGGTTTTCTCACACACTGCTGTGCAGCATTTAAAAGGGTCTGCAGCTGTTCTGCACCTTTAGATTTTTTTTTTTTAACTGGAAAAGCTGGCTGTGCAGTTGCTTTGTGAAAATTAACTCTTTCTAAACACACTTAACTTTTCATCTTGATTTTTTTCAGCTGTTTGGAAAGACTTTAACTTGGAGCCCTTTGAAGGAAAAAAAGATATATGCCAGAATGGCAGAATATGTTCCTTCTTGCTTCTGCATCTGCTGAAATTGATTGCACACTTCATCTGCTCCTGCAGGATGCACTTTGCACCATCACTGTGGTGCTTTGCTGTGCAATGTTCAAAATGTAACTGTTTCATGCCAGATAGTTGCTAGATTGCAAAGAAGCCCAGGTCTGAAAAGCCAGGTCCACAGCCTGACCTACAGAAATATAACAGTCCTGGAAAAGAAAAAGGAATAGGTAAATAACCTCTAAGTGAAGAGGTTATTTCTTTGAAAAGTAGGGATTGGAACTGGCACACTCAAGTATGAAGATCCCTTTTCATCGTGAAGAGAATACTTCAACATAAAAATAGATTAGATTAATAGATAATACTAAATAATATATTTCTTAGAAATCTATTCTCATTATAAATGGGTGTACAACGTTTCTGTCCATAGTCAAATTGTGGCTGGAAGATGAGAGGGTACAGGAAAAGACAAAATAGTCATAAGGATTTACATTATCACAAAAAAAGAAAATTTTGAGTCTCTGCTGGAATCATAAGCCTGTTTCATTTTGGCAAGCATTTTGGAGATGTAAGGAGGTGGTGATTCAGATTTAATCTTATGAATGACTGATCTAAAAATCAGTGGGAAGAATTCAATATACCTGAATCTGCTTTGACCCTGCCAGTTTTTCCATCCTGGGATATATATTCTGAAATTTAAACCATGGCGCTTAGGTGGTAGCATGAGAAGTTAAGGGTGGTTTATTTTTGAGCATGACAGAATAAATCATGTCAAATGCTGAAAATGTCTGTTAGCACATTATACACAGTGGTAGGCATGCAGGATAAAACAATTTGGTTTGTGTTTGAGTCAAGAAAGAGAACATGTAATCTACTATTTTCTAATCTTTAGAGTTTTGAGCTAGGAATCTCCCAACAGACAGTTCTGCAAGCAAGGCTATGGCCTAGTCCTAATTTAAGAGAGGATGACATGAAAGATGAGGATAAAGGGATAGGAAAAAGGTGTGGTGAAGGAACAAGAGAAAACAAATAAGCAGATTGGAGTCTCATGCATAGTGTATTGTTGACAGCTGCCTCCTAGGGATGTAAACTCTATCCTATATAAATTTATATGGATATACAGTACATAGAGGAGCTCTGTGTATATATATATATATATATAGGATGTATATATACATATAAATACATGTATGTGTGTGTAGAAGAAATGGATGGTAGTAGCAGCAGAGTACCACTCAAATGAGAATTTCTACCAATGCTGCATGACTGAACCAACTACAAACTCTAGAATTTTATTTTTAACTTCTTTTACCAATCAGTGCATCAATCTAGGTGGATATATGGTCACTACTAGTAGATATATGATCACCACTAGTAATGCCAAGGATTTGATCCTGTCCCCTTTCTTACTGCTTAGAAACCAGCCAAGTTATGCCACCTACCAGCATAACTTGTCTTAATACAGAGTTTTGTTGTCTTGAGGGGTGTGAATAGCGGGGGGTTTGTATATAGAAGAATAAAGCTTGTCTTAGGGTATGAAGGATGTGAGACCTATGATAAGAAAAGGGAGAGATGTTTGAACCTGCAGGAGTTTTGCTGTAGGATTGTCAGTATGAATTGAATCGTAGTCCCATCCATGAAGCAGCAGATAGAGAACTGGTAGAGCTGCATTTACAGAAATGGATTTCCAGTTGCATATGTGGAGCAGCCTCTGCAATGGATGCAGCCAACAGGGTGATGCTGGCCACTGTAGCTCTGAACACCTATTGTAGCTTACATGACATGCATATGAACCACGTATTTAAAAGCAATCCTGTGCTAATACATGGAAAAATAGCTTGCATCCTGTAACCAAAAATGTACTTTCTCTCAGTTTCAGAAAATTACTTTGGATAGAAAAGACAAAATTACTGTATTCATTTCACCCTTAGAAACAGTGATAGTGATTAAACACAAAAGAAATAAAACTGCATCCTACCAGTGGTCCATCTGTCCTGGCATTGGAAATGGGAAATGCTGTGAAAGAGCACATGTGCTGGGCCACTTTCAGGTTCCATTCCACTCAGCCCCATAACATCCATGACTGCTTGATTGGAGATGCCAGAGGGCACATCCCTGTGTATGCCTTTTATAAAGTACCTGCTTATGCACTCATTGTCCACCACTTCAGTCCCTTTCAGAGATACCTTTTGATACTGTTTGCCTCTGAAGCCTCCTGTGGAAATGTGGTGCAGAGATTCACAACTTCTTGTGTGACACAGTGCTTTCTTTGATCAGTTTTAGACTGGTCTTCTAATTTCAAGTACTTCCCTATTTTACTAATGTGGAATTAGGAGTATAATGGCTTTGCATTAATTCTGTCTATGGTTCACATAGTATTGTAAACCTCTATCATATTCCCTCATCCTCATCCCATCCTCTCTTCAAATTGAAGAGCCTTTTGAGTTTAGAGAGAATGATTTACTGGTGGGTAACACACTGGGAGGTGAAGTAGCCTGCTGGGTCATCAGCAATTCCAGAGCCATCTGGCAAGCCAGACAAATTCGACTTGGTACAGCATTAGGAGATGGATTTTTTTTGGCTCTGAAGCTGGCTGTTCTCTTGTAGTTGTGTATGCTAAATGAAGATTGATGATTGTAAGTTTGAGGGAGCTGTGGTAATTTTTTGGACTGGGATTAAGTGGTTAGTGTTGTCTCAGAATCTGGCTCCTGAGGATTCGGTGGTTAAGGGACTCTTGTCTTCCCACTCTTCATTCATTTTTAAGATGTGCCATGAATTTTATTTCACAAGTATTTGTGTCATTTGTCCTGGGTGGATATTTTGAGATATTTTCCCAGTAATGCAGCCTGCTTCTTCAAGAGACTTCTTTCCGTGTTCCACTTAACTGTACAATTGAATTATTTTACTTAGTTTCAAGCTAAAATCCTGGTTCACCCACAACTGAAGTGTGAGACCTTTGACTTCTGATCCATGCTATTAAGATTTACTTTCTTTATCAAAATAGAGACATAATAGTGCTACAGGAGGTAATTTCAGCTTCTTACTCTTTAAATTGCCTGTCACTGAAGGTGTTCTTCATGTCATGACTCATTTTCTCTTAGCCCCTCTACCAAGTAGAGGCTTTTTCAATATCTTAGGGTTTCAAGCCATTTCTGTCTTTTTGAAATTCTAACATATTTTCATCTTCAGAACAGTTTCTGGAAGCTAATCTAGTTCCTAGATTTAAGGTTTGCAATGTTTTAAATTGAAACTATTTTCAGGTGTACCATTTTCTATAGTTAACATCTTTTGTGAGCAAAGATAAAAGTAGTGATAACCTTTTTTTCTGTTCTTTTTTTTTTTTAATGAAGTATCTCAGGGACTTCAATAATTGGTGCAATCACTAGATTAACAAAACCCCCAAACTTCTCTATATTTTTTCAGTCTATTTATGTGAATACTCCATATATAAAAACACACCATTTAAAAGAAATTATTCTTGGTAACTACTACATAAAAGATTATTGGGGTGTGCAACCTTTCAAATATTCAGGATAAAATGCAAGGTTCAAGCAGCAGGTAACCACGAGTGTTAGGGGGAGTGATCCCCCTAAGTGCATATAAAAGAAATGACAGCACAGCAGGGGAAAGTTTTGCTGTCATTAAGGGTGCACATTTTAAGATTGGTATGTTCAATGTTAGAGCCAAATTACTTAGTATCTCTCTTGGAGAGATACTGACTCCTTTCCTGACCTTCCTTGGCATCATGCAGACATAGGGAGCAGTGGCATGGAAGTGCTGGCTGGTAAGAAGGGGTGATGGGCATCTTATTTTTTATATTTTATTTCTGTAATTGTACACTGTTTGTTGGCAATGTAAATTAGTCTGGGTGTGAAGCAAGGCTGCACTGGCAATGAGGTGGTTTGCTGGACAGCCCTGGTTTGCCTGTGACTGGGTTGTAAATTGTGTATGTGCAAGGCAAATGGTGATGCCTGGCTGCTTTGACAGGGGATTTCTGCATGACTCTGGACAAAAATCCCCCAGATTGAAGCCTTCACCCTTTGCTGTAGTGACAACTCCTTTTTCTTCAGGTACCATGAGGAGGGCACTCAGGATCAGCTCTGAAGAGCTTCAAGAGCTCCAGAGTTGTCCAGACTGCAACACAGAGCCGGACATATCTGAAAAGTGTTAAGATGAAAAAGACATTGTATTTCTGCAATGGATGTGTCTGTCAAGTTTCAGACTGGGCACCCGAACCAAACAGATACTTTACAGCATTTCAGTGTTGAGGGAAGTGCTAACTCTCCCGAGGAGCAGTGTGTGGAGACTCAGTATTTGTGTTGTGTGAATACTTTGAGAGAGCACCATGGAAATGTTTATGAGTCAGGAATAATTTGTATATTTGGTCCAGGGCTATATTTGCTTCAGTAACTAGAATTTGAGGGCAAATCTTGAACTAAGCTATGAAATAAAAATATTCAATAAATTCCATTCACTGAATGATAACAGGTGTCTGGTACAAAATGTGTGTGCTTGTTTTTAACAGCATGAAGTAATGCCAGGGCCATGTATAATACTTATGCATTCAATTTTTCAGTTTTACTCTTTCAAGATAGCATTTATGGACAATACACAGAGAGCTGAATTGAAATGTGGTTGCAATCACGAGTGAGTTTACTTGGGAAATGATTTTCCATGTATTATAAAACAGCTTGACTATATGAAGAGATATATTAAAAACCACTAGTACCTTTGTGCAGGGAAATGTGTAGCCTTTGCTTCTTGTGTGCATTCCTCTTTCCTATCTTATTAATTCACCTTCCTCTCAAATACTAAAATGAACTGTTTTTATCCTGACTTAAGTAACAAGTGTATGAGCAGAATGGCATTGAGGAAACTGCTTTTTAATAAGGGTATGAACGGGATCTAAAAATATCTGCTTATTTTAATAGGATTTCTGAAATTTCTGTAAGAAAAAAAGAAGTAATTGCTTGAAGAAATATTGGTGTAAATTATTCATCAACAAAAAAACAGTGAGGTTTTATTGACACTTGCATTGCCATCATTGCTGTCAGGAAAGCTCCTGGATAAGTAGCAAAGTGAACCTTGCCCAGACTGGTTTCAACTCTGCCTGTGAAAACAGAAGTTTAGAGCTAGAAAAATCCTCTTTCACCTTTCTGCCTGACAAGAATCTTGCAGACACCTGCTGTCTGTTCTCTCTGCTTGTTGAAGTCTCTAGTTTAGCACTAGGGCATCTTGAGTAGCAGTCTTCCCATGGATACTGGGAAGGCTCTGTGTGTGTGTGCAGCTTCCTTGTTAGGGCTCTAGATTAAATCTCTCTGTTGTCTGAAAGAGAAGACTGTGATCACCATCCCTCCATCACCAGCAGCATGAATTAACTGCCTTATTGAATTTGTGCCTTTTGCAGTGCTTGTGTCACTTAATATTTAAAATACCTTATTTTAAAAAACCCTGTTCATTATATATCTTAGCGGATGCTATTTGCTTATTGCAATCTTTGTATTAGGAAATATTAATATTGATTCAAGAAATATAATAAAATATTGTTAATATTTAAGTTGTTATAAAAATAGAACCTGAAATTATTATTTCAGAGCTACTTTAGCTATGTTTTGCTACTAGTTTGTTGGGGTAGGGAGCATTATTCATATTTCCTTAAAACATAGTAGTAAGAAACTTGTAATGATATGAGTAAATGGTTAGTTTGTAGGTATGTCTCTTCCTAGCTGCAGAAATTAAATATAAGCTTCTAAGTTTTCTCCCTGAAAAACGCAAGAAGTATCTGTTCACCATTACATTCCCACAAAATTGCCCATATGGTCAAATGAAGAATAGAAATAGAAATGTTCTTTCAAACAGAAGAGTTCAAACTGAATTGCAAAGGTTGTAAAGGACAGGCCAAAAAGCCCGTGGTGTAATGACTGCAGAGGAGAGTGGCACTTTAGAATGGCACTGGATGTGCTTCAGGTGCAGTTCCTGTGCACAAGGCATGTCCAGCAGGATATGGTCATTCCAGCCTGACCCTTCCAACTACTGCTGTTGCCTCACAGGCTTTCCTTGTGGCTGTTGTTGTATACTGTCTCCTTTTTTATGATAATAATAGGAGCCATGTGTGCAATAGAAATTTGGTGAAACTAAGGAAGAATGTCTTCAACCTGCTTAAACCTTTTCCCATCAAGAAACGCAGCCAGTTCAGAAATGAAACACATGCTGTTTGTAAGCCAGCACTGTGAGACTCCTTCTCTAAAGCCAGAGGGGGAGGCCCTGCTCAGGGCTGCAGAGTTGCTCTGTGGTTTGCTGTCTGCACTAGGGTAGTAACTATCCTGTCCTGCAGGCAAAGTAGCTATAAAGGGATAAAGGACTAAGTGCATTTTCAAGTCAGATGGCTTTAGGGATCTAAGTGAGAAGTCCTGGAGAGGAAAAGAGTGAGCAAATGTTAGTATTTGGAAGAAACATCACCAGAGATTCAAGTTGTGTAATTTTGTGAAACGTGAAATTAAGCTCCAGGAAAGGACTTAAGAGTGGGTACTACTCAGCATTTGTGTATAATCCTTTGAGAACTTAACCCATTCTTAAGCCTCTAATTTATTTTTAAAGAAAGCCTTAAATAGTAGGAGTAGAAAAATTAAGAAATTTCTTACTCCATTCTCCCTTTCATATTAGTTCCAACAAGAATAGAAAAGTACAGTAAGAATATTTTAAAAAGGGGTGAAACTTCAATTTGTGTGGACAAGAACTGGCTCTGTTTTTCTCAGTTGCTTTTTCCTTCCTCTGAGTAGACACTGAAAATTGCTGCTGTATCTGCAAGAAGCTATCTAATTCTGATTGATTAGTCCATTTGGCTAACTTAACCGATACAGTAATTAATTAAATTAACCATCCACATAAAAAGAAATTCAGCAATTCTTTTGATGGGAAGGAGGAGATGAAAGTTTCAGAGCTGTGGCTATTAAAGCAGATTGGTTCATGGAGTATGGAGATAGCTAATCCCCCCTGAAGTGCAAAGAAAGATCATGTATGAGCAGAGAGGAGTTTTCTGGGTAGGCATGAGGATAAAGGAGAATTAAAGTGTCCTATGTAGTGAGATACAGAAATCTGCCAGTTAAGTGGCTTTTTTGAATTTATCTTGCTGTATGTTTTAGTTAGCTCACAGCTGATACTGAAAATGTTCCAGGACTAGAGTGTAATGCAAGATAATAAAAATTGTCCTTTGTACTCTTACTGACTGGCAGATAGAAACATCCATTCTGTTCCTTTTCATCCAGTTTTCCACCTTCTTGCTCTTTGTTTTACGACAATCAACCTGCCTTATCTTTCCTGGTGTACAAGATGGGCTGTAGTAAAAATGTCCTCTGATAGCCACTCCTTCCATAGCTATTATTTCTGTTTAATACTTGTCAGAGGATGTACACCACTGGGAGAAAATATTTCATTTTATGGGAAGCTTCCTCATCTTCATGTGCCTGGTACCCTGACAGTTCCCATTCCTCTTACTGCAGCCCTCTCAAGCAGAATGTTTCAGGAGGCTTCCTTCTCCCATCTGGCTCTGCCCCATGGGCTAGCATTAATTGTGCAGTTAATATGGCATCTATCTCTTATCAGTGTCTCCATCATTTCCCTGAACCTGCTCTTTTCTCTTGAAGGTCTCCATATATCTGTTGATAATTTCCTGCTGGCATTTGACCCACCCAGACCTTTCTGCTGATTTAAACTAAGATCTTGTCTTCCTTTTCAATAATGCATCTTCCCTCAGATCTCTCATTTGATGTCCTTGTCTGGCACCATATTTAGTCTGAAATTTCAGGTGTGCATAATGGAGAGTTGTGGAGACAAATGAGGGTGAATAAATGATGAAGAATTTCTACAGTGTTCAAGGAGATGCAGCAATGATACCAAATTATCATTAAACCAGTAATTTATTTTATTTATAACACTGATGCTGACAAAGATACATTATAGTACTATGTTTATGAACTCCCTTTATTTCTACCTTTCTTAGCTTTGTAATTCTTCCTATGGAACCCTATAATTTCTGTTCTTTTTTTTCCATGACTGTTAGGCGTTTCAGTCTCTTAAATCTGGAGAGTTAATTTTTGTTCAGAAGCTGGCAATAGGCATTTTTTCTTCTCTGTTCAAAAGTGAAAGTTTCTATTAAATTTACAGGGATAATTCTCAGGGTTTTCTCAATTTCAGAATCAGATGCAAACCTCTTCCTTTTTAAAAATCTTTACTTCTTCTTTTTCTTCTTCTGACTTTAAGTACTTTGTAATCTCTTGTTTTTTCTTTCTGCTTATTTAAACACTTGACCTATTCTGTCCTCTTTTCTCTTGCTACCACATTTTTTAACCTCTTTTTCTTCCTGGGGCAGCCTTTTTCTTCTGGGGAACCCATCCATATCCAAAGCTACTCTGTTTTCCTGGATTCCCAATCCCAGCTTTGTTTTGGTAAACCTTTGAGTCAAGGTAGAATTGAAGTGCATATATATGCATCATCTTGGACAAGGGTAATTTCTTTAGTTGGGAGCCTATTCTGTAACAGAATTCCCCCAGCTTCTGCCCCTTGTGTACTCTTGTGACTGGGAAGAACAAAGAGGAGCTTGCTCACTTTTTTTTGTTCTAGCCCTTATGCTGCTGAGTCTGTATGGGATGGGCTTATATGGACTTTAGATAATGCTTCAGAAATGCTGCTGCTGTAAACAAAATGACAGTAGTTAGTTTGTGTACGCTGAAATAACAGACCCCTGACAGCAGAATTGCCATTATTAGTGTAGAAGTGTATTTCCTTGTTAAAGCAACAGATCACATGTGCTTTTTTTCCTGTGAAATATTTTATTTTTAGGTCTTAACATATGCAGGTTTTTGCCATGCCTTTTCAAAAACTTTGTACCAATGCCTCAGCAAATATTTTTGAAAACCTCATTCTGCAATATAGTCAGTTATAGTGCTGGTGTTTTTTCTGTGTGATTTTCTCCATCCCTTCTGTTTCTAAGATTTTTTTTCACAATCTTTTTTTTCTTCTTTGACATGCCAGTTTTATTTATAATTAATACTAAAACTACCACTTATGCTGACAAAGATGGTTTCTAGGATAGATCAGCAGGAACACTAAATTATTGCTGTTTAATTTCTACCATAGGAAAATGTTTATTTATTTATGTTGAAATGCATATTATTTTAATGCTGATTGTCCTCTCTTGCTTAAATAATTTTAATCCCGTTTTGCAAGTATTTTAATCTAGATTTTTGTGTGTTTTAAATGAAGACCTTCTATTAAAATTATGCAGTTCTGTGCCTGTACTCTTAATGCAGATGAAACATGACTCTGCCTAGGAGGTGATACTTTTTGGTCTGAGTTTTTAAGATTGTGTATAATGGTTAGTTTGTAGCTCAGTTTTTAATAGCATTGGTTGTGTTATTGGATTTGCAAGAGTGTTGTGGGTTTTATGATATTTTCAGTGCTGTGAATCATAATAATAAAGCCTAACATGACTTCATTTATGGGTTTTTCTGCTGATAAAGTATTCTCAGACATATCCTGCCATGTTACTTAAGGTAAGCTTTAAAAATGTCTCTACATTTCAGATCGGTGGTCTGTTTGCAAGCTGTGGACTCAGTTCCCCAGGAGTTGTGCAGGCAGGTGACCTTGTGGTGTTTCCCTTCCAGACAGGCTCATTTCGGGAATCAAGGCACTTGTGACAGACCTTGAGAGGGGTGGGAGCGCCAGCAGCTCCTGCTGTTTCCAGCCCTTTCGTCCTTAAAGTGAGGACTGAGCAGGAAGACTAAATGGATGGACCTGTTTAAGAACTGTTGTTTTGGCCTAGTTTGAAAGTAAATACAACTTGAACAGCCTGGGAATGTCCATCACTGGGGTGGTGGGTGGGAGAAGAGCAGCTGACTGACCATCAGCAACCCTGGAGCTGGATGCCACAGGACATTGTGTAACCCTGAGGGGAAACAGGACCCTTCCAAGGTGCAGGCAGGGCAGCCCAGGCCAGATCAGAGGGATGCTTGGCCAACTGCCCAGTCCCAGTAGCCCAGGGCCAATGGTCAGGGAAAAGGGGAAGAGCTGAGCAAGCATGTATGAGGCTTCTCCCAAGCCTTTTCCAGACTCCAGCACTTTGAGTCAGGTACAGTGTCTGTGTGTTTGGCAGCTCCCAGTCACACCCACGAACTTGTCCATTCCCAGCTTGAACCAGCACAAACCTCTAGTAGTCCCTGCTTTCCTGCAGTATGTTGGGCGTTGTAATCAGCAGCTATGCCAGAAAAGGTTTTTAATTAGTTTTGAGCTTACTGACCTCTTTTGTTACCTTCTAATTCTTGTTTTGTACAAGGCAGAGAATCATCAATGGCTTTTTCTCATGCCAGACACAATTTCCAGATTTTTGAGAACGTAGCATATGATCTTTCAGAACATTAAAACATTAACAGCAGTGCCTTTTAAAAAGCAGTAATTTTGTTAGACCCACATGAGAAGAACCTGTTTTCCTCCTTGTCATCTCTCCAAATACAACTGTAAAGTCTCCCTGAGTTAAGCCATTCTGTTTGATCTCAGGCTTTGTACTATATACTTACTTCACTATCTTACATTTTATAATCTCTTGCATCTTTCTTGGCATGAAAACCTTTGTGTCCATCTAATAAGGAGGAGGACATTAATTTAACTGAGTCCCTCTGAAATAATGAAGAGTAGAAGTAGAGCCCTAAGCTAAAAAGGAATATTTATTAAAGTTATGGAAGCATAACCTTTTGCTGAAAGAATGTAGTGAATGCTGGGAAACTATATAACTAACTTCACCAAGCTAAACTAAATACATTTTAAGAGAGCATCTGTCTAAATTACTAAATCTGGAAAATGCATACAAAACCTTATAGAAGTCTTTGAGCCTCCCTCAGGGCATGAGTATCCTAAATATTTAATATTCACTTCTAAGAAGAGTCAGAGTATTGTAATCAGTAACTCAACATCATCTCTTTTAGCCGCTCCTCAATAATGGGTCATCTGCAGGCAGCTGTGCCAAGCATCAGGATAGATATTGACCAGAATTAAAGAGGCTCCTGCTGGTTCTGCAGAGGCCAAGGGAGTCACTCACTCTTTCTTTCACCTTTATTGAGACCTGCTCATTCCCTCCTTTTCATCAGCTCTGGAGCTGATTGCACCTCTTGTCAAGGGATTTCAGCTACCTAATGCAGCAAAAACATGGTTTTGTTGACCCCTCCCAAATGTCCCTTGAGGAATGGCAGTGCTGACATCAAGAGTGTTTTGATGAGTGTTTGTGCTGACACAAGGTAGGTTCAGTGCTTGCTCCTGTGGGGGCATTGAGACTTGTGCTTTCAGCAGTGACCAGCTGTGAGCTCACTGAGCCAGAGGAAACCCCACGTCCGTGGACAATTGTCCCACCAATGCTCCCGTTTGGAAATGTCTTAGCATCCCTCCTTTTGTTGCCTCTGTCCCTTACACTTAGATGCAAAGGATTCTTTTAAACATCCGATTTTCATTGACTCATTGACAGTCCTTATACCTTTGAGATTCTGCCAGTATCTTCTATAGCCTGATTAGTTGCTTCTGTACCTATAAACTGTGGTGCATTCACATTCCCGCACAACTCAATTTTTGCTAGACTTCAGGAACCTCTCTGTGTTTCCAGGTAATGGAACTTTGTAAGCAAAGCTGTCCAGTACCTGTCTGCAGTATTTGAAAAGAAGTCTCCTTTGGGCAGTGATATTAATCATACCTCAGTTTGACTGGAAATACATCTTCTTTGATGTATTCTGGGATGACAGTTGTGTTTTCCAGGAAGACATTGTATTGATCTGCCAAATCATTTTGCCAGAAACTGGTGTGGTCATGTCTCTCTTCCTTATAAACCAGGCCCTCAAAAAAAAAGTAATAGAAATTCCCTCCAGCCCTTAAGTGCATAAATTTGCTGTTTGTACAATTGAATTTGATCCTATTTCTAATAACCAATCCTGATGATCATCCAGGTCTTTCCTGTGGGAGTTTTATCAATCTTTTTTATTCTCCATGCTTGCCAATTTAATGTTATCAGCATATCTCATTGGAATGCTCCTGGGTTTTGTGCCTAGGTAATTAATGCAAGTACCAAGGTGACAGTTTTTAGGGTTGATATTGGAGGAGCCATACTTCCGTACTGTTTGGAGCTCACTCAGGGCAGTCACCAACGTCTCTGAGCAAAAATGTCTATGGTCCTGCTGCCTGTTTGGCCAGGGTGAAGCTCTGGAAAGCTGAGCAGCCACTGCTGTGGGTCCTGCTCTGCTGTTCCTGCCCTCCCTCATCAGGTCAGTTCATGTCTAAGCTCAGGTGTTTTGCTGTTTGAAGGAGAAATACTAAATTTTTGGCTCTTCTGCTGAGCAGGTGTGTGCTCACTGCCTCCTGCCCCAGTGGCCAACCTGCCTCTTGACATGTTTTCTTTACCAATTTGTCATCTTTTCCAGCTTAATTGTCACTGAGGTGGAACAAGAGCAAGATTTTATACTGATTTAATCTCAGTAAAATTTTGTAGTCTTTGAAGGTGCTTAGTGAAATTTATGTAGATATATGGTTTCTTCCAATCTTACCAATTCTGTGATTCTGTGGTTTGCCTTACTAGAAAATAACTATGAGGAAGATAATTTGACTGGTTTAGCATTAGTAAAAACAGCCTGCATTTAATTTATATATGTTTGCCTCAGGTCTGATTGTTTTTTCTCCTTGTTGTTTGTTCCAAGTCCTTGTGTACTTGGAGGCTGGGATTGCTATTGCCCAGAGCCTTTTCCTCTGGCATTGCTAAAGCTGCAGGGCTCCCAGGGATGTGTACACATGTGCTGTGAGCCTGCCTGGGCTGCAGCTCCTGGGGCCCAGGGCTTTGCCTGCCTGGGCAGTGTGGGCCTGAGCTCACCATGTTGGTGTGACAAGGTCATGTCATTGTTGTGCCATTGTGTCCTTTGAAGCCTGCCAACACAGCTGCTGTTTTCCCTCACATTCCAGCTTGTTTCCCATCCTTCTGCTTTTTTGCTTTTTTTGAAGTTCACCTCACTTCCACTTTTAGAAGTAAATAGGAAAGTCTCTTCAATTCCAGTCAGTGTCAGTGGCTGATTTTGGACCTTCCACAGAGAAACTCCCCAGTCTTCCTTGTCCCACCTTCTGCTATTTAAAGTCTGTGTGTCCCATGCACTTTGTAACTCCATTGGAGGTGGTGGTTTCAGTGATTTTTATGAACATTTTAGGAAAAGTGTCCTGCAGATTTTGCCCTTTTCAAATGTAATTGTTTAATCGGTGCTTGCTGAGAGGGAGTACAAGAACACACACACAAGGCTTATGGTTCTTTTTTTCTTCTTCTTGCAGTGACCTGCTGTCTTCTGAATATCTTGAGAGGCATATCGAGCAAGGTGGGAAGACAGTGGAAGTTAAAGTAAGAATTTCCTTTTTATGCTTTTCTTTTTTAGTTTGTTTGGCTTTTGATGTTCATGAAAATTCACGTATTTTTGTGAAAAGAGGGATAACTGATTTTTCAAGTGATTTGTTTTACTATTCTGAGACAAGCATGTTTCATGTTTTCTAACTTTCAGCTTTAAACAGGGAAAATACACTTCATTGTCAAATTTAATACATTAATGTTTCTATCAAAATGTATTCATAGTAGTTCTTTTTGCTAATAAGTGTACTTTACTTCTGATACCTATTGAAGAAAATATTTTTGTTTTAGTAGATAGCATTTTCTCATTGTACTAAATCTCAAATTTTTTTATTTGTTATGAGCTTCTTTGTAAATTTGAGAGTATCAATATGCATTGTATATTTCCAAATACCTAGTCACCAGCTGTGTGTTTTTTTCTCTGTATTTGTTGACATGGTGACTACAAGATGCTGTATATTGCTGTTGTCTTGTGTGAAATGTCCCATAGCCTTTGCAGAAGTGTTTTGTTTGCATGCAACATTGGAGATTTTTCTTGAGGACCCTCTATTTGTTAGGAATTATTTTGTAGATGTCAGCTATAATTTTTGTATCAATTGCTGTAGATTACATAGGATGTTCAGAAATGTATTATATGTGGTGCAAAATGGAAACTCTAAATTTGCCTAGCAAGTAAATACTAGGAAAAAAATTATTCAAAGTTTACACTTTATTAAAAGAAATCCTCTAAATAGTTTTACTAAATCTGAGACCATCTGAATACTTCAAAACAAATCTCTGCAGTGTGAAAGTGGAAATGGAAGTGCAAAAAGCAGTCCTTTATCCACTGGATAGCTGAAGATGCAAGTTTCCTTTGGTTTATTCCCTTCTGTCATTTGCAAATAGGAAGTCTACTCTTCCACTATTATCAAGATAATAGTCTGCATACATTATCAGACTGAGGCAAACACGTACTTGTTCCATTAAATTGTAAAGACTAATTTCTCAGTCAGCTCTGCTCTGCAGTCAAGAAGTGTTGCTTGACTGAAGTTCAGAATATGAGTCAAAGCAGAAATAAAGATAATAGGTGATATTAATACGAACAAAACAACCCATTTGTCTGCATTAAGATATATATGCAAGTTAGCTAAGTTAATCCATCCAAGCCCTGTCCCTGAATTGTTCCTGATGAGCAAGCCTTAATCAAGCAAGGAAATGTTTGAAATCAGCAGCTTTTCATATCTAAGTACTGTTTAATTGAATGGGAAAGTGATGGGAGGATCAGGCCTTTTAGAGGAAGGGTCAGAAAATGTTCTGGGCAAAACAGCTCCCAGCCTCAAGGGTCACAGAGATTATTTCCCCTTCATTTAGGACCTGAGCCAGGGTCAGGGTATACCTTCAGGGATGGCTGTCACTGCCTTGCTCAGTATTCTCAAATCTGCTTTAAGTATATCATTGCTGCATTGTGCTTGATGATTGAGGTGAGCTGAATTGGGAGTGAAAGGGGCTGCAAAGACTGTACTACAAAGGAGAGGGCTTGCTGCTCGAGTGGTGAGTTTCCCTCCCCATGCTGCCCTGTACCTAGCATACCCATGGGCAGGGGTGCAGGGGTGGCCAGGCTGGACAGGTGGCTCCTCTGCCCCTACCAGTCCTCTGCTCCAGGAGTTCTGCAGGCAGCAGTTATATGGAAGCATGCTGGGAAAGGGGATGTGAGGTTTTTGCTTGTTTTGTTGCATCTGAGTGGGATTGGCAGGGAGGGAAGCAGCTGCTGTGACAAAATGTCAGAAGAGCCTGGTGGCCACAGACATGGGAACATTTTCATAAAAGTTCAGATACCGAAAGATTTTTGGAAAAGTTCAGGCTACTGAGTACACTTAAGTACACGATACTGACTAAGGATGATTTCAGTGTTCAATAGCTGTTTAAAAATAAATCTGGTTTCCTCTGACCAGTCAGTATTTTTCAGAGCACCTGTAAGTTCATTCGAGAGCTTTGTTTGTCTGTTGAGCAATTTCTGAAAAGACTGGCAGTATCTGTTTGCATTTGAGAAACTGGGCTTTGGTTTTACATCAAATGTTTTCAAAATCTTATTGCAACTACAAGAAATTTCCATGATGGTGATTTATTGCCTTCAATTACTGTGGGAATTGTTTACCATAACTGGTAACATAATTAATATACTAGATTTTAGAGTTTGTGCAGATTGCTTAGATACTTATTTAAAAATAGCTAGTAAAAGAGTGCAACTTATGAATAAATCACAAAACATGCACTCTGCTGTGCAGCACATTCCTAAGCAGAAGCTGAAGAGGTATTTCAGAAAGGAGACAGGTTTCTATCAGTTGCTTCAACATGCTGCTCTTCACCCACCTCTGTGCAATTTATCTTGGGCTGTAGGCAGAGACAGAGGCGGCCTGGCAGCATCTCTTGTGCTGCTCTGGTGGGAGAAATGGTGACAGAAAGAAAATGTCCATCTGCCATGCACTGCCAGCTTTGAGCAAGCCTGCTCATACAGTGAAATGGCCTCCTCTGCTCTTGGCCTTCTTACTGGAGAGGTGTATTTTAAAACACTCACAGATTCCTCCTTGCATTTCCCTGTGCAAGAAGACTACACAGACACGCAGATCACGGGTGCTGCTGCTGTGCAATGTGGGAGAAGGCAGGAGCTCTGAGCCACTGTGTGAAGGCAGCTGTACCTACATGCAGCAGTTTGGGAATGTGTCTGGAAAGCAGATCCTGCCTCGGCTCATAAGCGATTTGGAGTTGATGACTACTTTTTCCACTCCTCCCCCTCTCCTTCTCTCTCAGTAAAACTTCCTGTGCTGTAAAGTACATATGGATCTTCTGCCATTACTGAGGATGCTTCAAAGAGGAGAGGGGGGCAAGGGAAGGGACAAATGTTTATACCGTAAAAAAAAAAAAATCACTTTTTAGTAGCAAAGGGATTTTTACTGTGAGAAGACTCCTCAGTTTAACATACATTTTTATCATAAGAAGTTACATTGCATTTAATTTCTGCATAATAATTAATACATTAGACCATTGTGAAGCTAAAACATATTACACATGTTTTTGCAGGGTGCCAGCATTTAGCTGCTGCAGAGGAGAGGCTTTTTGTTAATTTGGCACAGTTAGGCAGCACCTAAGACATTCTTACTAAACCAGCAGCAGTGTGCAATGCCTAAGAAAAACAAAGGGAGCTAGATGCTTGAATTATTTCAGTGTTTCCCCCCACACCCTCCTTTACTGTACATCATGTCTCTACTGGGAAAGAAGCAGTGTTGGCCTAAATTCCCTCTGGTAGCAAAGAGAATAATCAATTAATAAGAAAGAGAAAAACCCTTCTTGGCATTGCCTCTTCCTGATTGTGTCATTCCGGACCATCCTATGCTCATAGCACATCGGTTCTCAACCTGTGTATACCTAATGTTGTTGCAATATATCTCTGTGTCCTTTTATCTCTCTTTCTCTCCTTTTTTTTGGTTGTCATTCTGTCACTGACTCTGACAGTGAGATGAAAGGCAAAAAACAGCTACAGTGCTGAGTAATTCACATCGCTGGATTTTTCTCTCTCAAAAGGAGCAACTGATATTTATTCAGTGATATTTTCTCAATCAAATGTTTCAGTTTTCCTCTTCAGAGTGTGTAAAAATAAATGTTACTGCTTGTATTCCCCCAAAACAATGGAGACTTCTGTGAGTTCTTAGGAAATTGCTTTCTGAAAAAAATTGAGCCCTGAAAATAATTCAGTCAGAAAACTTGTACAGGTAGAGATGTGGTAGATAAATACCAGAAAATTTTGATGGCATGTTTAAATATGACTAGAAGGAACTATATTTTGTAGGCAGTCCTTAAAGTCTGAAATTTTTTGGTGTGGTGGTGGATACACAGCATGTGTATTATGGGCACAAAATTACAGTGAGAGTGCTTACAGCATAAACCACTGCTTTTTGCTTCAGCCTCACAGCATGTTCATCAAACAACATGAATGGAGACATATCAAATGCTGGGTACTGTTTTTCTCTGCTGTAGCATTAACAGAGGAGCTTTGGCCAGGTTTGTCCTGTGGGTGAGCACTGCAGTGTGGCTGTGTCCCAAGCTGTGCTGAGCCCTACTGCTGAGCCCTGCAGTGCTCAGACCCTGCCTGCTGGGCTTTCTTCAAAGCACCCCCAGCCATCCTGTCCAGCTGGGGTGCCCCAGCATGGCCTCCTGCTCTGGGGGGGCCCCAGCAGAGGGACCATCGCTGTACTTTGTCCAATGGGGGTATGGGGCATTTGGGGCAAATGCATTTTAATGCTGCACAGCAAAGCAGAGCTGTTAGCATGCAAAAATAGTCATTATGTTGTGTGCATTGTTTGACTAGTAGTGTGTGCAAGATGACTTATCATAGCTTACAGCTATTTTAATGCTTCTGCATTAAAAGAGGGGAAAATTACTGTTCTTGCTGTGCTTAAAGCTTTGGCTATTGTGTGCCATGATGTGTAGTTGAAGGTCTCTTTAAATGACCATTTTAAGGAAAAATTATATATAAGGGAGAAAAATATTAAAATATTGAAAGACCAGAGGAGTCTGGATACCTTTGATATGGTAGCTATTGCTTTTTCTGTTAAACTTTTTCCTTCAAATCTGGTCTGCTCGAGCAGTTATTAAGGTACAGTCCCTTGGCCAAGGGCACTGTGTGTCTGTGCACACCTGTGCCTGTGTGTTTGATGAGACCTTATCCCAAGTAGCATTTCAACATCTCATTGTTATCTCCACAGGTACAAACTGATCATAAGTCTACAATAATTTGTGGTGCAGCCAGATTAAACACGTAACCAGTGGTCAGGTCATTTTAATAATTGACTGTTATATTTCTTGTCTTACAGCAATGTGCTTCTAGCCATCATCTCTCAGTTAGGGCACTCCCTGTCTGAGAAGAATCTCTTATATTATTAGTCAGGTTTTGGTAACTCACCATTTTGTAGCCAAAGAGGAAGGTGTTTCAATTGCCAGGGAAGCCTGTATGCTAAACAGGCTTTTCTGAAAGGGAATACATTTTCTCCTGAAAAGCAGAGTGCCAGTTGGGCTGGCAGAGGATGGGATGGGAGTGCAGGAAGACTCAGCCCTGGGAGGCTGGAGCCTGGGGCTAGTGGGGAGCTCTGTGTGCATGTACCTGAAACTTGCACAACCTGCTGATGAAAACTGAAAAGAAACAAATCATAAATAATGCAGGAATTATATATGCCTGTTTCTGGCAGAGCTTTTTTGGCTGCGTCCAGAGACTAGAGAAGCTGTTATATCAAAAAAATAATTCTCTATCTTATTTGAGAGAAGACTTTCAGTAAGGATTCCTGTAATATTGTCAAATCTCCTCTCTCTTATGCCCTCAACTGAGCTCTGTTGCCCTCATGGCAAATTACTAACAAATCTAGGCCATAATCTACTTTTTAGTGATAGCAGTAAACTAACTGAAGAAGAGCTGACAGGGAGTCTGTGAGTCTGACAGAGGAGGTTCCTGCAAGGTGGATCTTCACAGTGCTCTCATCAAATGTTTTCATAAATGACTTACCTTAAAAAAAGTATGTGAATATTAATGATACTTGCCAACAGTGCAAAACTGAGAAGCATTGTAGTGCACAGAAGGATCAGCTGGAGAACAGACTTCTTTTGGCCAATGGAGTAAATAAAAGCCAAACAGAACAAATGGCAACTTCTTACACTTAGGGACTAGTTATAGGTGTTTGTACAGTACAATGAAAGTTCCTGAATTGAAAGTTCCACAAGAAGGGGAAGATTAGAATGTAGTAATGGAACAGGAATGGAAGGATGGAAGGATGGAAGCAGGCTGTGGTCCCAGGGTATACTGGTCAAATTACTTCCTCTAGGTTTTGGCTGGAATTGATGTTACTGTGTGTGATGAAGAGTTGACAATTTTTTTTAATTTCAGTGTGTTTTTTGGGCATATTTTTCTTTTTTTCAGTAGTGTCATGCTGTCACACTAAGTCAATAGGCATTGAGAAATATTTCATTTTCCTGTTGTAGTTTTGTTTGAATTCTGGAAGCAAGCCTTTTGGGATTTAGAAAATGTAGTATCCTCTATGGGATACCAGGGCAAGGTAATCAACCCTCATATATAGTGCATTTGCCTGACCTAATGATCCTGCAGGCTGGCACTTTTAATGTACATTTACAGTAGCTTTTTTTATATCTAATTATTTCTCTGTTATTACTAGCTTACTTTTTGCATACATCCTACTGCTGAGGAGGAGAAAATTGAAAGTAACAGCCTTCCATATTAAAAGTCATTCCGAGGTCATGGTTTTGAATATACTACATTAGAATGAATCCCAGATCATGATTCATGTAGGATTTTGCAGGTTTAATTATCTTGTCTCCCTTTTCTTTGTGACATGAAAAAAATAATCCTGTGGGTTTAACTAGTCCTGCAGGGGGAAAATGTCAGAAAGTGAAAATCTTCCAGAGCTTAGAAAGGACATTTCACTGCGGATATGGACCCCAGTGATGGTGGTGGGTGGTTCTGCTGAAGTGACAAGTCAGGTGACTGTGTGACCATGAGGAGTCACCTCTTGAGTACTCTACCACAGTTTTCTCTTGTTCCAGAAGGAGGACAGCTTGAACTTGCAGAAAAATCTTGCCTTTGTGCACCTCATGTCATTTTCCACAAGCTGCAACAACATAGGGCATCCATAACCAAAGACTGGTAGCAACCAAGTGTTCTGTAATCTCAGACCATACGAGCACTGAGTATGGCTAAGAGAAATTAATTACGGCTATAACATTAAAGAACATAAAAGCACTTTGTAGATGCCCTTATTAAAAAATAAAAGTATCTTTTTGGATTTAACTTAATCCGTTTGAGGGGGAATTAAGCTAAGCAAACAGAAGCTGTTGTACTTCCGAAGGAGTGCTGCCGTGCAAGGCTTGTGTGCTTTAGCTTGACATCTCTACTTTCTTCATCTTGACTTCTGTAAGTAGCTTTCCCTAGACATGTCTGTTGTTCCCTATGGATACCAAACTGGCACTGTATTATAAACAGTAGGTTAATGTTTCTAGACACAGCCTCAAGCTCTGTGAACTTTCATTTAAAGGGAAAATTCTGTCATTCAGAAATAATGAGCCAATAAGGATATGAGAGTTGTATTGTTTTCTATTTTCCTCAGAACTTTATGTCCTGCTTCCTGCTGACTGATTAGTATCCATGTAGGTGTTGTGTTATGTTTATAGTAATCTTGTCAATCACATTCTTACACCTTGGCTTCACACTTGGGGTAGGCTGGTGAGCTGATGTGGCAGACTAGAATGTGTAGATTATAAGGAATTCTCATACTGTCCCTTAAAATTTTTGCTTCCATTTCCCTGGAACAGGCATGCAGGAGTGGGGCAAAATGACTGTCATTTAAATGACTTGTATGGCACGACTAAGAGACACCAGCCACTGCTACAAGAGCTGTCTTAAAGACAGCAACAGAGTAGGCAGGAAAAGATAACCTTTTCTGCTCTGCCTCATCTTTGCCTGGCAACTGGTAATAAAAAATAATTTTCCCTAACATCAAGGTAAATCAAGGCAAGTCAAGAGTCTGTTTCTCAAGCAGATGCCAAGGCAGCTTCCAGAGCAGATGGTGTTGCGTTGGCATGAGCTCTCTGTCCACACCCTGCAGTGTTTTGTGGAGCATCTTCTCTCATAGCTGCTGGGCAGTAAACACAACCCTCATTTGGCCTCTGAACTGAGAAGCTGGGCTGATATCTTGTGCCATCTGCTGAAGGCTCCTGCTGTGAGTCACTGATGGCAGTTGGAGCGAGTCGCCTGCGTGCAGGATCCTGTCACATACACGTGTGTCTCTGTTTGTTAAGCATGCTGCCAACAGTCTTCAAACATGGGCATTTTGTGGAGAAGGCTTAGCAGCGGCTGTGCCTTATCCTAATTTTGGAATCCATATCTCTGATTTCAGAATCTCAAAGAGCGTTGTAATCTAATGTCACTACAGCTCTGAGGTGTATGAGCACATGTGATAGCCATGCTCCTACAAAGGAGGGCACCCTTCACAATTTTGGAACACTTGGCTGTCAGGCATCTGCAGTCCAGAAACTACTCTGCAAAGAGGTGCTGCCAGGTCCCTGGTGTTGTTACCGAGCTGAGTAAGAGCTGAGCTTGGAGCTCAGCACAGCCCTGCAGCAGGGACCCTGCCAATTGCTGAAGTACGTGTCAATTAAAAGGCGTTTTCCCTCCTTGCAGTTACACAGGTCAAAGTGCCATTCTGACTCTTCTATTTACTAACAGAAACCCATTAATAACAAGTTGTTTTCTGTCATAGAAGTCAGGAACGAGGGAGCATTTTCTTTCCCTTTTTCTGTTGATCATGCAGCCTTAGTTACGAATTTTTGTAACTAGTGGCCCCACAATGGGTAGCTCTTTAAACAGCTAATCTGACAGCTAATCGTTATCTAGCATTTGCAGAATGCTGGCTTGAACCTTAGCCGGCCTTTTGGGAGCTTTCTGCTGCAAGGAAAGAGGGAGATATGTTACTAGGATTTGAATTAAACCAGAAATCCCCTTTCCCTTGGATTAAAATGGGAATATGTAGGAGAAGGAAGGTATTAATTTTAAGGTCAGTGCTTGAGTTTAACTGGCCAGCACCTCTCTTAATTGCAGAAAATGGCTTACATGGATATCCGATGTAGAAAGCAGATGAATGTGCATCCTTACTTTCCTCCCCTGGGAAGGTCATAGTGTCTCTGAGGCGGATAACAAACCCTGCCACTGTATGGTCAGCAGATGCTTTCTGCACTGTGACTGCAGACAAGAGTAAGCTGCTGCCATTAACGACTGTCAGGGCTGTTCTTTTGCTTTACGTATTTCACTCTTTATTATTAGTATTGGTTAATGTGTTTTTCATCTCTTTTGTGTCTGCTCAGCAGCTGATGCCTCTGAAAGCAGGGACAAACTATCTTTAAGTGTAAAAAAGTGTACAGATTTTATTTGCATTGCTGACATCTGTGTCTTACCATTTTTGAGTATCTTTGCCACAATACGTACCCAACAGGTTGCTAGAAGACTCGTACTGACATGAGCAAAAGGGTTGCATCTGGTTAGAGATGAAATGTAGCATTTCACAGGGTAAATAGCCCTAATTCAGGATTTTGCTATAATTATCCAACTTGAGCAACAAGATGAAGGATATCTTATGAACTTACAACTTTCAGAATGATTAACTTGTTTTAATTGATCCTGGAGTCATTCTGATTTTTATTTTTTAATTTTTTGTACGATGTTACTACATTTTTATTTATCCAAATCAATAAACTTCTTGCTAAAAATCTGTATTTTCTGTACTGCCCTCTGACATCACTAGTAGGTTGTCCCTCATGTTGAGAAGGTTTGTGCAGGAAGGATAACTTACTGATCCAAGGACACAGACAACAGAGTGCTATGGGCATTGGAAGAAAACTTGCCTTGTGTGGTGCAAACTGCAGCATGAACAGTGGCTGTGTGCCTCGTGGAGGCAAAAATGTTGAACTTCTCTCTGCTGTAGCATTAGCCTGCCTTTAGATATTGCATAAGGTCTGCCTGTGTTTGCAGGTTTGTGTCACAGCCAATGTCACCAGGCTGACCTTGTCTCATAAGAGATGAGATTTAACCTAATTTTCTCCCAGGCTCTAGAGTGAGCAGGTTCAGTTTTAGAGGAGAGGTGGGTAAATGTGCTGCTCAGACTTTTGGCTGGCATATGTTCGAAGAGCAGTCTGCTTTCCTCTCATCTTACACTGAACCATTCCCCAGGAGCTGGCAAAGGCCAGTGTGGAGGTTTGATTTGCTGAGATGGGCAATCATTGCTTGTGAGAGAACAGAGAGGCTCTATCAGCTACAGGAAGCCAACAGCTCTTCACAAAAGACCCTTGGTGTTCTGGACTGAACTGTAGTTGGTGCTAAATTCAGCTCTTAAGGGAAGTTGTAATTATTGTATGGCACCAGAATATTTTTAGAAAAAAACCCGAAGATTTCTTTTTTCAGCTTTTGTCTCCACTCCTAAAGATACCAGTGGATAAGAGAGACAACCCCAGTCCTTCAGGGAGTGTTTCCAAAAGCAGAGTAAAAGAAGATAGATATGATAATTATATTTAGTGTTTGGTGGTCTTAGGTCTCTCACATACTGTGATTTCTCCTCTAATACAGTGTATTTTATGGCAGTACCTGCTATAAAGCAGCTTTAGTACATGTCAGACCCAGCACAATTTCAGCCTCAGCAATATAGTGAAGCAACAGCAGTAAACTCCTTGCCCAAAATTGCAGGTGCTTGAAAGAACCTGCCCTGCAGAGTCCTTTGATGCGTCCTTGCTCTAAGTACAGAACCACAGAATCAGAGACTCATTGAGATTGGAAATTACTTCCAAGTTCATTCAGTCCAACCTTTGACCAGACATTACTATGCCAACTAAACCATGGCCCTGAGTGCCACATCCAGGGGTTTCCTGAACACTTCTATTCTCAGAATTTGTAGCTTTAAGTGCCCATACATGGATCAAACCCAGAACCTCAGTGTTATTAGCACCATTCTTTAACAACCTCAGATAATCTAATGCATCAATTACTTGGAACAAAACTATCTTCATTTAAAGAAGTGAAAATAAATTTATTAGTCTAAGTTAATTTTATTAACTGGTTTGACGTGACTTATGTTATAATGATAGGAACATAAGCACACACATAAAAAATATCTCCCAGATGTTAACATATAGAAAGGAATGTTTTGTGGTGAGAACTGGTCCCTGAGACTGAGATCAGAGTTGTGTTTCTATCTCCAACAGAATTGCCATGAGCTCTAGTAGATCGTTGACTTGAATTGATTTGACTAAATAGAATAGAATTTATGTTTCTCAACTATATTTTCCCCAGACAAGAATTTAGACCTGTTTTTATTATATTTTTCTTTTCTAGATCAGTATGCCTAATTTTCTCCCCATGGATTTATTACAGAATAAATTAATTTGGAGGTACTGCCATGGGACATTTATTTGATTCTCATTCAGAAGATCAAAACACACTTTTGAGCCACAGACTGGATTCTTAGTATGAAAAAAATGTTCCTCCTGGTTGAAAAGACATGGTTTTGCAAACTAATGGAGCCTGAGATTCTATTTCTGGTATATATTAACTACATTTTCTGAGAACAAACCAATTTGTGTAATTACTCCAAATTCCTTCCACAGCTAGAAGTCTGTACAACTCCATACTGATAGTCTTTTCAGTATTATTCCCATATCTATGCACTGATTCCAGTTATATCTTTTACAGGAATGCTACTTCAGGAATTCTCTTTAGAAAGTATTTTATTGCTCATAAGGTTTTAGATCATCCACACAGTTTGATTGTTAGTTTTGTTACTTGCTTACTGGAGTCTCTCTTTGTTTACTCCTCATTCATGCATTCCAAAAGCCTTAAGCTGTTCCGTGATCCTGTAGTGGGGGACACCCTACTAACTGAAAGAAAGAAAATCTAAAGTGAAGAGAGCTAAAAGTAGCTAAGATATAGGAAGTAAATACATATAGAAAATGAGGAGAAAATGGAGAAAATGAGCCAAGGTTTCAGGAAAAGCAAAGAAGGATGTATTCTCTCTGAAATCAAATTAACATAGGATATTGATGGCTAAAATATATGTGAGTGCAAAGCAGAAATTAAAGCAATCTCCACTGATACTTGGTCTATGTCCCAAGTTCTTGGTAGTCACGAGAAATGCTGGTCCAGGGGTGATGGCTCATACAGCTGCTGCTAGACACACCTTGTAGTATCCTGGTATGAGTCAGCCCCAGAACTTCTGACCAACGTGAGACAAGGAGTCAAACCCTACCTGTGGCACCAGTTTCCCTTCAGACATCTGAGCAGAGAGGTGCCCATGGTGGGCAGCATGCTGGTTACTCTGCAGGTCAGTGAGGTGAAGGACTTCATTTGCCCAGGCTGAGATCAAGTCTGTTTCCCTGCAAGCAGCCGTGCTCCAACAAGCAGGCTCCTTTTCTTAAGGATGCAACTCAAACCAGAGGCACCCATACACTGTAGCTGCTTTCAACAATAGTTTACACATCTTGTAGAAAATAGAACAGGATTTCCTGATCAAAACACAAAACTACCAACATAGCCTATATATTTTCTTACCTTTAGCCTGATCTTGTTTTTTTTTTTAATTTTCATATTTGAAAAATAAAATCCAAAAGCATTTAATTATGTCAGATGTCTAAAATGACTGTGCTATGCATCATGCAAGTGACTGCTGTCTTCTGAAAAAGATGTAATTGTAATGCCTTTCCCACCCTCTAGTAAATGGACATAAATATTCACAGGGCTAGGTACATTAGGCTAGGTAGATTATTCATTCATTTGCTGGAAGAAGTATTTGCAAATAAATACTATTAGAAAAGAAAATTACTAAAAATCTCCTTCATAGTCCTTTAACCAATGTTAGTGCATTACAGCATAGCTGAATTTGATGAGACACTAATAGGCAAGTTCTTCTGAAGAGAAGGCGTCAGTGAGAATTTAGGGGATGTTTGAATTGTTTTTCTAATTTTGCATACAAATATTTTGAAATACTGAGTAAATTTATTGCATGTGCAGTATGGCTTACATCCCTATCAGTGAAACCAGGAGGGATTTTTTGAGTAGAGTCTGCTGGATTTTATTTGAAAGGTATACATTTTATTTGCAGGAGAGAAGAGGCAAATATTCATTTTCATTGTATTTCTTCACTAAGTTGTTCTTAGAGTTTCCATTAGTATTGGAGCACTAGTGACTACTTCTGATTTGATCTTTTTTTTTTTTTAAATCAAGCATTATTATTTTGTTAGCATATTTTCTCCTCAGAAGAAGGAAATTGCCTCAGAGCAGAGCTCATCCTGTCTGATGTAGTCACATGCAGAGCAGATGTTGAATCTAAGCCCCCTACTTCCAACTCTTTTTCTAGTCAATGAAGACAGATGAGCACCTCTGGAGTAATTTGTCTCTGAAATCCATCTCAGGATGTCAGGGATTTCACACTGAAATTGTGAAATACACCATTTGGTGTATTTGGTGTATTTGTATTTGGTGTATTTCAAGTGTCAAGATGATAGTGTTTGTCTAAGTCCCAAATCAAGGCTCAAAGAAGATGGGATGAACACCCCTATGAGTGATAGTCAATTCTTGGTGCATGTCAATGGCTTGACAATGTGTTTATGAAAAAGCAGTCTTTGACAGGATGGAGTGTGATGCTGTGGAATGTCCCAAGGATTTACAGTCTCAATTTCCAATTTCAGGGAGGAGAACATTGCTATTATCAGGGAAAAATTCGAGGAAATCCTGTATCATTTGTTGCCTTGTCAACATGCCATGGATTACAGTAAGTCTGCTGCTTTGTTTTTACTGACCTTTGTTTATTACTCTTTTAAGCAAAATCAAGTTGTTTATAGTAAAAAATACATGTATATAGTAAAATAAGTGCTATTCATTTTCCTACTAGTTTGTCACCAATATTAAGTAATCAACAATCTTCAGAATTTCCTTTTTTTTCTAAACTGAGAACTTATGGCAGTGATCAAGTGCTGTTTTAAGATAATTTATTATAGAGATAGCAGAGTAGAAGTAGCTGAAAACATTCTGCAAGAATAAAAACAATGCCAATAAATTATTTGGAAATTATATTCTTTTCTTGTTGTTATAATGATGTATACTTTATTTATTTTCTAGTCTCTAAAAAGAAAATGTCAGTTTAGAATTTATCTTGCACTTTCCATTTTTTTTAACAGAATTTCTGGCCTTAAGATGTCTGTATGGGGTAATACCTTGAATATAGTAAAATATTGAAAAATCTAGAAGAAAATATGCAATAATTCCTATTTGAAGTGCATAATTTTACTTAAAATATGATTAAAGCCTCTGTTAAGTGAAGGCTACATGAAGCTGTGTATGGATTGTACAGCTTTTGGATCTGTCTACTTTGGGCACTATGAAATGATGCTAGTCAGGTTTTAAGGTCAACCAAGTGCCTGTCACATCTGGGAATTACAGGATCTCAGCACTTCTAATACTGACATGAGATTGAAAAGTCATGGCACCAACTGAGCCTGTGTGGAGATGATGTGAGCTTTACCTTTTACTGTGGAATCAGGATTTAGCTGATGGAAATCTTCTTCAGCCTATTGTCTGTCTATAACTATTCTGTATATAGTTTTGCTGTCAATCATATAAGTACTTTTATTTGAGCAGTGTCTTTATTTTCTAGTTGTACATTCTTTGTTATGAATGGGAGAATGCATGCAGAAGACTTGTCATCCTTGCACTTGTCTGATTTACAGCTGTGCAGCTCAAGCAGCTTGAGCCCAGTTTGAAGTATGGTCAGGGAGCCTAAAAATAGTAACTTCCTAATGCATCCTGAGCCACTGCATGGCTTCCATTAGCAGTGATCCATTAGGTCTTGGCCCCTGTTAACTCCTAAGAGAAAAAGCAAGAAAGAAGGAGAGCCCTCATATGTATTTCCCTGCCCTCTTTTTGTGAGTTTATGCTTAAAACTGGCTGTTCTGCTGCTCTGTATTCTTAAATGGCCTGATATCCAAATTGGTACCTTCTAAAGTCACATGATGAATGATGCATTTTTTTCATTGTATAATTCAGCTCTCTCTTGAGAGGTATTTCCCTGCCTCCTTCCCCCCCACCCCTCCATTTTTTCCCCCTGATATAATAAAGTTTCAGCTGAGTTCTTTCACTCAAGCTTACTCTAATCAGGCTGGTATTTCAAGCATCCTGTATGAGAAAGTAATGTTTCCTGAGCTGAATTAAACTCATTCTCTGACACTGCATTTCCATCATTGCAACTAGTTCCTACACATTTGATTTTAAATGATAAGTAATTACTAGAAACTCACACTGGCAATCAGAGCTCCTTAGCTTCAAACACAGTTTGGAGTATCTTGCTGGGGGGAATTGTCTTCTGTAAGGTTTGTGGGGCAGGAGCTTTGCTTTCATGAGTTTTAGGAAGCACGTAAAACAGAATAGATGCCTATAAGAGAATAACAAGCTTCATACTCCTAAAGGTCATGCCAGTCTCCTCTTTTGCATATTAGTACCTCTAGATCTCAGACAGTAACAGCAGAATATTTTATACGTGCGAAAAAATGCTGGGTTTTTTAAATCCTAAATTATTAGTTCTTCTTTTAGTGATGCCTGCTTTTATTGGTTAAATCGATCACATCTGGCTGACAGAATACCTGAAATTATGGATGTCTTCTTAATGACTTGGCTAATGACAAATGTATCTCGGCAGCCCTAACTTGGCGCGAGCCATTTTGCCTGGATGTTGGTTGTGTTTGTTTCCCGTGGGACTGGCAGCAGCCGCGGTTCCCTGTGAGCTGGCACAAGGAACCTTTGCGGTTGCCGGGATATCCGTGAGCTGCTCGGCACGGCTCGGGCACGGCTCGGGCATGGCTCGGCACGGCTCGGCACGGCTCGGGCACGGCTCGGCACGGCTCGGGCACGGCTCGGGCACGGCTCGGGCATGGCTCGGCACGGCTCGGCACGGCTCGGGCACGGCTCGGCACGGCTCGGCACGGCTCGGGCACGGCCCGGGCACGGCACGGCACGGCTCGGGCA
>JAOTQP010001286.1:21424169-21452137 GCA_026413545.1 Cichladusa arquata
GGCCTGGCACGGCTCGGGCACGGCTCGGGCACGGCCCGGCACGGCTCGGCACGGCTCGGGCACGGCTCGGCACGGCTCGGGTACGGCCTGGCACCGCCCGGCACGGCTGGGATCCTGCTGCCGGCTGCTGGCGAGTGCACGAACTGCCGGCGCTGCCGGGAATTCCGCCCTCACGGCTGCAGATGTGACTATCTGAAGAAGGCGCGCCATCCAAATGCAGGCTCTTTCTGAAACGTTCTGCTTTCTCTTTAACACACCCGTGAGCGTGTGGTTTATTCAGAGCACACGGGGTCTGTGCTGGCTGGTTGGAAAAGGGCCGTGAATGCTCTAGTGGGCAGGTCAGGTCTGTAGGTCAGCTGTGGCTTTTATCTTGTCACTGCTGAGTGGCTTGATCCGAGGTCAGTGCTGCTGGGGCAGCACCCTCACGGGAAGTTGACAGCACTTCAACCTGCAGACCTGCTTAACTAAAGTTGCAGTTAGAGGGAAGGAAGTTTTTCCTGATAAAGACCTTCAGGATCTTCCCCAATCTCATTTCCAAGCAAAGAAGTTTCAGCAGATACTAGAATATTTTGCTTAAACTGTATAGACAGTATTTCTTACTAAAGAATAGGCACATGTAATTTGAAAGGTAAAACAGCTTTGCATCGTAGTTATGCTCAAGTATGCATATGTAGTTATGCTCATACTTGGTATATGATATGCAGTCAGTAACCCAGGTTACTTCTGGCAATGTCCATTTTGCTGATAAAAAAAGTGCTGCATAAGAAAAATAGAAAAAGTATCTGCTTTTCTTTTTGCTTTAATTCCTGTTTGTTTTGGATGTTTTTAGCAGTGATGTAAGTAAATAGATAATCTCACTTTCATGCTGTTGTTGTTGTGTGCTATGTGTCAAGTTTGAACCTACAGGTCATATTCAGGGCCAAGCTTAAACACCTTAATAGTGGCCCTTTGAAAGGGACATGCTGATACAGCCTAAATCCAAACGTGTGTGTGTGTGTGTGTGTGTGTGTGTGTGTATAGTGTGTATGCCACTATAGTAAAGGCAAAATTATAAAATATTCTGGTTTGGTTGAAGATGAGAATGTATTGATATAAGAAATAACCTTTGTTTTTCTGGTCTTACAGAGTAATATTTGTATCAACACTTTCTTTAAATAAAATGCTAAGGAAAGAGTTAATAAAAAACTCATTAAAACCTAAGGGTAATTAAATTCATTTCGATACCATTTTTATTTGAGGAAAGTTATGCATATGTTCCAAATATATGCTCCTAAAGACCGATCCCTTATTTATCTGTTGCAGGTAGATATCCCCTGCATGGGAGCAAGGGCTTTACACTGGATTTTCAGTTGGTTAAATTAGTCCATTTTGTGTTTATATGTATTGCAGAGGAGGTTTGTGGAAGAAAGAAGAAATTTTATGGAGAAAATCTTTCTTTCTGAAGTGAAGAAACAAATGATTAATCTAGATTTCATTCAGCTCCTGAAACCATTTTAATCTCTTCCTTTCCCAAATACTTAAATTTTTAAAATATATTAACTTTAAGAAGTTACTTTCATGTTGCACTAGTTTTTGTTTATTAAATCTGTATTTGCATTTCCTGCTCTTGACAGTGGGATGTTCTATGATGGAAATCATACTTACCTTATTGAACCAGATGAAAACTACACATCAGATGTAAGTAGAAATTACAGTAGTTCTGCTGTGTTTTTTGAGTACAGTCATCCAAGGGTGCAGTGTAGGCATAAGGCTGTGGGACCAAAGGGTCATCCCCTCATTCCCAACTCATTTACCTCGAATGTGAGGCTCCACGTTCACAGACCAAAGCAGACCTCCAAAAATGAGCCAGTGGTGTGTCTGTGTGTGTGTTCTGTAGCACTTGGCTGTAGAGCACTGCAGCTCTAGAGGAGGGTCCCTTGGAGCCGGCAACAGAAGCCTGTGAGTGCCCAGTCCCCTCCTCTGGCACTTTCTGCTCTGGGTTTGTTACACCACTCTCCTCCTGGCTCATCCTTGACTCCAGTTTAGCAGCTCTTGGGACTCTCATTGACTCTCCCTGAGCAGCTCTGGGAGCTTAATTTAAGCCTAGCTCTGTGTGCTTAGCCACTGTGTTTGAGGTACTCAGATATAAAAGGTGATTAAATGTGGCATTAGTCATCACATTGCAGTTGGGAAAAGAAAAATGTTGAGTAATGGTGCCTTGCAACTTGCATGTTCACTGGTGTAGTGTTGGGTAACAAGAACTTTTAGAATTGTCTGTTTAATCTCATGAGATGGATTAATTTTTCCTGATGTAATATGCACAATTATTTACTCTTTCAGGATGACTTCCATTTCCACTCTGTTTACAAATCCAAGTTGTTTGAATTTCCTTCAGCCGACCTGACATCTGGTATGATTTTTTAATATTCATGACTTAGTGTTTTAGTCTAAGGCCAAATTTATTGATTATATTTGATAGATAATCTGAGAGTAAATTGTTTTATTATATATATACCCTGTCTTTTACCCAATTAAATAAAAAACACACTGAAAAACCCCCCGTTTTGAAACAGCAAAAGCACAGGAACTGTGCACAGGAATCTGAAGTGATGTCAAACCCCTGAAACCAATGAATGAAACCTCTCCTGGACCTTCATGCTGTGATATGTGTTTCTCGTGGTCTGTGGGCTGGATTATTGCTAATAGTTGTAGAGAGGAAAGGACTGAGGTAGCCTAGAGGTGTGAAAATAAACACCATGTTGATGGTGGTTGATAACTCTTCATGGGTTTTTCCTGTTTTGAGATACAGGGTGAGTCCATGGAGTGAGCATGAGTCTGGGAGACAAGTAGTTGCCACATGTTCAGTGACTCTCATCTGCAGTCTGATCAGCATCTTTCACAGCACTGGCAATGATGAGGGCCATGCATTTCAGTGTAAATAAATATGGAGGCAGAAGTGGTTTCAAGTGCTTGTAGGGATGAATGCCCATGTTGTGTGTGGGGGCAGAAAGGTATTTTTAAAAAAATTGGTTTTCATCTGAGAGGCTGGCTTGTTAATTGAAGCTAAAATTGCAGTATTTATGATATATCCCCATTCTGTCAAGGATTTGCCAGTTTTACAGATGCGTTTTCCTGCTCTACAACAAATATCCTAGATAAATATAACTGTCCTTCATAGACACTGACATTTTGGTTGAAACCATCTCCAGACTAATTTCTTCAGGAGTGTTACAGATGTTTGGCCATCTTGTTACAAACTATTTGTCCTATGGTAACATTTGGATCTGAGATCTTAGGATGCTGAGTACTGCACACAGATAGGTCCATCCCTGGAGCACAGTTTGTGCAGGTTTGCCAGTTGTTAAGCAAAGTAGAATCATTCAGGGAGTGATTGCGAAAAGAGAAAAAAACCCAGGAAATTCCTACAGCTGGGTTGCCTTAATTTCAGTTCTGAAGAGAAGGAATCTGAATCCAAACAAAAACAGTGTCCCAGCTTGTTGCCTCCTGTCCTGTGATGATGATTGCCCAGGCTAGGTAGAGGCAATGTTGGGATGCAGGGACATGAGCACAAAAGGCTCATGACTTTTGTGCAAGGCTTTGACCTCTGTGTCACAAAACTTCCTGTGTACCACACCTTACACATGTACCATGCTTATTGCCTGTGCTTGCAGAGATGGTAATGAGAGCAATTTAATGAGCATAAGGTGAAATAATAAAGTGCATCATTTATCACATTTTCTTGAGGACATATAATTCAAAAGATTGGAAATAATGCAATCAATGAGTTTAAAATAAATCTGCCTCAGGTTGTTAAACTAAGACATTGCTAGTATTCGTACTTACTATCTATAAGCTGTTTTATAAGATCTGCTAATAGTGAAATTTTATGTTTTCAAGATTTTGGAATAAAATTGCTTTCTGCTTTTAAAATTATTAAAAGGCATTAATTGCAAGTAAATGCCCCAGTTTCACCTCCTCCAAAGCTTCTTGATTTAAAAAAAATGGTCAAACTAGGGCTTCACAGTCTTGTTTTGTTTATTTGTTTTTCCCACAAAAATCCAGACATGCTTGTACAGTTTTGATTTTACTGTAGATAACAAATAGTTGCTGGCTTTACTGTACAAAGCCAGCATGTGACATAATGGTATGTGCTGCCATCTAGATTGAATTTGAATCACAGGATTGTAGAAAAGGTTAAAAAGGAAATTCAGTTGCAGTGTGCTAGTCTTCTCAGTTATGCAAGTATTTGGAATGTGGATAAGAGGTACAGAGTGCTAACCTTCCATCACTTTATGTTTAGGATCCCATGTATGGAGAAATAGACTTTAATTCACAGTCAACTCTCCCACATGCCCATGCTTGTTTTTGTAAAATTGGTTGAAAAGGTTTTTCCGATGTTTGTAGTGACAATTACAGTGCATGTATAATAATATATCCTCATTAGGAAACCCACCATTTTTTTTTGTCTGTGATTATTCAATTTATCTCTGTCTGGAAGTCATCCTCCATGCATAGTCACAATTCCAGAGGATGAGAACTCCACCAGTATCTCTGCTTCTTCCCTGCCAGTCTGGAGAGGTCTGACTGCTGTCTTGACTTTTTAAAAATTCAAATAATATTTTCAATTAATTGCTAATAGTATTGTTGTGATTGGTTTTTTGAAGTACTACAACAAAATTATTATTAGCTGTACAAAGCACTGTGCTGGCACATGCAATCATAACTTCTCTCATAATTTATCAATTTGACTGGCCTAAGGAGATTTTCTGTGAAGCCAAGTTTTTTCTCTTATCTTTAGAAGAGTGTGTGTGTGTATGGTAAGATTTCCACTCAGCGTTTCCACTGCATTAGGAATGAATTGGATAGATCACCAGCTTCAATACTGGTGTTACAAAGGGAAAAAAATCAAGTGATAGGGATTACTCAGTGTAAGTGATAGTAAAAGCACACACTATTATATCACGGTTCAATAGAATGTACTTTATACATTCTTTTGCTCCCTGGATATTAAAAAAAACCCCACAAGCTGAAAAGAATTTATTGTACTGTATTTTGCAATGATCTGAGGAATAATGAGGATTTTAAATAAGGAAGCTTGGACAGCTGACTTGGCACGCTTAAAGCATTTGACTTCGTATTTACTAGACTGTTTTTTCTCACAATCTCTGTTGAGATCTACAATGCCCTGGCATGGTTTTAGATAACAATATGTTATCAAAAGTGCTATTTTTCAAATAATACATAACAGATGTCCTTTTCTTTTGGGATCACACAGAAAACATGTAGATACAACACATAGGAATGTGGTTTAGTGGGACTTGGCAGTATTAAGTTTATGGGTGGACTTGATTTTAGCAATCTTTTCCAGCCAAGATGATTCTATGATCCTGTGAATCTTCATTACATTTTTTCAAGGTAATATATGCCCATCAAAATATCTGCTAGGCTCTCTCAACTATCAACATTCTCGGTGATTTTGCTGGTCATGTTCTTTTGCCTGAGGGTCCTTGGCTGGAAATGCAACCTATGTGCATTTATCCATCTTGTGAGTTGTAAGGCAGTGTTAATGTGTGTTGATGTGTTAATGTTAATGGCTGCATCGTTTCCCTTAGAGATGACTGACTTCCGATTGTGGGTAAAATAATCACATTTGCTGTTAAGTTAGCCCGATATGGAGACCCTATATATATATATATATATATACTCTAAATTATGGTTTTATTTATTAAAAAGTGTTATTTTTACCAGTTTCCTTTTGTGTGTTATAAAACCAAAAATGACAGGTTGAGATCCAGATGTGTGGCACTAGAACAGAGTCTAAACTAATTAACATACATAAAGCGTAATCAAAATTATGCTTTGATAAAATTGATAAATTATGAGAGTAGTTATGATGACATATGCCAGTGCTTTCTACTGCTAATAATAATTTTGTTGTAGTACTTCAAAAAAATCAATCACAACAATCAAACATTGTAGAAAGGTTTTCAAGATTTAGTTTCTCATCATTGCAAGCTCAAGAGTCTGTTGGTCTTTAGGCAATAAATAAGGAGCTTGGGTATGATTTAATTTATTCTTGGTCTTTTTTCTAAAGAAAGTCCTCTAGTGCATTGGTGTAACCATGATAACTTTTTTTAAGCAGAGAACCTCTGATTCTCCAGGTTGCTCCATGAAAAGATATCTGCAAAACTCACATACCAAAATGACACTATAGTCCTAATTTGCCTGAGACAATATCAGTTAGTCATGCTTTATTTTCCTGGTTTATTAGCAATTTGACACTCCTGGTTAAGGTTATCACGTGGGCCTGGCAATGTCTTGTCAGATGGGCAACTCAGCTTTGTGTTGTAAGATTTTGCTGATATTGCAGCCCTGTCAAATTCCTATCAGCATGGTTTTTAATCTTATTTTTGAACCTCATGCAGAAATTGTACAATTAATGTACAGCAGGAAGTGAAGCTGTGAAAATTTTTCCTGTCTCGCCAGCAAAACTGAGCTGGTCGGGAATTTGTAAAACAAGCAGAAGTTGTGTACAAAGATATGTGAACTGGAAGTACCTTAATTTACACAGCTCCATCAACCCTATAGCACTATAGGGGTGCTCTAGAAACACTATAGGACTATTTACTTCTCTGCAGAAATCACTGGAACACTGAAAATCTTTCCAGTTCCTTGAAACTGTCCAAAGCTGCAGAGAGCACAAAAGAGGGAAAGCTACAAAAGGAGAAAGATATATTACAAACTAAGCAACTGCAAACGTTTGATTTGCATGAATCAAAGAAAGATCTTCTTGGGATTATGAGAATTGCAAACACATTTATACAAGATAAGGAAAGAGCTTTATTTTGTGTAGGGAAAAGAGGCAGGGACCATGAATCTAAAATCAAAGATGGAAAATTACTTCTTGGACATTTGAAAAGGTGAGAGTATGTGCTGTCTTCTGCTTAGTTTATAATGTGTCCTTTTCCATGAGGGGCTGGTAATAGATTTGGTGAAAAAGGTTTGGCAAAAGAATAAACTACTTGATGCTTATGATTAGAGGTTTAAGAAGTTAAAGACACAGAGGGATTAGCAGGGAGGAATATTATGTTAGTAAGTGAGCATTGCCAAAATCTCATGGGGTTTCTCCCAGCTCTGACATATTTTGCTTTGTGAGTATAATCGTCTTAAAGCATTAATTCTGCCTTCCATGCTCTTCTTATTAATTTAGGTAGCTGTTGCAAGATCTCTGTGAATGTCTGCTGAATTCCCAAAAATGTGATTCACTCCATGGAAGCACTATGCTAATAATATTTCCTGCCCAGTATTGGTGAAGTTTTGGCATAGAACATCTGCTGTGCTTTCTGAAGCGTGACACCCACAGATCATCTGTTTCAACAGACCCAGATTATCACTAGTAGAGTTTTTAATAAGAGCCCTGTTACTGGGAAGCATCTGTAGTCTTGCCTCCCTTCTAGCTGGAAACTTGAAAAAATGAGTTGTTGTTGCATTTATATGCTGAAGTGCTGAGGAATGCCATACTACTGTCACGTTGCATCAGGGTCACTAATTGCTGGGCTCTGTTTTTATAAATATTCAACGTATTTGTCTGTGTTTTCTGCTTAGAGTTCTGGCAGATGAATACTACATCACAGAATTTTGTTCTAAGGCCAAGACACAAAAGAAGGAAAAGGCAGGTATGTGCCAATATGCTTGTTTATAAGGAATATGCCATCGAGTTTGTTTCATGTCTGCTGAGTTAATTTGTCCAGATGGAGTCCTTCTGGTCCTGCTGGTTTGGCATGAGATCTCTGTATCAATACAGCTAATACAAAAAGAAATACCTAATGTAAGCTAAACATTGATAGGTTCTCTTGGACATTGCCTACCTGATGAGTTAAGAAATTTTAAAATACTGCTGCATTGCAAATGAAAAAGTAGATAAAATATTTTTGCTCATTTTGAGTATAGTTTTACCAGAAACTCCCATAATAAAATCTATATATTTTTTGTGTTGCAATAGTGTCAAGTAGCTAGTTTATGTCACTTTATTTTGTTTCAAAATAAATATTCTAAACAGAGGCTTCATTCCCTGTTTATTAACGTGGGGAAGCCACTAAGTGCAGATGTTTGTTACCAGTTACACTCTCTCTGTATTGCTAGACTCTCTCAGAGCTACATTCTCTCCATAGGTTCGTCAGATTCCACGTAAAGTTGAAGAGGAAACAAAATACATTGAGTTGATGATTGTAAATGATCATCTAATGGTAAGACTGACACATTTCAGCATCTTACAATTAGCATCAAATTGTCTTGATTTATCCAGAGAGCATAACAATAAGAAAACTATGAGGCCAGAATAAATTCAGTATGTCCTTAATAGAAGAGATTGTGGTTTTATTAACCACTGATGAAGTTGGTTTTGAATTATGGCAAGTTAATTTCACCAAGAATGCAAGTAGTCCTGAGGACCAGAGATAAGGATCAGAAAGTAACTAATGTCAGTGTGACTTAAGCTGCTGATTTTCTTTCTGGCTTTCCTGAGCATTTGTCTTAGTTACAGGCACTCAGCAACCCATAATGCAGTTATTTCTATTGTGCAGCAGCTGTTGAGAATGGGGAGATTAATAGTGACCAGATTTTTTTGATACATCCCAATAAACATAGTGAAAATTATTTTGTTAAACTTTTATACTTTCTCTGGGAGAATACAGTGGAGTTTTTAACATAGTGGAAAGAGACATAGTAACAGTGTATTGAAGAAAAGCCAGACTCATTCAAGTGGGAAAAAGCACAGATTTATGTCAGTGAAGATATTATTAATCATCTAATGAAGGAAAGATCAAAGGAAATGGCAAATTCTCCATCACTTGCAGTGTTTAAAGGTAGCTTCAAACACAAACAATGGAATTGCTCTTGAAGTAACTGGATAAAGTTCAGCCCGTTAATGCCCATCTGACTGGTGACATTAGATCATTTTATGGTCCCTTATGGCTTAAAAATCCAAGTATTTCTATGGATCTTGTCTGCTTCTTCTGTATTGTGCAGCAATTCTCTCATGTAATACCTGAACTGGCAAAAATAGACATGAGAGTGTACAAGTAGTGTGCCACTGTCCTTAGTGTACTCCTCCACCAGCTCAGTTTGGTGAATGCAGCAATATCTTCTTGGATTAAAACTAATAATATTGGATGAAAATTCCTTAAATCAGTGTGACTGTGATTGATCCTAAAGCCCTGAAGCCACAGCTTTTCCCTTGGGACCCTGGCAGATTTTCTTCAAGGCCAATGTTTCTTAATTTTGTCTAATCACAACTACTGCAAGAGTCAGTCTAGTTAGGAGTTTATTCTCTGAGACAAGTGCCAGTGATCAAAGAAGCCAAATCATTTTTCTCCTGTGAGAAGGAAATACCATTTGCTGTGGGCTTAACTTCCTGGTTTTGGTGTTTTTTCGCCCCCCATTCCTGCTTGAAAGGATGACTTTTCTACATCCCAATTGTGGCAAATTTCTTGCCTACTAAAAGATCCTAACTTCAAGAAAATACAGACAATTTTCATTCTAAAATCAAGCATCATGGGGCACAAGATGGTGAAACATTTCTGAAAATCTTGTGCACTTTGTCTTAAATTCTTCTGAGATACCTGTGACTTTCATGCCCATGATGCTCATTCATAACTCTTTTTTTTTTTTTTTTTTTTTCTGCAAATAGGAGTACCAGGACAGCTGTTTCCATTGCCATTTTTATAACTGCATTACAAATTTCAGTAGAGGTGTCATTGGAGTCTGAGTGCTGAATTGGTTTGAACCAGTTACTGTGACATTATAGGAGTGTGAAACTATACAAGAAGAAAACCAGAGAGCAGCTAAAGAGAGAAAATTGAAAAAAACAAAAAGGGAAGCTGATAGATTAAAACATGAATGCAGACTTCTGGGATAGCACATCTTAAGGAGTCTCAGCTATGGAAGTTTTTGTTGCTAGTTTCTGCATTGTCATTTATGATTAATTGTAAAATTTCCAACAATAATGATAATGAAGACAGTAACAGAATGTTCCTGTTCTTATATCATTTTCCAGTAAAGAATCCTAGGGTACTTTCTGAAGAGGAATTCATACATCCTCACAACAGCTGTTGTAAAGTGTATCAGTAATGTACATTTCTGGGCAATTTTCTGCTATTGGTTATTAGCATTAAACTCAGCACAAGAGAAAAAATCTTGCACAGAGGCTTTATTGTTGGTATAATTGCTTTTTACTTCATGGTATTTTGGAAATGGACCTTGTTTTTCTGAAATCTGTACCTGTTGCTGATCTGTGCTTGTTTCACAGTGTAAAAAGCACCGCTTGTCAGTCGGCCATACCAACAGCTATGCTAAATCAGTTGTGAATATGGCAGATTTAGTAAGTATCACTCAACTATATGTTCTTTTACGTGTGAGATGAGTCATAAGATTCTCCTGACAGATGCAGGAGTTGTCAGTTCATGGTATAACAATATAATGTATGTGAAGATTACAAATTTTCATTTAGAACCACAATCATTCACCTATAAAGTCTTTGTCTAACATAAAGCATCAGAGGGATTTTATTTTGTGGCTTTAAACATTTAAGTATCCCGCTGGATTGGTCCCTTGAGTCTGAGCTTTAAAGAGCACCTTAGATACAACAGTTTCTAGCACAGGATCCCTGTTTTGACAACTTCAAACCCAAAAGGTAATCTGAAATTCTAATGCATTAAAATTTCTCCAGAAAAAGTATGCATGAGTAAATGAGTTAGAATAGGGACATACAGGTGAACTATGTGGATTATATTTATGATGCTAAATCAGACAAGCTGCTAGCTCTTGTACCTCACTGCAGAAAAGTATTAGAAAAAGAAAAGTATTACTAGAAGAACAAAATGCTTGAAAGTATTTGGTGTGGAGTGTTAACTCAGCATTGAAAAGATGGTCCTTTTTTTTGTGATTCAGCCAGCATGAGTTGAAATACTTCTGTAGACATATATAACAGTGAAAAATAAGGCTTTATAGATCATTATTCCACACAAGAGGGCCCTTGTGTGTCATTGGGCGAGCTGGCTGTTATAAAAGACCCATTAATTTCAAATCTTTGAACTATTTGGAATGTAGTAATTTTTCAAAAATCACATTTCTCTCCTATGTACCTCTGCCTATGTAGACTAAGAAGGCTAAGAGAACTGATTGAAGAATTAAGCCTAAAAATTTGGTTTTACTTGGTTTTTATGTTTTTTGGTTTTAAGGGAGATAAAATCACCTACAAGAATGTAAAGTGTGCTAGAATAAGCTAAATATTTAGTTATGTAAAAATGCAAACTATTACAAAAAAGGGGTAAACCTCACCTTTGTTCTATTTGACATAATATATTTGTTCATTCTGTTAATGTACTAGATATATAAAGAACAACTTAACACCAGGATAGTGTTGGTTGCCATGGAAACCTGGGCTACTGATAACAAGTTCACCATATCTGAAAACCCCTTGGTGACTCTACGTGAGTTTATGAAATATAGGAGGGATTTTATCAGAGAGAAAAGTGACGCAGTTCACCTTTTTTCGTACGTAACCTTGTGTGATATTTTATTACTGGGTTTTTTTCTTTCCTTGGGGGCTGCTTCTCACGAGTGGCTGATGTATCTCCTTTCTGTTGTGTGTGTAATCCACAATAACTCAGAAAATAATGTTTTGGATGGGGAGGTGGGAAAAAAATTAATGCACAAGCTGGCTGCCAGTGCAACTAGAGGTTTGACTCTTATTTTAGTTTTAACATACTAAGCCTGAACTGCATGCGCTGTAATCCTTTGTTATTCTGTGCAATCACCCACCCCACAAGTGCAGCTATCTGAAGAGTCATGCATGGTTCCACCTCAGAGGCTGGCTTCTTTGGCAGTAGAGCACGGATTATTTAAAGGCAGAACATTTGTTTTGAAACCAATGAGGTTTTCTGCTTAAATGCACTGTGGCCTGCTTTACTTTATTGAATGACCCGCACGCTGCAGGATTACTGAAGTGTTTCAGATCCTTAAAACAGTTTGTTCTCCCAAGACATTTGAGCTATAAGAATGCTGAACTGAGAGGAATGTTATTTTCTCTAAATATCTTAATAAGATTGATATAATAAAATATATTTTCAAAAATACAGGAGAGATACATGGCTGAGATTTTTGATCCACACAAGACATACTAGATGAATATTTCTGTTGGATTCCTTTTTTCTCTCTGCTGACTGTTTTAAGAGCCTGTAAGAATAAACTTGACCTGAACACCTCACTTCACATGACTTCAGTAGCATTCCAGGATACCCAAGCCCAGTATCCACCCTCAGAATTTTTGCATGTACTTAATTACTGCCACTGATTTCTGCCTTGAAGAAAGCTGGTAAGATCTGCAAGTGGTGCTTGCAGATTTTGGTTTCTCTGTCTCAGATCTTTATCTCTAAAATGGGAATCATATTTTCTCATATCCTTTGAGTTTCTTCTCTGGTGACATTGTAAAGTCTTTGAGGTGGGAAGTGTGGTTCTTGTAAATGTGTGTGGATTGACTAGGATAAAACAGAGCCTGATTTGACCTGTGGCTGGAACTCTGGGTATCATTGTGATGCTACTTCCAGTGCAATCCATAGCACCACCACCAATGGTGTGTGTGGTATTGCATTCATAGATAGTTTAGAAACAGCTGTTTCTGAAATTGTGTCTGTGAGTGAAGCACAGCTAAGCTGGGAGGAGAGGGGGGAGCTGGTGTGATGGTACAGTGGTTATAAATAAGCCTCCACCTTTGGTACAGTTAGCCCATTGTGATCCTTCTTGATGCTCTTCTCTTCTCACCTGAGAAAAATAATTTGCTGGATGGATCAGTACTCTCAGGTGGAGCAGGGTGTATTTTTTCTCAGGTACCTGGCAGTCATTCATGATGTGGTCAGCACCAAAGAGGTGATTAGACTTAGGCTCTGAATGCATCTGTAGGAGTTTTCACCTACCTCAGCATCTTCTGCTAATGCATCTCCCCTTGAGTTTTACCACATCAGCACTGCCCAGTTAGACACGTATCATTTCACTAGTCCTGTGCATTGGGAGCGTGGTGGCCTCTCCTGAACTCTGCCTGGAGCATGTGCCAGCAGAAGGCACTTGCTGCAGTGAAATGTCAAGAAGCAAGAGGCTGGGCAGATCCAAGTGATTTGGCAAAATAGTCTCGTTCTTCTTATATTAGGTAGCCTGAAAAGGAGGAGGGAAGATGGTAAGTTTTCTGGAGATAACTTGTCATGTGAGGTTTGTGAGTGGTTATCTGTTTTCCCGTTTATTTTTGCATAGTTTGCAGCATAGTGGTGGCATCCAGCATTTGCAAATGCCAGCTTCTCGTTTGGAAACCAGAAGGGTAGATACTGGAATAAGCAGGTGCAAAACTCATGGACTGAGCAGGGTAAACTTCTTTTTCTTTTTGTTTTTGTCAAAGGGGGAGTCGATTTCAGAGCAGTCGAAGTGGTGTAGCCCACACTGGTGGAATCTGCTCCTTGCTTAAAGGCGGAGGTGTGAATGAGGTAGGTGGGGGTACTGGTATGAGCAAAAGTGGTGGAAATTTATCTACATGGAATTTATCAGTGCAGACATGTTCCTCAAAATATTTTGCTTTTTTTTTCTGATGTAGAATCTTAGTGCAGCTCTACAGAAGGAACATATCAATGAACAGTGATGAGTGAATGAAGTCAATATACTTCATATACACTTTTAAGCAAATTCTGCAATATCCTGTCATTCATATTTACAGCTACAATTCCAAGAGAGAAACAGACTTTCTCTTACTTAGCCTGTTTATAAGCCAGTGTTTAGTTTTCATCTAGCTACCCTGAAGTAAGAATTCGAACACTATGTATCCGATTTTGCCTTTTTTTGCCATGATATGAGAAAAGCTTCACTTGAATCTGAGATACCTGTGTGTTACTGATTACTTTTCCTACCTTGCTTGTTTCTTTCAGTTTGGAAAGCCAGACTTAATGGCAGTTACTCTGGCACAGACCTTGGCCCAAAACATTGGCATTTTCTCAGACAGAAGAAAACTTCTAAGTGGTAATTTTATTTGCTTTTTAACTCTGTCTCAAGAGAAAAATCTTTAAAAGTGGAGGATCTTATCAGTATCTTTCCTGTACCCTCTGCTCGTAATTCCTGATGGCACTGGTGTCACCATTCCATCCAAAACAGACCATAAAGGTGTCTGCCACTTCCATTCATTTCAGGGGGACTGGTGTCCCACCCACAGACCAAATGGCTGCCATCTTATGACACAAGGGTGGGAATATACATTATTAGGTCTGGGGATAGTGAGGAGCCTCCTCAGTACTGTTATATAGAACAGTTTTAACAATACAACTTTTTATGTGTTTTCCTTGATTGATTTCCTTAATGGTAGATTACCCAAATCCCCTGTTTCTCCTGTAGATTACCCGAATCTCCAGAATTTGCTACCCTACTGCTGCGATTTCTCTGCTGTAACCTTGGTATTCAGCTACTTAGTTTTCCCTGTTTACCTGCAATGCTTTAATCTCCGCCATTGTGCCCACAACAAGCACCTTGCCCTCCCACTTCCATGTTATATGAAATCCCAGCTTGATATGGTTAAAATAAAAATACAGTTTTGAGACAATTTAGATAATGAACTGGAGTGCAGATTTACTGGATTGTGTGTGCTTATGCAGCTTTAGTTTAAAATTGATGAGTGAATTTTTTTTCAGGCATTGTAAAGACAATATATAATGCAGAGATACATCCACATTTAAAGCGGTTTTGTTGCAGATTATGTAAAACTATTTTTAAAAATACTCGGAAATGTAGGACAGATGCTCTATCCTACAGACATGTTCAGTACTCATTTTCCAGCCACGTATTTTTGAGAGGATGTAGGGGCAGGGTAAAAGTAAAACTTGTAATAGTGGTGATTCCCTTTCTTTATGGCTGAGAGGGGCAGGACACTGTTTTGGTAGGGAGACAGGAGAATGCAATTGTTAGGCAGAGCTTAATTTCCTTTCTAGTTGTGCTTTTAAAATGGAAGCAATAAACTGATGTTCATGTGTACAGTAAGAGAAGCTATGGAACGTGCAAGTGGAAAGCATTTCTACTGAAATTACAGCAAGACACAGCTTTGAAAGAGGAGGATTGAGATCAGAGCAAAGTGATCCCATCTGGCAGGGCAGAAGGGAGTTGCATGGGGAAGGGAGGCAGGCAGGGGAAGGAAGAAGGAAGGAGGGGAGAGCAGAGGAAGAAGTGATAGATCCTGCTGTACTACCTTGTGTTCATTGATCATTCCATGCTTTTTTTTTAATCTGAATTATTGTTTGGGGTTTTTCAAGGGGCGATTTTCAAAATCACATTACCGTAGTCGAAGAAGAGAACTAAAATTTGAAAAGTAAAATGATTCTTTTTTTTAAACTCTGAAAATTTGGGAAATGAGTATCTTCACACAGGAGAAGATGAGAAAGCTGACTGATGATTTGCAAGTGCTGAAGGTTAACACTGCAGTTTTCTTTAAGAGAAGAAAAGAAAAACAGGATATATTTTCAAAGCTCAGGATTGCACAGAATCATTTAGAGTTTTAAAAAAATTTGGCAAGGTGCACTGATACACTTAAACTTACATACACTTAAGGTGTGCAATAAACCAGAAAATAATTCTTTTCAACTTGTGCTTTTTGTGATAAGAATTGTATTACTTTGGGACTCACAAGACTCGAGATGTAACTTTTTTTTTTATCTTTTTTTTTTTTTTTTTTTTTTTTTTGCCAGGTGAGTGTAAGTGTGAGGACATGTGGTCTGGATGCATAATGGGAGATATGGGGTAAGACATTTCACTAGAGAAAAGTCGTGTTCTTCATACAGTAACATAAAGGAAGTGTGTGAAAAGTTTTCTCTTTGATGGTTCAGCAGAATATTTTTGATGACTCAGTTTTCAGAAAGTAAAGTATTAGGTATATACCATACAGAGACACCTTCAAAGAAATGTGAGAATAAATGAGTTCATGAAAGGGGCATGTGAGGATTTTTGATGAATGCAGATTTTACTTGGAAAGCACAAGGCTCAACAGTCAAGCCAGGTCATTGCAGAGAGGCAGAAGCAGGCGTAGCTTATTTTCTCATACAAGTTTGCTACTGAGTTGTGGAAACAATGACACACCCTAATTCTTGAAATTCCGCAATCAAATTTCTGAGGCTTGTCTCATTTTCAGTGTTTTTGTTGGAATCTTTCATCTATATAATTTTTTATCACCCAGTTTGTGTGACATTGTTAGAAAAACTGCCCCCATTAGGGGCTGAGTGTGCTCATACCCATGTGTACTGTCATTGGAGAGATTTTAACATAACGACTGGTGAATCAGCAAATTGTTGCTGCTGGATGAAATTTGATGATTTCTGAAGTTTATTCAGACCCTAACATTTTTTATTACTGGCCTATCTTTTATCATGCATATGAATTACATTGTAGCCTAGTTTTAGATATTAATTACATTGTATTCTAGTTTTAGATATAGACAGGTCTCAGTTTTTAATTAATTTTGAATGGCTCCACAAATGTTCACAATAGCTTTGTGGTCAGAAAAATTTTGAGCAAAAAAGTATGTTTGTTCAAACCTCTTTGAAAGTGCAAATGTGTGACCTTTTCACCTTACTATAGCTGAAAACATACCTGATAGGGTTTTTCTGATTTTCAGGAAGTTAAAAAGCCAGTTGGAGAGGCATTTTGGATTCTTACAAAAGTTATAAATTCACATGTTAGGGCCTTTAAATTCTTTATCTGAAGTTCAAACTTTTCAAATAATTTGATACATGAAAATGCCTTGTATTTACCTAGCTTGTTGCTGAACTTTGGTGAAATCCACAACTTCTGTAGCATTTAGACTTAATTCATGAGCATTACAGATGGAAAAAGCCAATTATGTTTGGAAGCTATCTCTCCCAGCAGTACAGGATAGCACTTTGGCTAATATTTTTATATCCAGTGGTGAGCTGATAGAGGAAAGCCCTCGGGACTCCAAAATTTCCTTCAAGCATAAGTACTTTAATGACTATGGACCTGAATATAAAGATCACTGCATTTACCTTGGGAAAAGTTATTTCCCTGTGGAAAGGATCCATGCAAAGATTCTGTGCGTCACATTGTTTTTAGGTGGGTCACTGTGCCTCAGGGGCACTCTGTACTCAATTGAAATTTACTGAGTGGGACACATGACAGAGGGAAGCTGAAATGTTAGGTGGTGTTTGTTAGAAGCATGTTTAAAATGGCATAACTCTATTATATAAAAGTTCTGTGGGTCAGGGGAACCATTTCCTCTAAGAGATAAACAAACTATAAGCTGTCTCCTGCAGTTTGTATGGGAAGAAATAAATGTATTTCTGACATCAGGCCTGTTAGTGGAACAAGTCATGCTTGTGCAAACTACACACTGTAATCAGACTTGTGCTGTTTGGTGTGTAAAAACTTAGTGAAATGTTCTAGACCTCTCACATTCCATGAGCTCTGTGTCATTGTTGAAATTTCCTTATTATTTACTGGAAGGATATTCAAATTATATAGACTTACAAACAGATAGTCGCCCTGATTCTGAACAGCATATTTCCATTCTTTTTCTAAAGTATAACATTATATGTCTTTTCTTTTGAAAAAACAAAATACAGTGTAAAATGCATCAGAGAAAGTAATCCTTCTACCTTAATCTGTTAGGTACTATCTTCCAAGCAAGTTCTCTGAGTGTGATATTGAAGAGTATCATGAATTTTTAAACAATGGAGGTGGAGCCTGCCTTTTCAATAAACCAACCAAAGTAAGCATTACATTAATGTTGAATATGATTTCTATTCTATTGCTAATTTTGATGAAACCAAGAAAAATGAAAACTATAATGTTGAAAAAACATCTATAGTTTTGATAGTTCTGGTTCTTTCTAAGTTCTAACTATTCTGGTAACACATGAATGTAAGTAGATTATTTTAGTTCATAGTAGTTTAGAAATTACTTTTAAATAAATTTCTAATAAAATGGTGTCATTTCCAGTAGAGTATCTGCCTCTGATCAAGAATCATCCCTCACAAAATTTGTTCTGAATATTGTAAATACAATACAATTTTGTATTTACAGCAGCTCTGCAATGGAGGATTTGCAGCAGTGTTTCGATACATTCCTGCTCCATTTACTGCAGCATATGTTAAAATGTAGAGGAAGCAGGATAATGATCTTGACTTTTTTCTATATATAATTAATACTAACCTGTATTTAATGGCTGTCTTTCAACAAGTAAAGGAAAGAGGCTAAGACAGAAAGACAGTCCAATGTGGAAAAAAAGACTTATCTGATAACTGAGGTGGTCACAGATGTAAAAGAGAAGAAAGTCAGTTCAGGAATGATACATGTTCCTTCTGGTGAACCTGAGAAAAAGTGCATCTTCTGAGAACCACAGAATTTCAATAGAAGTTAAGGAAGGAGAGAACATCAAATCTGGACAAGCTGAGCCTGCTTGTCTCTTAAAGGTCTCTTTTGATGAAAGAGTATATTATTAAAAGTGGAGAGAAAGCACTGTAATTCGTTAATAAGATGTAAAATTTCTTATTTAAAATGTACCTGAGTTTTAGAAGTTTGCTTTTTTCCATCCCATTAAAGGTGGAGAGAAACACTGGTAGATTTATATACTTGCCAAGTGCATTGTTTATATAGTGTAATGTGTCTTGGTTTTATTTTAGTGATTGTGTTCATTTACACATCTGTCACTTGGAAAAACCCCAATTACTCTCCTTTCAATTTAGTTTGGCAGCACTTTAGGGGTTTTTTTGATGGTGTACAGGAATGTGAGTTACATGTGGAAGCCAGGGTGATTTAGTGGCTTTTATGTGTTGTGGTTTGGGTTGGTTTAAAGGTTTTGTCAATGGATGTCTGTCTAATTAACAAAGCTGTCAAAGATGTGTTTCCTAACATGAGTGATGAGACACAAACTTGTTTTTGTTTTTCAAACACTATGAGATAAAGGAAAGCTGATGTGACAAGGTGCAGTGTTTGGCAGTGCTCCACTCTAGATCAGCTATAATCCCAAAAATTACATCAATGGCTGCTGGAGCAGACTGAACATATGCTCTTTTCAAATGAATGGATAAATGATATGACTTTGGGGAAAGATTATCAAATTTGCTTGTAATGTTTGGTTTTTTCCTTCGATTTTGTTTTTAGCTGTCCTTGTGTACTACAGTAAATTGGCCCAATATTTCAAGGCAGAATGCTCTGTTACTGCCATCTCCTTGTCTCTGTTGTGCAGCACACCAAGAGATTTTGAAGAAGTTAAGATGTCTGGAAAAATACATAGGAAACAAGCAGTTTTAACAACTCTAATAATTCCAAAGGCTTGCATACATTTAATGTTAAACTCTACATATGCTTTGCATGCTGCAGTCCAATTTCCATTTCAATAGGGGATCTAATAATAGCACATTAGCCTGTGCCAGGCTGTGGTTTGTGGCACAGTGAGGTACGTGGGGTGATGCTCCATCCTGTGGGCTCCTGACAGAAAGGCAGCAGCCAGAGAGAAATGCTCTACACTGTGTACGATGCACTTGTGCAGATGGCTCAGGAGCAGAGTGATTTTGGAATGGTCCCAGTTTAGTTGGAGAACTCAAAGGATGATGAGCAAAATTTTAGTCTGGTGACACATTTAAACGCCTTCTCATTTATGTAATAAAAGCTACAATTATGTTTTCTTATGTCCAAAGGAAAAAAAAAATTTCTTTTAGAAAAGCTACCTTTAAAAATTTTAGGAAGACAGAAAAAATTAAACTGGAAAGAACAGAATCTAAGTGTCTATTAGAAGAGGTTATGGCATACAAATATACAGATTTTGATCTTTTAAGTTACAGTCCAGCAGGAAGGCTGAAAGGAAAGGGAGGAAGCCTCATCAGCAATACCTCCTGTGCACATCTGCCTGCAATACATACTTACAGAAAACTGCAGAAAGTTCCCAACTGTGGTAGAGGAAAATGGAAATAAAAATCCAACTGCAACAAAAACTGATAAAAAACCCTAGCCTCTCTCTTTTCCAAGCATCTCTGAGCCACATAAGAGGACTAATTTTTATGGCTTTAAGTATTTCTGAACTTACAGTGCAGGCTTTAAACATTCAGCCCTTGTCACTTGAACTCCAACAGCAATTGCAACTGCTGTGAAGACAATGAAATTGTCATATCTTTATTTTTTTCCCCCCTTTATTGTCACACCTTTTGTTTTTCATTGTAACTTCTGCTCAAACCGAATTTACTGTAAAGCTGACACCTATGCACAGAAGATACCATGTGCCTCAGCAGCACTGTTGTATCAATTTTCAGGAGTGTTCATTCTCTGTATGCTTTACTTGTGTCAGTTGTGTCAGTTCTGTGTCTCCCTGAGTCGTGGGTACTGTTTTTCAGTTAATGCACTTGGAGTGCTAGCTTAAAAAACATGTTGCACAGAGCAAATATGATAATGATTCCCTTAAAAAGAGACATGCCCTTTGATTTCTAAATTTCTGTGCAGCTTCTGGATCCTCCAGAATGTGGCAATGGCTTTGTGGAAGATGGAGAGGAATGTGACTGTGGGACAATAGCGGTAAGTGCAGTGTACTTTAAATTAGCAACTAGACTTGTCCAAGAGTTGGTACTGCACATTGCTGCTGTTAATAAGTGGAGGAAGACAAACAGGGTGAAGGCTGTGTGCCCAAGGATTCATAGTAATAGCTGCCTGTGCAGAATGAGACCTTCAAAGACAAGAAAGCAAGCATTTTCATAGATGGAAACACTGGTCAGTGCTAAGATGTTAGTATTTAATGGTTGACAATATGAAATTAGAAAAAATATTTTCTATCTTGCACAGGAGGCAGCAGTTTCATGTCCCACAAGTATATGCCTTTTTCTAGGTGTCTAAAGGAATGAATAAAATTCCATTCAGGTAGTGTGCTAAGATAAGAAGTAATAAGAGCTTGGGGTTCATGTGCTTTTCCCATGTATTCTGTTGTGTGTGTGTGTGTGTTCCTCAGGAGTGTGCCAGTGAAGGAGGAGAGTGCTGCAATACCTGCACCCTGACCGCGGGCTCCCAGTGCAGCAACGGGCTCTGCTGTCGGAAGTGCCGGGTAAGGGCAGTGACCCTCACTGCAGCAGCCTGCTGGGAATGCATCCAAGTGTCTGCAGGCACTACAGCACGTGTGTTTTCCCTTGCAACCTTGTGATTACTCTTCTGAAAGCTTACCTTTTAAAACTGGCTGAAATCTGATTTTTCTGAGGCTGTACTCTGTCTTTTAGGCTTGGCTTTTTGGGGCAGGGACTGTCATCAAATGCAGAGGTAAATTTAATCCTTCCAGTTTCGGACAAGTTTGAATCAGGTTGATGTTCTATGAGATCTCATTAGACATCCTTGCTTAAAGGATAGATTAACCATAAAGGTTTCGTTAGATGTCCTTGTTTTTTCACTATGAGAATGGTGAGGCACTGGAACGAGTTGAAAAGCTGTGGATGCCTTATCTCTGGAAGTGATCAAGGCCAGGTTTGATGGATCTTTGAGCAAGTGGAAGGTGTTCCTGCCCATGGCAGTGGTGTTGGAGCTAGATGATCTTTAAGGTCCCTCCCAACCCCAACCATTCTGTCATTCTCTGAATATGCACATCCTCATCCCTGTGCCACTCCCAGTGCCATATGTGTTGCCCTGGATTTGCCCCATGAGACTGAATGGGAAAATCATACCACACAGTGTCTGAGGGAAGGATATAGTAAAAAACACAGAAGTGCAGCCAGCAGAATTACTGAGAAGGATTCATCTAGAAGACACCTGACTTCAGTTTCAGTCTGGTCTGCCTGTGTCTCCTTTTGTTTGGACTGACTGAAATCCCATTGAGTAAAGGGAATCAAGCCCTATGTAAACTGTAAGTTATTCTTTTTGATGCATCAGTAAATAGTAAAAGGAGGTTTAACCAGATCAGGGCTGTAAAGGAGGCCTGCTAAATATGACTTCAAATAGTTGTTTGTACTCATTTAGTAATAAAGATTATTAGTACTAATGTAGTTAAAATTGTGCTGTACTATGTGCGATACTTTTATCTTTGTCTGTGCACATTTGAGAGTTTCATTTCCTTAGGAGCATCATTAATAATAACTGTGGACCACATTCTTGACTTTGTGCTCATCCTAATGTTAAAAAAAGAAAAAGCACAGATTATGCTGGAACAGACCACATTTCTCTAAGCACATTAATTTTTTGAATATAATAATATAAAAAAAATCAGCAGATTGCCAGTGTGGGTAAGTTTTGCTTAAGAATCCAAGTCATAGAGGCATCACATTTAAGACTATCAGAACAAAACAAAGCTTTTGTACACCTATCTCTTTTTTTCCAAATGAGAAAAGGATTTATCTACTTACAGAGTGGCAAGGGTGAGAGAATGAACAGAAAAGTAGAATTTTACAGAACATCCATCCCTAGGAGCTGTTTATCAGGACAACCCAAAAATACTGTATATAATAGCTCCCAAACTTGGGGTTACCTTTTCCTATAATATCCTGGCTGAAAGCAGGAGTGAAGGAAGGATTGCAAGCAATACATGGGCTTATACATCCCAGAATGCTGTAGTGTCTCTGATAAGGTTAGTGTCTGTCTGCATTTTTTCAGTGACTGGTAGAAAAAAGAAGCTGAGGGCTGAGAAAGTACCATAGACTAGTTCTTCCACTGATTTGTGCTCATTCACACCTGCTGTGGAGCTAGCAATCATCCCCCCAAAAATGTATGTGCATGCAGATCTAAAAAAAAAAAAAAAAAAAAAAAAAAAAATCACAGGCCTGCAAAATGAACTGGGTATCACAGTCTTAAGAAAACTTTGAGGAAAAATAAGGAGTCTGTAATATGTTCATGACCAGAAACACTAACAATTTGCTCAAATAAGTTGCCTTCCTTCTTTTTCCAGGTCTTGAAACTTAGCACATAATTCTTTAGCCAAAATGTTTATATTAGGTCACTGGTACACTTTTCATTGTTAAAAATCCAGTCCCTTAGTAAATGGTGTCAAACTATACAGAATTCAGTACATTTATTAATAGCTCCTGTTCTTCAACAACAATGGGGGATTAAAATAACCTAAGTGTTTATACGTCGAGCTCTATGGTGCTCTTCATCCCTAGAGTGATCAGGATGACTCCTGTTCTGTAAAGAAGAGAAAAATAGTCACAAAAAGACACAGTGACCTGGTAGGATAATGCTGCCAGCCACTGCAGGATTGGTTTGGACACTCCCAGGGGTCCTCTGCCCCAGGAGAGACTTCTTCTACTTGGCCCCCCAATCCATGCCCTTGGGAGGGGGTGCCTCAGAGAGTGGTATCACTTGCACCAGTAAATGGCTTGAGTGGTGCAGCATACACAGCAGGGAAAGGAGAGACTTCCTACTTCAGTCAGCATGTGAATATTTCCCATTTTTTATTTTGGAAGCATTACATTTAAGGCAAGATAGAGAAACCAAGACACTAATTTTCTGTGCTTTTTTTTCTAGTTTGAACCTAAAGGAGTTTTGTGTCGGGAAGCAGTGAATGATTGTGATATTGCAGAGAACTGCACAGGAAATTCCAGCCAGGTGATTTTTGTGTCTTCTATTCATGAGACAAAAAAGCCCAACTGTTATCTCAAAATCACTATGAATGTTTTGTATAATGTGGTGTATTAAAATGGTGTTAAATTTGTTGATGCTAAAAAAGCCAGAACGATATTGAAATAATTTTTCATATGACTTTTGTTGTATACTTTGCTTTCATGCTTGTCTGATCTATGATCTATTGCTTATTTTCTCTTTCTATAGTGTTCTCCTAATATCCATAAAATGGATGGATATTCATGTGATAACAGACAGGTAATTAGGACTTCAGTTAGTTTTACATTCTTTCTGCTGTTATAGATTGCTTTTTATAGATTTTGTTTTAAGTCTTTGGAAGTCACCTGGGACAGTTCTGCTAACATTCATGAGTTTTGGGTGCTAGTCGTGTTTTGAATGAAAAGAAGATAGAATCACATATTAGTTGCCTCAATATAAAGCATGTGACTAATCTTCATATTAAAGAAATACATATTTTGGAAAATCAAGTAATTTGAAATATTTTCTGTATTTTTTTCTTTCTTACTAGGGTATTTGCTTTGGAGGAAGATGTAAAACCAGGGACCGGCAATGCAAATATATCTGGGGTGAAAGTAAGTGAATGTTTCTGTATCTAAGTTGGTTGTAATACATGTGGCTTGAAAGACTATCTTAGCTAAGAAAAATGATGGAAGACACATACTGAGAACCACTGAAAACACCTAGTACAGTATGTCTCCCGTTTTCTTGCCCTGTCATTTTGTCTTTCCATCTTTTCCACCTCTTTCTCTAGTGTTGATTAACTTACTGGTGTTTATTCTGAAATCTAAAACTTTAGTTCTCATTATGAACCATCTAGGAAGCCTATGCTCATGTTGATTAGTTTATTCCAATGGCTTCTGGACATTTGTGATCAATAAACTCTCATCAATCTGAACAATATTTAAAAACAGTCCTGTGGTGCCATCATAGAGCTTTTAACTGAGAAAAGCACAGTGAAAAGTTTCATGGGCCACCTGCAGATCATGGTGTTTCAGTTCACAAACTGGGAAGCTCTGCTTGCTTTGATCATGTATCCCCATTTCTCATGACATGGCTTTTCGAAGTCACCATCTTAGAAGAGATTTGTTTCTGTTTTCAGAAGTGACAGCTGCTGACAGGTACTGCTATGAGAAGCTGAATATTGAGGGGACTGAGAAAGGAAACTGTGGAAGAGACAAGGACTCTTGGATACAGTGCAATAAACAGTAAGTTGATCCATTTAGAAAGCTACTAGAATGAGGTTCATACCCCTAATCCAGTTCTCCAGCTGGAATGAAGAGACTCAAAAAGCCTCTCTGTGGATCAGACTTCTGGGCTCTTCTGCAGACCTTTGTGCAAGAAATCCTGGAGGGAGCAGGGTGCCAAGAAGAGATGATCCCTGACAAGAGAGCACCATCTGAGCTTGGGAGAGCTTGGACCAAAAGTGTTCCTAGTAATCAGTGAGAGTTAGCAGTGCAGAGGAGAGCAGCCTTTGGTTTCACATCTTGGTGTGGTGTTCACTTTTTATGCTGTGCCATTGCATTGCTAAGTTGTGTTCACTTTTCATGACATTGTAACTTTCCAAGAATATTCCTGCAAGTTGCTGCCTAAAGCAATTTTTCACATTTTGAATATATGCAGTTGATTATTTCAGCCCATTTCTGAACCTCTTACCAGTCCTTATCAAACTGTTTTTCAGATTTCTCCATTTGTCCATGACATTTGATTTCTAGTTCTGCCTACAGGTTATTTCCCATTTTTTAACACAGATTTGGTAACCTTACTTCTGTTCCACTACAAATTCATAAGTCAAAAATAGTCAATAATATGGAAGATGTCAGACCCTACTATTCTGTCAGTGCAAAAGTCTCCACAAATGAATAGTGAGGTCCCTTCAGCAGTTGAATGAAACTTAGTGTCTATAGTTCCCTTACGTATGTGTCCTATGAGAGTGTATTTAGAACCAGTATCTACTGTTGCTCCTCTATGGGCCAGTTACTGTATCTGAATAGATCATTAAATCAATTTGATGTGGTTTGTTCTTGACAGCTCCCTGCTTGTTATTGCTCAGGGCATTTTTGATAATGTGTTATTAAAACGGAGTTTTCCCGATCTAACTTCCAAGGAGAAGAACTTTCTCAGGAAGCAGCATCATTTATGGAAGTTATTGTCAGTGGGAGAACAGCAAGGAATAACAAATAAATCACCAAGCAAGTGGTCATATTTTTGATTGTCCATTTTAATTTAATTTTATTTTTTATGAGTATCTGTTTATTCTTTCAATGCAGGGATGTGCTTTGTGGATACCTTCTGTGCTCCAATATATCCAGCGTGCCCAGACTTGGAGAACTTGATGGTGAAATCACAACATCAATCTTGCACTATGGAAAAGTCTACAATTGCAGGTAATTGGAAATCCTGAAAACAGAATAATCAATATCCATCTTGCATAGAAAAGCAGCTTTCTCATACCTAAGTGGAGAAAAACTGTTTCCATTATTTTTTTTCCTATAAACACATAACCATTATTTCAGTTCAACCTTTGTTAAGCTTCAGAAAATTAACTGCCTGTGGAGCAGTCTCACAGTCCCCTCAGTAGGTAATTTTGCCTGTAGAGACATAATGCTCATCTCACGCCCTGAGATTGTACATTCTTTAATATTTGCAAAGTACTTAATGTACCCAAAATACTTAGGCTTATGCTTGCACTGCCAAAGTTAACTGGTGTCACAATAAGGCTAGGAACAGAGAAATGATATAGCAGCACACGACTTCCTTCAGAGGCGGAAAAGATGCGATTCATTAAAAAAGCAACCATGCTTTTATAGACTAGATCGTGGAACACAGGATAGAAAAAGCTCATTGGCCCAAGGAAGGTAGCACCTCTTGTGAACATGCTTTTACCAAAACATCACTTAGCTCACAGACTCTACAGGTGCTAATCTCTGTTATTAATTCTTTCCCTTCTGTTTTCCTTTGAATAGCCTGAGAAAGATTCAAGCTTCTTTTTCCCTAGCTCTCAGTATCCACACTCTGGCAGCCTAATTCATGGCTATATTGTAGCTGAATTCTAATTATAGATGGGGTATGTTTTCATAGCTTCACACAACTGTAAGGCAAAATGATGTCCTAAACACGTAAACTGAGTTTTATCTAACTCTGGCTGTTTCACAGGAAAAATGGTCCTTGTTTTCATGATTGCATTTGTTTCATGTAGATACACTGCTTTGGTGTGTTCCGTATTAGGCCCAGTGAGATCACTAAGCCAGTGCTTATTCCTGCCTGGTCCTGGGCATTGTGTGGCACAGAAATACAGGCAGCAGCTCAGGGCCTGGTTTCTCAAGCAGTCCCATCCAACCACAGCACAAATCTCCAAGGTCCTCTTGGTTGCCTTGCAGTGGTGGCCACGTGAGGCTGGACGAGGACACGGACCTGGGCTACGTGGAGAACGGGACGCCGTGCGGGCCCGACATGGTGTGCCTGGACCATCGCTGCCTCCCCGCCGAGGCCTTCAACTTCAGCACCTGCCCCGGCACCGCCGACAGCCACGTCTGCTCAGGACATGGGGTATGTTCTTACCCTCTTCAGCTTTGTGCTGGTTCTGCTGGGTGCCTGGCCTTGTGCAGTCTACTAGCTGGACCTGTCAGGAAGCCAGCAGTGTGACTCTAGAAGTCATAAAACTGGATAAGTTTTTGTAAAGGAAAAGGGAAGGGAGGCACATAGGTAAATACAATGCATTCCAGTCAAGGTGTCTTAATCAATGAGTCATAGTTAGTATGTATTGGTTTTACAGAAGCTTTATCAATCAATGTTTTTGCTATCAGTTTTGCTAACTTGATTGATATTTCCTCAGACAATGTGCTGGAGAGTAAATACGAAGGTTTTATGAGCTAAGAAACTTGAGTCTCTGTTCTTTCAGAGACCTGTTCTTTTTAATTCCCTCTTTATTACATAAATAGCCAAGAAGATTCATAAAAATCAAAGCTGTTGATGATGTTGGATTTTGTGAGCTGAGAGTTCCTTTGCTCTGGAAAACAGGGCAGTAAGCTGGCTCCTGGCTGATCTCTCTGCTTAATGTGCACTCTGTGGCTTCACTGTGGCCCTGGCGAGTCCCCTTGTCCCTCACACAGTTTGACACAATGTCCAGGGCCCTATAACAGAGCTGAGATCAAAGGAGTTATTCTCTCGTAATGTCTTTTGTCTTGTACGCTGCATTAAAACTTCCTTATTTATCTGAAATCGTGCACTTTATCATATTTAGAAAAAAAAAGTCATTAAGGTCAGTCTCCCAAAGCAATTATAAATGTTTCTATTAAATATAGATTGCATTAAAGTATGTACTGAATAAACATTACATCTATTTATATAAAATATAATTG
>JAOTQP010001286.1:21452237-21473531 GCA_026413545.1 Cichladusa arquata
TATAATTGTACATATAATATTTATATAAAATATTATATTGCACATTTAATGCATTTATATTTAACAAAAAAATTTAAAATTGCTATATATTGGAAATTATTTTGTGAACTTTTGTGAGCAGTAAAATCATGGCTTTATCACTGTACTTATACTTGAGGTATTAATTATGGGAATAGATTAATAATCTGACTTTTTTCTGAGCTACACTTCTGCCTGCAGGTTTGCAGCAATGAAATAAAGTGTGTCTGTGACCGATTCTGGGGAGGAGATGACTGCAGTTCTCACATCAAAGATGATCTGTTTTTTGATAAAGATGCCATCAATAAAGGTATGCTGTTATAATTTTTACCAACAACTGAAAATGCTTGGATTTGAGGAAAGTTCATTAAGCTAGGTCTCCTACTCTTTCAGTTAGTACACAACATGCTGCAGCATCCAGAGCCTTGTTCCCCTCTTTCTCCTACAGCAGAAGCACTCAGTGTCTGTAAATGAATCCCCAGCCAGTGCATCTTTGGGAACTGGTATCAGTGGGTCCAGTTCTACCTGCTTGTCCCAATCATCTGAGTAGCCTTATTAGGCATATTAATAGATTAGGACAAGCAAAAGGTTACTGGGACATTCCACATCTAGCTGGAAAGGTAGTGTTTGACTTTAACATTTTTGAGTGGAAGTTTTTATTAAGCTTTAGTCTTACATACAAAAGAAAGACATATTGTGGAAAAAATGAGCTTGTAAATGTTGGTCATTAGAAATCCTTGTGGGAGGACATTTTCCAGAATCCTTCATTCGACAATTTATTCAGCTATGGAAGAGATCTGAGCAAAACCAAACAAGTAGTCATTTTTATTCCATGGTAAGCATGTATTTGCTAGGGCAGGTTGTAAGGATGTAATCTACAGCACTTTAATATTGATAATATTATTTGTTTTGGCATACCTGGAAGAGATTTCCCATGTAACAAGCATTCAGTTAATGGAAACAGACAGAGAGGTCAAGGCTTGATTTACAAGTGATCTTTTTATGTCCATGCTATGCTTCAAGAGTGTATCACAGATTACAATAATCAGCCTAGTGAAAGCTGTTCAAGCTGGTTTTTGAAAGATGGTGCATTTACTGGTTTTGTGTATTTTTCTCCTAAAACCATGTATATTTTTGTCTTTCTTGTGTTTCCAGGTGTGGTTAGCACAAATATAATAATAGGGGCTATTGCTGGCACCATTTTAGTGTTGGCTCTTGTTTTAGGAATAACTGGTTGGGGTTACAAGTAAGTACATTTTGTTCTTCTTTATAGAGTTAAAAAATATGTGTATTTCATCTGATAGCTGATTATGTTACCAAAAGAACAATTAAAACAATCTAAAAAATCTAAATTCAACAATAATTTTACAGTAACGTTTTTATCTTATTAACATTTTTCAAGCAATTGTGGTTTTAGAGAGCTTGATCCAAATCTGAAATTTATTTCTCATTCAGTAATTTTTTTTCTTGTTTTTTTAGATGATCAGATTATGATTTTAGAGTATGTGACAAAGGAAATACAAGAATATGATCTGATTAAATTATAAATGTTTCCTCATGGTGAAATAGATGTAGCAAGGTTAGCTCCAGTCAGTCAGCAAAGCATTTAACCACAGGCTTCCTTAAATAGATGATTATATTTAGTCGGCTTAACCTGAAATTAATTTTTTGGTAGGAAAGATCTGCAATTTGCAAATAAGGCTCAGGTTCTCTCCTGGCGTTGAGCTGTCAGCGCTCACTGAGAGGCAAAATGGATTATATTAGCCTGATTGGTCTTTTTCAGTTTTAATTATTTTGTGAATTTCTTATAAAAAAAGAGGGATTTATGTTTTTGCTTGTAGTAAAAAAAAAAAAGGTTCAAGGAACTGACTTTACCATCTGTGTTTGGATGAGACTGTCTCTGAAGTGGTTTGTCCCTGGGTCCTTGTCCGTGGAGGGCAGGGCAGGCTCAGCTGCAGGCAGTGCTGTGGCTGGGGCACAGCCCCAGTGCTTTGGCATAACTAAGTGGTACAGCCCCTGCTGGTTTGCCAGACTGAGGTGGGCTGAGGACAGCTCAGAAATACATAAGGAAGAAGCATTTGGAATAAAAAATCATGAAGATGGGGATAGTAGAAACGTAGGTGACACTGTCTTGGTGTATCACTCTCAGTTTCTGGCAGTATCTGAAAATCTAGACTTTTATTTTGAGTAAAACTCTAGAAGTTAAGGGCTCATTTTGAGATCATGTCTAGCCAGTGGAATTAATTTTTGGAGGTTCAGGTTGAGTGCACCTCTCACTAGCAGCTTCACAGTGAACAGGCTTAAACCCATCAGGAACTGCACTCTACACTCAACACTGACTAGCCTTCAACACAAATATATTTTTCTTATTTATTCTGATATGCTTTATTTGTAAATATGCTTATTTCAGAAGTGATTTTGTAGAAATATTTTGAGCAAAAATTTAATTCTGTATACAGTGCTTTTCTTTTTACATTTTTTTGGTCTTACTGACCATGTGTACTAAAAACTCATTCTTCTTCCTTTCTTTTCTGTTTATGTGGAAAGAAACTACAGAAGACAGAGGTATGTGATAAAACTAGTGGAATGTATCTTAGAAGTCTCTGAAAATAGCTTTTCTTCTCTTTTGCTCATTTACATGCTATAAAGAAAATATTGAGATGGGTTATCACATTTTAATAATATATGAAATCAGTATTCTATAATGCATTGATTGAAATCCTGATTTCACTGGAGTCAGTAGCAAAAATAATGTTTTTTATACTTCTGCAATAGACTGTTTTATTTAGGAAAACAGGAGAATATTTCCAATAAGAGAGATTGAACATCGGCTATTTGAGATGAAAGTGTTCTTGGGAGGCTAAGAACTGAATAATTAATACTTACATATTGTTCAGGAGCCTTTTGAGAAAAAATAATTCCTGGAGCTCCTTTGCTGTTAAAAATACAATGCAATTAAATTGCTGTGTGGACAAAGAGCCCATTCTTTCCTGTCACCCTGTCCAATTGATTCATAGCTAAGGCACAGTACTGGCTTCAGCAAAGGACTGAGCTTTCACATTTCAAACTTGTGACCAAAAATAAACTGTTTTCCTAGTGACTTGTGTTTGGCTCCTGGAAGACCACCTCCCTTTGATCAGGCATCTGCCTGGCAGATGGATCTTGTGGGAAGGAGTTGGCTCCTTCCTCTCCCAGTCCCCAAGGGATGAGGATTTCTCAAATTCCCCTGTTTTCTGCCTGTATCGTTGCCTTCTGGTCCAAGCTGCTGCTTTGTTTGTTGCTGCTACCCGTTGTGCTTGTTTTCCATTTCCCTTTGTGTAGCGCTTTCTATGCCAGGCTCAAAATATTTTTAAAAAGTGAAAAAGCACTGTCAAGTGCTGGTTGTGTGCTACAGGGTCAGATGGACCACCAGTACAGTAACAGGAAAAAGGCAATGCTATTGAACTCAAGCCTTATGCAGAGGCTGGTGGGTAGGGAATGCGACCCCGCACAAGGAAGGCAGAATTTAAGGGCTTGGTGCTGCTTACTGGAAACTGATCTCTAAATGGAGGCTAACTGGGCAATCAAGTCATTCTACTGTGGATGTTTCAGTATTGGCTGAGGACAGAGCAGACTAAACCTCGAAACAGAGAGAGGGTCTGCCCCATGTGTGTTTGCATTGGAATATTAGATAAAGTAACTTCTTCAGATATGTTCATCTCTAAAAATTACTTTTTGGCCAGAGATCTGTGGGTGTGCAGCCAGTCTGCAGCTGTGTCTGAGAGCACAGGCAGAGTGGAAACCAGTGTAGGCCGAGACTTCTGAAGATAATGGAGGACTCCATCATTTTAAAAATGAGGAAGATACTTAGTAACTAAATCTCTTTCATGCATAAAATGAAGTTCTGTAGGTTGACTTCTAAAAAGAATAATTTTGGAAAAGTACAAGAAGTGCTGCATAAATGGAAAAAACACACCCACCAGATTGTTTAGATTGTCCTTTTTTTTTTTTTCCTTTAAAAAAACCCAAAACTTCTTCAATAACAATGAAAGGAAGCCAATATAATATTTTCTGAGCATGATGTAAGGATGATACTTGGTACTAATAAGCAAGTGAAACAAGTAAACTGGAAGTGGTAAGTAGAGCCAATTAGCAAGGATTCTGCCAGCTGGGATAGTGTGACTTTAAATGGCACAGCTACATGGGAGTTTTTTCTGATGGGGTAGCAAGAGAGCAGTTTGCTAGAGGAATGCTGGGGATCAGAGCTGCCCACACTGAGCCAACTCTGAACACACTCATGTGCCAGCTGAGGAATGGGTCAAGAACTGAAACTCCAGAGGTGTTAGAAGATGGAGTGTGGAAGTACTACATTGCACTAATGACTTATGTGCCATAGAGTTGTATACTTTGCATGCTTCAGAAGCATTAGAAATCTAGATATGGCATAGAGACGTCCCAGTTTAGGTCTGTGGTAGGACACAATCTGAATGTGAATCAACCTGATAAATGTGCATCTTAATGGGGCAGACTGTAGCAAAAATGTCTTGGAAAGTGTGAGGCTGAATAAGTACTGATGCTGATATTATGAAATAGTCAGCTGTCAAAGTAACTACTTGTACTTGGAAGGATTTTTAAACCTGGTGGAACTATAACTGGAATATTTACATGGCAGGTATTCTCTGCTGGTGATGAATTTACCATTTGCAAAAACTTTGCATAACTTGAGTAGAACTTTCTAATGCACAGATAGTTTTATGCACCATAACTGAACTTCTAGTTCTGGAAAAGGATAAATTAATGTAATAGTTTTGTATGTCTCAGCAGATTGAGTCTACTACTGTGATAATCAGGAGTAGCTGAGAATCTCTGACACTGGTGTTAGTTCCCTTACACAAGAAATCTGTTAAAAAACTGGAGGGTTTTATCCTCCTGAGTTCTAAACAACTCAACAAGTTGCTACTCTTGAATTCAATCATGATCACAAAAGTTGAATGGGAAGGATTTACCTCAGAATGAAAAAAGCATTCACTTTTCCTGACCTCCTCTTTGATGCAGGCATGTATTCAGCTTAGGCTCAGTACTGGTGCTGCACCTGAGGGTGCTTTTTGCAGCCGGCATGATGAACTATTTGAAATGTCTGGACTGGTTATCCAGTGTCTCAAGAATCACAAATAGTTCACTTTGAAAATTGTGATCAGAATTAACAGTGAAATGTTCCTTATTTTCCATTTCCAAAACCACATAATCTACTTTTCTGCACATAACAGAAGCGTGTGGGAGTTTTCTCTCAGATGGTTGAATTATTTATTAATAGTCTTACTGTGTGTGGTTAACAGGTTTTCTCAAGGATTGCTATCCTTACCTCTTTCTTTTAAACTAATGTTCATGCATGTTTGTGTGCGTTCTAGTTCCTGTCATGTTTTCTGACTCTACAATGTTTATTACACTTCAGACAAATACCCCAGGGAGATTATGTAAAAAAGCCGGGAGAGGCCGACTCTTTTTATAGCGACATGCCTCCTGGAGTCAGCACAAACTCTGCATCTAGTTCTAAGAAGAGGTCTGCTTTTCTGTCGCATTTTCAGATTTCTACCTGTTCCATCACCCATTATTCCATTAGTCAGAACATTTCATTGTTTTGCAGCAGGTTTGACTCTTTCTTCTTTCTTTGTGGAATGTTTAAAATAGCATCCTTTTTGCTTTGATTACTGATTTTTCTCCTCTGTCCTAGTTGCAAATTAGTATGATTAGGCCAGAATAAAAAAAAAATTTCCATTGTAAATCAATTTTTCTTTAATAAAATTTTCATAATATCCCTGCTTGAGAATTTATTTCAAGTAGCTGCAATAATAATTTCTGGCTGAAAAAATTAAATAAAACGCCAACAACTTTTTAAATCATGGTCATGTAATCAAAGGAAAGGAACACTGTCTTGCTTCAATAATAGTTATAAACATAAAATGTTAAATATAAATGTTATTTTTATATCTTTATTTGTCAGTGTCCTTAATCCATTGTGTTGACTTAGACTTCTGCTGTCTCATATTAAACATGATAGTGATTGCATTTTATTCCACTTACTAGACACCAAGTGTTACCTTAGAAAATAATTCTACAAAGACTTTCTGTAGTTTTTTCTTTGCTCTCATTAGGTTAGAGAGAATTAGATTTTGCCCTTGATCAGATTTCACAAATTCCATTATTGTTCCAAATAATGTTGCCTAAAAAATCCAACATTTTAAAAGGGAAGATTAATTTAAAAGCATTGAGAGCCATTTGTAATTGTTAAGATCATGACGCTCACTGTTCCTCTGCAGTTAAAAATTCTTTATATGAAAATCTCTGGCTAGCATTCTAAAACAATTTATGAGAAGCACTGTGTCCTAGAGGAACTGACAGTCATGAACTGCTTCACAGGAAAACTGCAATTCTCAATTCTTGTCTCACTAAGCAGCCTCAACCGTGCAGTTGATGAAGCCATTGTCTTTGCTATTATTTCAATGAAAGTAAAGAGAAATGTATGGAAGGGACACATATGTAGTGACATTTGCTATTTTGGTATAGCAGCTTGATCTTCATTCAGTGTGTTTTAATGACTATGTTATTTGGAAAACTCCAGTAGTGATTGCTTAATTATCTCTAATTTTTAAATTCAGCTTTTTAGATGTATGAGTTGTTTTTTTTTTTTCAGGAAGCAAGCATTAATCTTAAATGATGCACTGTTTGTGTTGGAGAATCTTTTTAAATTTGGTTAAAATTTTGAAAGAACGTCTTGGGAAAGCAAGTTTTCATAGCTTTGTCTATCAGGTTTAAATACCTGTTTAAAAACCTTTTTTTAAAAGACTGTAATTTAATGTGTTTCTTCTTTCATGCAGTATCTGTGTTTCTTTTCATTCTTCATTTATTTCATATGTCTCTCTTTATTATTCGTTCCAAAAAGCTAATGGTTTCTAAGGTCTGTCTGTACTAGAGAGTTTTGTTGTTCCCACCACCAGTTCAGGTATGTTGTGCCACTGTCAAGTCTGGAAAAGTAAGTCTGACAAATATTCCATTAACATTGTGATACAGCTGACATAGTCGTTCCATTTGAATTCCCAGAGTGGTACCTCCTACCTTCCAAGCTGGTTTTGATTTGCTCTGTGTGCCAGTATGGATGGCATCCCCTGGGAGATGTTAGAGTGACTGGGCCATCAGCTGCCTGGGCTGCTCCATGCTGGAAAGCACTGTGAAGTATTATTTGCTATTCAGACAATGTTCAAGGGTTAAGATGTAACTTTATGATAGCTCTTGCCATTATGAAATAGCAAACACCAAAACTATTATATAGCAAGACATTCCTGTACCTGAAAGAGACCTTGAGGAGGAGGAGGAAATGTTTGAAAATCTATCAGTGGGTCTGTTGTTTCTCAGACCATTCATGACGTTATTCAGTTTGAATTAATGAAACCCTGGGTTTACTTCTGTGTGGCTGTGATTAGTCTGAGCTTCTGGAAACTGAAGAGCATCTCTCAGATGCCTCCAAGGAGAGCAGAGACCAGAAAATGCGAGTATCCAGACTTAAAAACTACAAAAATTGTTCCTTTAAGCCAGACACTGTAATAAGGTAGCCATCTATTATGAATTTTTTGACTTCCTCTTCTCTTTTGGAAATAATTGTAGATCTAATGGCAAACAGCTGAGCAGCAGCTCTAGTTCAACAAGAGGCAGCTGTTGCAAAGCCCCACATGTTGGACATCATCACATACATCTCTGCCTCTTAGAGGGAATACAAGAGGAAATAAAAAACAGTTTGTGCCAAGCACCTAGATAAAAAGACTATTTTTGACTTTGAGTTTAGCATTAGAAGTATATACTGCAGGAATTGGCTGATAAAATATAAACGTTCCCATTTGGCAGAAATGGGGCAGAGTTGCCTCTCCCCTAGCACTGCCAGCTCTGGGTGGGAGGGTGCTTGTCACAAACTCCTGAGCCCCTGAGACTGGTAGCAGTGGGGTGAGGGAAGCTGTCCTGGCTTTCCTGCAGCAGCATAAGGAGGGAGTGGGCAACCTGCAGGCGGGATGCGCTTGACTGTGAGATGAAAAAGCCTTGAAATGAGCACAGCTGTAAGAGCATCTTGCATCCAGGAACTGAGGCAGAGCTGCAAATCCAAAGGAAATCTGGTGTGCGCCGGTGTTCGTGCATTCCACAGCAGACAAGGGAGAAAGCAGTGCTGATGCCTGGCTCTTGAATGTGGGCACATGGAACCACTGCAGGGACAGCTGCAAGGTGTAACTGCAGGGTTTGATCAGAAATCCTGGATGCTCTGCTAGTGCAGACAGACCTTAGGCTATGTTTTGTCACTGGCCTCGGGAATGTGACCAAACCGCTGAGCTAACGTTGATGTGAGACAATACCCTTAACAATAACCACATCTGAGCCCTCCTATTCCAGGTCAAATGGATTATCTCACTCCTGGAGTGAAAGGATCCCTGACACAAAACATATTTCAGACATTTGTGAAAATGGGAGGCCTAGGAGTAATTCTTGGCAAGGTAAGTATGAACCATTGTGCTGGCCACAGTGGAAACCAGCCTCTGGACCATTGCTGCTGTGCTGAAAGTTTAGCTGATATTAGGACAGCAGCATTACTCCTTAAAATTGTGCTAATTGTTAATTATTTGGAATTAGGATTTAGCAGCACCCTACATAAGTGCCTTTCTTGCAGAGTACTTTGTCACAAAGAAATTACATTTACTTTCTCCCTCCAGTGTGAGCTAACATGAAAAAGAGAAAAAAATATTTACTATTGCCAGCTTCTGTGATTTTTATCAGGCAGTGTTTAGTGGTTTTTTTGAAGCATAGTGATTTTGTCAAATAACAGCTGAAATAAAGGAATTTTTTCCTCTGCACAGTTGCAGCAAAAAATAGAGAAAGGTAACCTAAGTGTCTGAGGAAAATCAAGAGGAACAGACCTGTGAGATTTAAATGGCTAAACTTAAAGGTAGCAACTCTTTTGCTATAGGTGGAAAAATAATATAAAGTTTGGCATGGGGCAGGTGAGTTTCAAGTTGTTTTACTGTCTTTGTCCTTTGATTTCTTTCAGGTAATATAGGAGGAAACAGAAAGAAAGTCAGAGGCAAAAGATTTAGGCCACGGTCTAATTCAACTGAGTAAGTCTGAATTTAAAAAAGCAAAGCCAAAAAGTAGAGTTTTCATATTTGTGTTTTGTAGATGGAAATTAAGAGTATTGAAAAATAGACAGCTGCATTTTTGCTCTGTGGCCCATTCTGATTGCTGGATGATAATCTGGTAAATGGTTTGGCTAATGTATATCAACCTATTTTTATGTATTCTTTAAAAATTAACTATTAATTTTCTTTTTTTATGTAGGCTTCCTCACAGTCGTTCCCATAGCAATTCCCAATGATGGTGGCAGCCTGCACCATCACTGCAGGCTTTTGTCTACAGTAAACTGCCATTGCTGAGTGTATCCTGGTTCAATAATGAGTTTCTCATAGCCTGACTGTTTCCTACCCTTGTCTTCACCTTGGGTTGGGCCATTGCAGAGTTAGAGATTTGTCTCTGCATACCTTCCTGGAGGTTTGAGGAGAGTTATCTTTTTGCTTTGAGAGTACCTTGAAGTTTGCCATTGTAAGCCTGAAACAGCCAGTCTTGAGTAAGCCCTGTGATAAATGGGTAATTAAAATCTTTTACTAAGTGACTGATCCCCAGATTTTTTCCACTAGGGCTTAGAGCTGCTGGCTTATTGATTTATGGGTTACATTTCCTGAAGAGCCCATGTGTGCAGTGCTCCCCCCACACAAAGAGCCTTTAGGTACTTTACCCTGTTGGTTCAGGCCCCTCTTGTGAGTGAGTGGTGAATGGCTGGAAACCTGGGCTTCTCAAAAGCACTGGCCTGTTCTTACAGCACTCACACCCCACATGAATGGCCTCTTTTTTGACCATGATGGCAGTGACAGTGTCCTTCCCCATATTATGGCTACTAACTTTGCACCTTGATGGGCAAATGGGCTTGATACCAAGGCTACTGGAAGCTGATAGTGCTAGCTGCTCTCTGGGCCCCATTTTCTTTGGTTTGGGGGATTTTGAGTTTGCTCTGAAACTTTTCTTTCACCTACAGTGCACTGTCTTGAGGTGAGTAGGCTCAGAAAGGGTTCATAGAGAAAACCCTGTATTACAAATTACAGAAATAATACTTTGATGCACTTTGCAATTATAACATTTCATGGTCAAAATGGCATCATGGAATCAGAAATTTTAGCCCTTGGAGGAGTTTATCTCAAGAGTCTCTGTGCTCTATGTCTTTGTGCTGATAAACTCTTACTGAAATGTTATTTTGCTCATTTTCTTTCCTCCTTGCATGAGATAGTTTGATAAAATCAAAATTAGTCTGGCCAAACTGCCAAAAATACAAATGAGATTTGCTCTGAGAACTTTGGAGCATTAAATAAGCAGGCAGACAGAGATATTGTGAGTTGGAAATCTTTTTCCCTGTATATTTGTTTCTCTTTTAAAGGTGGCCCTGAATTTCCACCTAATTCTCTGCTTTCCTTCATGCTGCTTGTTATGGTGGTCTCTCAACCCAGCAGCAGCCCTGATGCTACAGGGAGGAGGCTTGTACTTCCCAGGGGCCATGCAGCAACCTTTCAGGGGTGAAGCATAGTGTGTGTGTTCCTGGGAGAGGCTGCCAGGCAGGAAAATCCTCTTTCTCCTGATTGGGTCAGTCCTGGACTGCACAGGCCTGAGTGGCTTGTCCAAGTCTCCTTGGCAGTCCTGTCACCAGCTGGAGAGAGAGTTCCCACTGAATGATCCCCCTGCTGTGTCAGTTCAGTGGGGAATTGAGAGAGCTGCCCAGGCCTATTAGAGGGCAATTACCTCTCTGGTTAGAGGGACAGCTTGTTTTGCAGGGAGAGAAGATGGACTGAGGGTGATCTAACTGTGACCAGCATTTAATCATTTAGGGAAAAAAAATGCAGCACCAGCTGCTTTGAGGGTGCTGAAGGATATATGGAGGTTTTTCCCAGACCAGTTTAGCTTTCTACCTTGTCTGGGAAATACAGAATAATACTGCAATCTGTTCTGAAGGAGTATTTAGAAAGTCCTCCAGTGTGGCCCTTAGGAGTCCAGTAAAGCATACTTGTTGAGATGGAAGAAAAAGGGTAAGAGTGTTGGTCTCCTGTAATTAGCAGAGTGTAGTAAACCATTATAAAATTTGGTTTATTAATTTGTGCAGAATTCTTTTTTTTCTTTTTAAGCAGGAGCACACTAGTGTGGTTGCCTACAAAGATACTTGTATGCACAAGTCTGCAGTAACTGCACACATTATGCACAGGGATTTTTTTGCATACAGCCAAGCATCAAATGGAATTTTGCCATTAATAATTTAAGCAAAATTTCTTAAGGACTGAGCAATTTTTGAAGTCTGGAGCCCTCCCGAGCTCAACAAGGAGCTGCAAACACTTTGGGCAGACCCTGAAAAAAATCCTGCTCACATCCTTGTGTGGCCCTTGGACCTAACATGCATTAACAAGGCTTATGCTAAGCATAGAGCTCTGAGGAGACTGCTGAAGATATTTTGGGATATTTTTAATTGGTTTTGGATGTTTTATAACAAAATAATTATTCTGGTTCATTACATGTGGAAGGAATGCCAACAGGCCAAACGCTTTTTCAGAAACATGGCTGATGAAATGGCCTGATAAATAATTCTCTATTAAAAGCAATTAGAATTATCCAGGGATGATGAGAGTTTTCTGAATAAGTTGACAGCTTAATTGGGAGCTTGTGTTAAAACAGGTCCCAGGAACAGATAGCAATTCAGATCTTTGTTAATTTGCACTGCTTTTCCTATAAGCATTTGTCTTCCTCGTTGTTATAACTGATACGAACGTCTTTGGTTTAGACTTTCTATTATATATTGTCTTTTTGCAGCCGGGTAACTCATGCATCTGAGCCTGGGCTTTCTCTCGCCCACCAAATCCCTGCCCAAGGCATAAGCCCAGGGGGTTCCGACCACCCCCAAACAGGGAGTCGGGATCACAGGTCAGTCTCACCTGCCCCTGCATTCTGGGCTGCCATTTTGTCCCGTGAAAAGCCCCTTCCCTAGTATTGATAGTTACACCGTGACTGCTTGGAGGTGCTCCTGCTGATGCAGCGCTAGCTACCCTTCCTCCTCACCAGCCTGAGGAGTACCAGGACTCTTGAGCCCAGGTCTTGCCTTGTTGCATGTTGCGCTACGAGCCAAGTTGAGCTGTAGCTCTAGGCTTATGCGTAAGGACACCTGTTCCAAAGCGGAATTTCTCACTCAAAGGAAATGTGTATTCTGGCCATTACTAATGAACATGTGGCCAGGAAGATCAGCCTGAGGGCTTTCTGATGGTATCATGTAGTGTTCTGCAGTAACTTGAGTTTAACCTTTTTGTAACAGATGGATTGAGGTGGTGAATGATGGTCTGTAATACACCCAGACCCAGGAAACCCTGCAACATGGTTGTGCAACAATTGCATGCTTTGATAGCACCTTACACTGTTTTCTAATACAGGAAGCCAGATTGGGAGTGTTTCATGGTTACCAAAAGACCCTTTCAAATGAAAAAACACAAGTTTAAAGCATTGCAGCGAGTACAAGAAAACGTACAATTAAAGCTAAAGCAGAAGTTCATTAGTTCCTGGTGACGCTGGCATCAGCCTGTTGCTTCACTTGTGGTTCATCTGTTTTGCTGCTCTGCCTCTTTTGATGTTTTCTTTCTCTAAGACATCAAGCTGGAAAGCATAAAGCACTCCCGATTCCTGATAAATAAAGCGAGCTGAGGAAGCTACTTAGAAGCACTTGTGGCTGAGGGCGAGAACTTTCTGAGAGCTGTGGCTGTGCTTGCGCAGGGCGGGGAGGAGACGTTCCAGAGCAAAAAAGGAGCAAAAGAAGTTGAAAAAGTGCTGCTGCTTTTGTTGTCATCGTTGTTTGAAATATGGAGGGGGTTGAGTGGCACGATTTGGCCCAACTTTTATTCATCTGAGCAATTCCTTGCAAGGCCTGTTCCCATGTGTGAGGTCACTGGAGTCACTCCCATAAATAGGAGTGGCAAGAACTGGACCAGAAGTATCAAAAATAACTTAAAGAGGAATTTTCTTTCCCATTTTCCTTGGTTAAAATTTGTTTCCTATTTCATTGTGCTAGTTTCTATTGTATAAAGATGGTGGTCACAAATAATCATTTGATTGTTGCCATTCATATGTAACAAGAACAAACTAAATTGGTCCAGGCAGACTCCTATTTTCTGAATTGCCCTTTTTTATTAATGTGACAGAGGGGGAGGAATTCGCTTATCTTGTGATTGGGAAAAATTTGTTACAAAAAAAGTTTTCTTCTTCCCTGGTCATTTGTTGTCAGATAATTAAACATCATCTTTATTTCATAATTTTAATGTAACTAATATGAGTATACAACTCAGGTGTTTTTTCCTAAAATATGTGGTTTTGGTGTCAATATTGCTTCTGTAAAATGTGAGATAACTCTGCAGCCCACCTCCATTAAAGCCAAACGAAATGAACATTGAAAAATCAGAGGGGTGGTTTGCCTGTAAGTGTAAAAATTGTCACTATAGTGGCAAAAAATTCAAATCTTTTAACAAAATGAGGCTGAAATTCATTCCTGTAAAAAGGGTCAAGCCCAACATTCTGTGCTTCTTTAGCCATTATCTTGCAATTTATCTAGGTGGGTGCAAAAGTGTGTCTTTGGCAAGCAAACTTCATGACTGAAGCCAAAATGCCGTTTCATCCTTATTTTGAGATCATTTTGAGGGAATTCAAACCGTGAGCTTAATGCTGGTCCTCTGCACAGGAGTGAATTTTACCCTTAAGACATTAAATGAATGATATATTCCAAAGAGTTTCCAGATTAATCAAACACATGAGTCTTGTTGTAGGTCAGATTTTCTCATGCAGTTGTACACATTGCCTAGTCCTCACCCAAATCCATACTGGTTTATTTGCCATATTCACTTACATTTTGGGGATGAAGACATCCTTGCTAAGCTTGTGCTGTGTGTTCTCAGATTTTCTATTCTTGTTCTTCTGCTTTCTCTGTTCCTTCCATTGCTTTCTGCAGGTATTTAAACCCATGGTTCAAAAGAGAATATAATGTAGCTAAGTGGGTAGAAGATGTGAATAAAAACACAGAAGGACCATACTTTAGGTATTTTGTAAATTAATTCTATAATTCTCATTTTTAGAGCTGTTCCAACATATACAAATATCTTGGGACTCCTACCTTGTATAAATCAATACAAGTTACTTAGGTGCAAAGGGCCCCTCTTCTTTTGCTGCATTTTGATGTCTGTTTTTGGCTTCATGTGCAATTTACAATTCTTTTTCTGAATGTTTTAATGAAGCCATTGAAAAGGGTGTGTGTAGTGCATGCGTTCCCACCATCATCTATAGCTTGTAGTAGCTTTCTCATCATTTTATGCCAAATAGTGTTTTATGGGCATGAAACATATTTATCACTAATAAAGTAGTATTAACTTAAATAGAATGTGAATTTACTGAAGCAAGTGGTTTCATAACACATTGACTCTACCTACTGTCTTATATAGTGCATACTAAAATTTTAATGAAAAATTAATGAAAAGTAGTGGTATTTTACCCTCAGCCAGTAATGAAATAATTTATACATTGTAATTGGAAAACTAAGTGTATGAGAATATACTCTGTGCTCTAATTGTCAAACTGCTAATTAATCTGTTACAAGTGAGGTAGGGTTCAACCAAATATATCACTTGTTTTTGAAAGAGAAGTGTGTGCATTACCTGATACATTCCAAATTACAGAGAAAAAGCATGAGGATTAATGTCCCCTGTTGGACATTAATCAACAGACTGAGAATGTTGCAGTAGATTCCCAAAAGACACAGTCCCATAGCTGAGACAGATCTGTGCATCAGCTGAAAAAAATGAGCCAGCATAGGAGAGAATGGAAGGCAATTTATGACAAATAACATAAAGCATGAGCAAAATCCATGAAGCTGTAAGCTGACATATCAAAAATGAAGATAGTTAAAGAAACAAAAATCAAAAGAAAAATAAACAAAATCTTCAGCCAAAACAGTGAAGGATGGTAAGAACAAGTAAATAGAATCTTTATAATTTTGCTACACAAGTACACCTAGTAATAGTGCAACAGGGCAGAAACATACACTAAATGTGTGCAGTGTGCATTTGGGAAAAAAAAAAAGTGATGGGAGTTGTATCACAAGGTACAAATGAAACACTTTTATTCAAATAGTAACACTAGCAGACATTAAATGGCAGGGTAGGAATTTAGTGATTTTTAGAACAAAAAATGTCCTGAAGTCGTAAAACACCAAAGAATTGTTACTTTTTAAAACCATTTGTGTTTGTTTCCAGCACCTCATAAATCATCCACAGAGTAAGCTGCAGAAAATGTTTCCAGAGAACAAACGGGGAAAACGAGTAAACTTTAGCCTGCCAGCCCTGATCTGGGTCCTGAAAAGAGAGAAGAGATCCCTAATGCAAGAATCCAAGGCTTACAGGAGGCTGTTGTGATTGTGCCAGTTAGTATCAGACAGGTCTTTGGTACCTGGACATTCCAGGGAGTATTGTGAGTCTGGTTGTTTCAGTGCTGGGTTACAGGGTCCAGTTCTGCTGTAGTTCAGCAACCACATTCTAGAACTGGGGAGATTTAAGCCCAGAAAAACCACAGAAAGGACTGCAGAGCCTCAGGCTATTCAGCTTAATGGAGCAGCTGAACATTACCTGATCATGAAGTTGCTGCTTATGGAGCAAAATCTCCCATGTCTGTGGGAGGTGCTTTAGATTAGCAAGCTAAGACTGATAATGACCAAAGGTCACTGGAAGCTGAAGTTAGGCAAACTCACATAAGAAGTGAGGTGTGTTTTATTACCAAAACTTTTTCTAAAAATAGCCTCTTGATCTTTATTGTTCAAGGTCAAGAGTTGCCCATCATAACATAACCCTTAGCTGTCTTTCAGGGCTTTTGTATCAAAAGCCCTGTGGTAGCCATAAGCAAAGACATCGAACAGGTTTAAAAATCTTTGCATACTGATAATTTGGTTTTCATTTTTTAATATCAGTATGTTTTTATTTAGGAACTAGATTAAATTGATGGGAGTGCACCCTGCGCCTGAGGGTATTCAGCTGTTACACTGAATGAGTCACATTTTGAATTATATTTGAGATAAACCAAGCATTTTTGGCATGTAGATGAGGATTAAGCTGACCCATGTGAGTTTTAAAGGCTATATATCAGCAGAGATGAAACATAAATCAATTTTTTTGCACCATAGAAGCTTACTAATCACTGCCTGCAGCAGTTACCTTTAGAAATCAGAGAGCAACTAGAATAAATTTAGAAATCTGTATTGTCCTAATTAAATGAGGTAATCATGGGGAAGTATTCTGCAGACACATTATGGAAGGCAAAAGATCAGATCTCCTGAGATGAGTTGCTGTGGGTTTACATGAGGTTGAACTAGCAGTTTCTCCACAAAAACCAGATGCAATTTTGCTTACTGATAGCATGGGCAGGAAAAGACTCTTCTTAGGATGATGTGTCAGAATATCTTGTGGCTGGGTTTAGAGCCTGGGCCTGTGAAGTGATTCACAAACAGAATGAAACTGATCTTACTTGATAAACTAGAAAGTCAGGCTGAAGCCAGACTGCCCAGCTGGTACCATATTTTATGAGTCAGAGTCCCAGGATAAGAAATTTACACCAGATATTTAGCTGAGTAATATTCATGTTGCTAATCATATCTGATTTCTCCATTCATTTTAAATGTGTCCTGACAGTAATACTGCTGTTTTGCTTGTTTCCCTGTAGTTTCAGGAATAATATGCTGATGACTGGTGCTGTTTTAGGAAGAGTTGAAATAGAATGAGGAAAAATAACAAAAACACTTGTTAGGAATGTTGCAGATTTTCAGAAAATAGAGATACTAGTCATCACCAAGATTTTCTCCATCTACTTCAAAAACCCTGTATAAATCATAATTTGTCTCTCTAACACCTGATGTCCTAATACATATTTTCCTAGTCTAAAAGTCTGATGGGTATTTCTATATAATTATTTTTTATTAATGATAGTAATAATAGTAGGTGGTGTCTCTGGCCCCAGGAAACTCCCAAGTGTTGGATTCCCATCTGTAAGAAAATAAGATTTGTGAAGAAAATTCTCATTTTCCTGTTCAAAGGGTAGTCTAGATTTTAATTTTGTGTGCCAGGCTATAACCTCAGCAAGAGAATCAGTCAGGAAGCCTCTCCCTGATTTTAGCTGCTGTAAGGGACGTTATTTTTTGAATGTGCTACTACTGCTTATTCTTGTTACTGCCAATTACAATGTCCACTGTACAGGCTGACCTTGTGAAATATGGTTAAGGATTACTCAGAATTCTCACTGAATCTGAAAGACTTGATGGAGACATGATGGAACGAGAAAACAAACTACCAGAAGCCCCAAACATGGCATTTCTGGAGATAATTATAAACAAAAAAGGCTAGAAGGCACCTTCTAAGACATTGAGCTGCCTATATTTGATTTAATGCAAGTATTTAGAATAAGTTATATTTTATGTGAGTTATTTAAATACAAAAGTAGATTACAAACAAAGGATTTTTTAGATGGAGACCCAGTACCAGGAGGAAAATGTCCATCCCATATCAGAAGGGCATTGAGAAGGGGCATGGAAGCAGGAGATAGTAGGCTGTCATTTCCCTCCTATTTCTGATGTGCTTTTGTGTCCTTGATTTTTTCTCAGTTCCTCTTCAGCTGATCATCTCCATTACTTTCTTCTGTGAGCATCCAGCTGAGGCCAGAGCCATGACCAGACCTTGGCAAGCTGCTCTTGCTGAGGCAGCTCTAGACTGTGCTTATGTAAAAAAAACCAACAAACAAACAAGCCTTTTCCCTCTTACAACCAAAGTAAAATACTGTTATTGTTGGCAAGCAATGAAAAAACTGCCTACTGATGTCAGTAGGGTCAGGATTTTGTTTCAAGAGTTAGGGATAAGTGTTCATTGAAGCATGTGAGTGCCTGCTTGTGAGGCATAGTTCACTGCTCCACGTGACTGCCCCAGCCATAACCATTGTCTCTTCTGCAGCTCCCTCTCCCCTCTGCTGCTGCTTTTTCTGAGGACATGTGTGCACATATGTGGCTTTTAAAAGGAACTTACTTTAAAATGTTTAGCCACACTAGTGTTTCTAGAAGATCCTAACTTCCTAATGTAGGATCTAGGCTGATGATGCCATACAAAGAGCTGAATCCACAGCAGCAAAGATCAGATTAGGCTGGTAGGGTCTATCTTTGGTCTTGAAATGCTTTCACCAGGTTGAATGTTAATTGGATTTCATTACATTATTTCAGTCTGCAAAAGACAATCACTCACAGTTCATGAACAGTTCTGATCTGTCAGCGCCACCCACCTTGAGTTCAGCTAAAATGACACTCAAAATTGCAAGATGTTTGGTTGTGTGACCAGGTGACAACTGTTTCTTGTGGGCCAACATCCACTGTTTAGGGGCAAGAGGCCAAGCAGGTAGGCTCAAGGCTGCAGGGACTGCTTCCAGATGTCTTCCTGCTGCCACAGGGTTTGTTGTGAATCACAGAATGGTCTCCACACACTCTTAGTTTAAGCTTTCAGGACAGAAAGACACGGAGTGGCCACTCTATCTTGCTTTCTGGTCAAAAATTAGAATTTTGCAGGTGAGGCACGTGGCTACATTTGGGGCTGGCAGTAAAGCCTCTGAATCTCTGTTGTGGTGTGTACTAGTTTCTTGTGTAAGTTTCAGCTGGAAGCAACATTTGTCATGAAAGCTAATGGATTTGATTGCAGGAGAACTGAAACCCTAGTGAAAGCTAAGTGGATCCCACCCTTAACCAAAACTGCCAAGTTTTCCTACCTTTAACCCCAGCATTACCTGCAAGTGTCCCTGAATGCTGTTTCTCCATCCTGTAAATGAGAAAGAGCCAGACACGACCTTTCTCATTTAAAGTATATGTAAATCTGGGATACACAGCACATACATAATTGCAGGGCACAACCTGAAAGGTGATCAAAACCACCTCAAGTGATGTTGTTTATCACAGAAGACGCACTGTAAGATCTGTGAGCACACATTGAGTTGTGTATGTTCACAGTCTCAGTAGCTGGCACTAAAGATGACAAAATCCAGCGTATAACTCTATAGCAAAAATAAGTGGTGAGGCCCTGTGAGGGGAGGGCAAGGTCGTTTCTCTAAGTGTGCAACTGCATTCTCCATGTATTGGCTGTAGTGTTGCAGGTGCAGCTGAGCAGCAAAGCTCACATCAGTAAGATGAGCAAACTGCAGGTGAGCAGGCAGTGCAAAGGGGGTTTGAGAAGAAGGATATGTAGGCAGCTACACTGGAGGCTTGTCCTTCAAAATATTTGGAAAAGGCAGCATTGTGTTTGAGTTATGGTTCAAAGCTTCCTGGCTGAAAGGCTCAGTTAGGGATCCTGGTCAGAGGACCTGCTTGCGCAGGGAAAATATTCAAGATGCCCCATCCTTTGGGGGATTATTACTCCTTCCAAGATCACCTGCTCAGATGGATGGACAGGAGGATTGGCTGTGGCTTTTCCTCTCACTGTGGCCTTCTCTTAGAGTATCTAAAATGTGAAGAGCCTGTGGTGTGTTGGAAGTGTTGTGCCTGGTGTGATGAAAGAGATGGGAAATGCCTTCATTCTGTGCAGCCCCCTGCTGTGCTACCTTATAAATGGCTTTCTGATAGGGCTTGCCAAGTCAGATTCCACTAGCCCAGTTCCTGATCTCAAAGTGCATTGTTAAAAATTTTAAAATGAAAATTTAAAATTTTACTGTAACAATGGGGTAAAATTTGTGAATAATTGGATCACCAATAATATATAAAATCTGCTCTCCTTATTTTTCCTCCTCCTTCTTCTCCTTAAATTCTTCATTCTAGATCCACAAATAGTTTATTAGTGATCCACACTAGTCCAAGTGGGGGCAGTGATGAGAGGACTTGTATGGACAGTGAACAGCAGGGCACTGTTGACAACCTTTCCCTGGATTTTTATTTTTTAATTAACCTGTTATCTTGCATGCACAGTTTGGTGCCCAGATCCATGATGTCGGACATATGAAAACCTTGTTCTATACTGCAGTAACTATTTCAGGGTTTTTTCCTGAAAACATTGGTGTATGTCCAGTTCATCTTAATGGGTGATCAATGTGCAGGTACTGAAGATGTGTGCTTCCATATTTGGATAATTGTACCAATGTAAATCTTTTAAGTGCTGTTGAACTTAGAGGCTGAACATGAAGCATTAGAGGATCATGAGCCAGACTGGAGAGCTCTCATCATATAAGTTCCATTGACACCTTGTTGCTTGTGGCACCATCAGTCATTGTTTGTATGGGAGGCAAGAGAATGTGCTGTTGTAGGGAGCTACAGACACAACCAAATGATACAATAGTCCAGAATAAAAGTAAAATTATTTTAAAGTAAATAAATTTCACTTATTATTATGGAAACTTTCAATCTTCAGGGACGTATTAACTCAGAAGATACTAGATAGCAGTGCTCAGGGAGGGCTGAGTGATGTGCCTGCAGTATTAAGAGGCCTCCTGTGGTAAATGCCCTTGGTCTGCTCAAAAGAACAAGGTGGCCAGGATAGCTCAATTTTTCTGCTTTGAGGCCTTTTAAAAATTTTACTCTGCCCAGATTTAGAGCCTGATAGGAACCTCTCAAGTGGGAAAAGTGCAGAATTTCAAAACAGAAGCATAAGAGTTTTTCTTGGGTATAAAATTTCAGTCAATAATGTGCTATTGCCTTATTGACATGAAAAGAATGCCTTTCATGTGATACAAACATTTACTTGCTCCTGCTTACTCTACTCACCTTGTACAGAAATGCTGATTGCCATTGACTAATCAGTCCATTTTTGTATATTCTCATCAGACTCTTTCTTTGGCTGGAACAATATGCACTGTATGATGCTTGCATGTATAACAATTTGTTATTAGCACTTTGTATATGCCTTTGTTCCTTCACAACTAACAGTTTGGCCTCCAAATGCATGCATTTCTGTAAATTAATGTTACAAAAATAATAGATTTATTTGCTATGTTTGTATCAATTTAGGAGATGTGTAAGATATGCATAAAGACACATAATTGCCATTTAGTCACTGGGAGAAGACATTTGTTCAGCTTGTATTTATACAACAACTGGTTCTATTTAGGCTTTATAATGCCATGTATATATTTTAGTTCTGTATTTATTCA
>JAOTQP010001286.1:21481998-21493657 GCA_026413545.1 Cichladusa arquata
CAGCCCCCCCCCCCCCCCCGTAGTGCTGCCACCTTGTGGACACAGAACTGTACTGCAGCCCTCCTTCCCCAGGCAGCGCTCTGGCAGCGCTGTCCTTTGTGGACACAGCCCAGTACTGCAGCCCTCACCCCCAAGCTGGCGCTTTGGCAGTGCTGCCCCTTTGAGGACATAGCACGGTACTGCAGCCTCCACTGCTGAGCCAGAGCCTTGAAGAAAAATTTGAATAAACTGCAAAAATATGTGCAGGTTGTGATCCCATGGCTGCACAGTGGAGTGAGTTTCCTGTGTGCACATAACTTTTATCCTAATAAGGCAAGAACAAATGAAACAGTGCAACTAGTTGTGCAAACGTAGCTGCAATACAGACATGATTCTCTTGAGTGTGATTTTGTCAGAAATGGGAAAGGAAGTAATAGTTTCTATCATCTATGCTAAAAATCTCTTCTGACACAGGAATTTTCTAAGTCAGCTTATAAAAACCATTTCTGGTGTATCAAGTATGGATGCAGATATAAACTGCAGCTTTGGAAACAGCATCTTGCACCTGACACATGTTATCTTGTCATTCCACAACAGTTTACTGCAAGTATTTAGAGAAAAGCACTGCATCAGTCAACATTCCTATGTTATCTCAGCCAAGTAAGAAAAACAAGCAGCAAAAATAAGTTCAGAACACAGATATTGCTCACACTTGAGACACTGTACCTGGCTTCAAAATTGGCTCACCTAACCAGGTCTGGCAGTTTTAGCTCTTTAAAATCCAATCTATAACAGTTTCAAAATTACTTCAGCTAAACCAGATTTAAACTGTTAAAGAACTTCTGCTACTTAAGACAAGCCATAATTGCCATGTAACTCAGAATGAGATAAGGAAAATCGGGGAAAATAAGCACAGAGCAGTTAAAACTAAACATGTTCGCTAAGGGAGAAATAAAGGTGTCAACACCATTTTTAATTGCTAGAGCATAAAATGTCAAAGCAGCAAGCTTTTGTTTTTCTGTTTCTGTATTCACCTGAATAAAAAAAAAAAAAAAAAAAAGGTTTTGTTTTAACAAAATCAACATGAGGCCTTAAGACTTTATATATTCAAACTTTAGCATGGAGAGTCTATTTTTACAACCATGTTAGAAATTCTGTATATAGGCCTGACTGACCTTGTAAGTAGAGTGGTGCAAGCAGCTAATCATGCAATATTGTAAGGCTCTGTAGAACAGCAGATGCTGATTTAGTTTGATTATCGATACAAGAGCTCCTGCTCACTGCCTGTGTAGACTCTGCGTACTTTAAACTTGGAAATACAGTCCAGAACATAAACTGTGAATATATAACCCAAATTTTCTTAAGGATAAAAATATATTACAAGTGGTTATGCTTTGTATAGAATACAGTACTTATTCTTACTGTTGCATAAATGCAAAATATTTTTTTCAGAATAGCAAAGCATTACAGAATTTTTAATCTGCTAGTGAAAACACTGTTTACTGTATGACCAGTGCTTTCAGCAAAGCTTTTGGGGTGGTATATACCAACTGGCTCTGCCAGCTTCATTTTGTGGTGATGTTTAACTTGGGCATTGCTGCAAAAAAAAAAAAACAACAATTTTTTCACTCATACTAGCCATTATCGAGAAAGGTAAGGAGAATGGTGTTTCACTACTGTGGTTGGGCTAGTATTGGCAAAAACAATGATTTGCATCATATAATTGTCTTGGCTAGTTAAAATCCTTTAAAAATCGTACCTGATGTAATAAAAGTGTAAGATTTTGACAAACATCAAAATGAAGCATTACAGTTTACAACTTTCTAGCTTAGAGTGTGATACTTTCGTCATAAACATTACAAGCATTGGGCTGTTGAATGAATCTGGCTTTCATGTACCTAAACAAAACATTGCTTTTTATAAAATCAAATCGTTGTAATTTGGGGTTCTAAATTCAACAAAAGGGACTGGAACTAAGTTACTGTTCTGTTTGTTGTTAATTTTCATAGCTGCTGTTGTTTCTGTTTGCCTGGTTAGATGTATTAGTAAAGAGCTGTTATTCCTACTCCCCGTATCTCTCTGCTTGAGAGTCCCTGATTCCAAAATTATAATAATCGGGAGTGAAAGGGTTTACATTTCTCCATCTCGAGAGGAGTTCCTGCCTCTCTTGGCAAGTACCTGTCCTCCAAACCAGAACAGCACTGTATTTATACAAAAAAGTCTACTCAAACCCCTACAGAAAGAATACCTTTTTTTCACACTCTTAATAACCTTGTCTGCTGTCAAAGTTTTGAACTGCAGCAGAACTGATGCTGGCTGGTACACGCAGACAAACCTTTATGGATTTTGGTCATTCCATCAGAAATACTTCTAGTAGTATTCCATCTGTTCCCCGACTTTATATGCAATAGGACAACATACTATCAGAATGTGGATGTATAATGCTGTCTATGCCTTTGAAATTCATTATGAGGGTAGAAGGAGAACTAGCTTCTAGCTAAAACTAGCAATATCCAAAGGATTCTAAATTTAAACAGTAAGTACAAGTTGCTTTTTTAGGGGAGACCAGCCTGCTTTGACTTTACAGCCCAGAAGCGAAAGAGATGGATTTAATAGGCATCTCCATAAAACAGGGTATAATACAGTATTTTTGAGTGAGATTCCTACTCTGAAGAGCTCTTGTTTGTCTAATTTGTTCCTCCCCAAAATTGCCCTAAACTACTTATTAAGAAATATACGTCTTTTAACATTCTTCTGGCATTGTATTCACAAGCAGCAAAACAACATATATCACTCCTCTGTGGTAGGCAGAAGTGACCAAAATTAACAGAAGTTTCATTAACTTATTTAATTGGAAAAATATTTGTACTACCTCTGTACAGTTGTGCTGCTCCCTCTTCCCATACAATGTCCGTCCCCCCCTCAAAAATCCCTACAATAAAAGCAACAAGAAAACCCCCTCCAAAAAAAAAATCCCATTTTTTCTCCTGAAGAGCCTCAGGCAAGTAAGCCTTGTCTGTTTGTATGTGCTTTCATTGGTAACTACTGCTGTGATCTGAAAGAGTAACCTGGCAAGAATTTTCCAAGCGGATTTTGGCCCTTGTCTGTTAGTTGGCATATTGAGGCATGAAGGCCACTTGCTAGGGGTTAAAGTGGAGGAGATAGAAACATTCACTTACATGGAACTGAAGTCTGTCTGTCTGTGAAAGGACAGTTGATGCACAAATGGACACAACACAGCTTTTTTATGTTTAAAAGTGTTTTATGTAGTGACACAAACAAAGCAAGAATCTTACAGGAACAAAGCCCACAGGAACAAAGTACCAGAGCACAAGGCTAGAAGAGTTCTCTGCTATGTTTTGTTGCATCCCTGCTTACAAGAAGTTCTAGCAGGTAGTCTTACATTCAGTGCATGGTGTCACAGGCTTCATCTTCAAAAGAGCTGGCAAAGCAAGTAATCAAAACTTACTGATGTTCTAACAGACCACTACAAAATGACCAAAAGCCCTTTCAGTTTGTACGTCTGTCTTATGTTGTCAGAGACAAGAAAATATGTATCCTCTTAAATCATACATGTTACTGTTTAAGTCATAAAAAGGTAAGTTGCACTCCAGAAACTGATTTTAGTGAATCATGGGAAAAAAAAGTAGACACATGACTGAAAATCTTACCATTTGCATGATTTGAGTTATCCATAGTGAACTGCAAGTTTATGAAAATAAAAACATCTTTAATAATCAGAGACTGGAAGTTAAAGACAACAGTACACGAGTAGTTTATATTCATTATCAAGACTAAAAAAATCTGTGTAAAGCAATACCTTCATAAAATATGCAATTTCCAGTACTGAGATACATTGGAGGACTTGGCAAAGCAAAACACATACTGGAATGTTAAATCATGATCATCCATGTCTTGCTTCCTTTTGATTTAGATGCTCATAACACACTGTATGAACTGAAAAGAGAATAACCACTTATTAGATGTATGGCAGAGAATGAGTTTTTTACTTTTTCTCCTACAATACTCACTGTCACTACATTTCTCTGTAAAGAAATTCAGCCCACAAATAGTAAAGATTTAAAATACTTATCAAAATAAGCAAATAGTTAATTAAAGCAAAGCATCTCCTTAATGATAACAACAACAAAAATAAAAACTACCACACATGGTCTTCCCTCCCTCCACTCCCAACCCCCAAACCCCAAAACACCCAAAGCCAGGATGACTTGAATCTAGTGTTCTCTTTTTGCTGCACAGATGTGGCTGGGACACAAGACCCACAAGCCTGACTGAGTGTGATTGGTGCCTGTTCCCACCAGACCTCCACCAATCCTTTCCCAGGAAAAATGCCTACCAAGTTTTAACAAAAAAATGAAAGAAAAAAAAAAAAAAGAAAAAAAGTGATCACAGAAAAGTGATGCTAACAAGTGATGTAGCTTCTTGAATCTTCTTGAATCACACTGGGTAGAAGTTCAGAGAAAAGTACAGAACATTTTATAGAACTCTGTAAAATACACGGAAGCTTTTTGAGACAATACTCAACAAGCCCCAGAACTTCTGGGTTCTCACTGTATATGTAGAGAAGACAGGCACAAACTCAGAACATTACTGATTGTCTTAAGTTTTTCTTTTGTTTTATCCTGGAATTTTAATAGATTCCTTAAAATTTACTTACATCGTCATAGTGGAAGTTCACAAAACCCTGCTGAGTTGTATCCCTTCTTCTAAAGCATTCTGCAAAAATTCATGAAGAAAACAGAAACTAAGTAAGAAGAATTATGAATAAACCGCTTTTTTAGAGTGTATAGCACTTTCCTAAAATTCCCCAAGTCACATGAAAAAGAAACATGATGAATAATACTGCAATTCATTCCAGACTTAGTTTCCCATTCTAAATTTTTTGTATTTACCATATACAACTTTTTATGTTCTGTTAATAAAGTCCCAATTTTGGTAACATAACTCTTCCAGCCTCTGGAGTAAATCCTGCATTAGTATAAAGTCTTTTTTTAATGTGAATTTAAAAAATCCTGATCTATAATTGTCTGTAGAGTACTGACAGAAACCTCTTTTGTAGTACGCCAAAGTCGAACTTGAGATAAGTGAATCATCAGGTTTTATTAAACAAAAATACATTATGGGGATGACAGTAACAAGGCTATAATCCAGCATACCAGTGAGAGCTCGGAGTTTCACGCAGCAGGCAATGTAATCATCAAATGCAATCTTTCCTTGAGTGCTGTAGCGCTTTGTGATTGCAGTCACAGCCTGTGGGCTCAGTCTAAATCCTATTTGAAAATAAAAAGTCTTATTTTGAAAAGACAGGTAAATTAACAGAATCCAATATATTTTCATTGGCAATATCATGTGTTAGTTAGCAGAGGATGATAATTGTGAAATGGTGTAATTCAGTGTCAGAAGCAACAACATTTCACAACTTACCCATAGTCATCAAGGCTTTCTCCAGTTCCTGACGATCCACTGTGCCACTTCCATCACTGTCAAAACTTACAAAGTGTTGCTTCCAGCCATTGACCACAGCCCAGAGTTCTTTAAACTCATTAAATCCCAGTGTGCCAGACATATCCCTCTGATTTCAAAGCTAAGAAAAACATTTCTTAACTAAATAAAACCACCAACAAAAAGTGACAAACAAAAAAGGCATCTCTCTGTAGTTAAAAACTCTTACGTGAAGGCCAATATTAACACAATTTTACTATTATTAATTTATCTTGTAGAAAACTAACTAAAGCATCCCCCAGCACAGATGGAGGTAATACTACCCAAAACCTAAAGTCAGAGAACCTCAGAGAACCTGCTCTCCCCACTTCTTCCCAGTTAAACCTACTAAAGCTATTTTCTCTTTGTGAATTCTACTTTTGATGACACATTTATCTTTTACCTCCTGCTACATAATTGGAACCAATTAAATACATAGCTGAAATAAAAATAGATGCCAAAGAATAAATTGTTATAATATCAGTTCTCTCGTATTCTAAGTGGCTTGTTCAAGATGAGCTAGAAGTCGTTCCAGTTTAATTTCTGTTTTTTCTTTTTAAGCAGCAAAACTTTAGATTTAAGTTTTGGCTAAAAAACCTCAGAAGATTCCAACCTTACACAGTATTTCTAAGTCTTCCACAGGTCCTATTGCTGAAGGCAATATACCATTCTATTAGATACTCAAACCTGATTCATTCATGGAACAGGATTTAGGGGGACTTACTGTATTCAGGCTGTATATTACAAATGCTTAAAATTCATCAGGAAGGATGAGAAATTGGAAAGTTGTCCTATTTGAAAAGCACAGTAAGTGATTTGCACAATACTTTATTCTGGGCCACCAGACCTGACCCTTCATACATTCAACAGAGAAAGAGTTCCCCAGGCTTAGAGGGATACCACTTGCTGTAAAACGATTGGTCACCAAGAACCTCATTTATTTATTATTTCTTCATTTGTTAAAATTAGTGAGAATGGAGTTTTGTAGCTTCCCAGTCACAATGATCACAAGACTTATCAAGTAAAGGCTGAATGGAAACTACAAAGCATTTCCCAAATGTTTTGGCACTCTCTCATCTTTGCTTACATAATGCAAAAATGTTTACATTTCAAACTAAAGGATACATCCAGCATTGAGATCATAAGTCTGCAAGTCTCTAAGTTGAAAGCTGTTAAAATTAGAAAAAGGAAAAATAAATTATGTTAAGAGCATAATCTTCAGTTTTATCTAAACATAAAATTGCAGATTTATTGTAAATTTAAATTATATACTGATTATATATTATAATGTATAAACTGTTATGTAATTTGTTCCCCTGTATACAGCCATACCATATTTTTGATCCAAGTAAGAGCCATTACTTATTAGAAAAACTGACAGTAAACAATTTGGAGGCAATTCAAGTTATATTTAAAATTAACTTGCACTTATCTTAAGCCACAACAGTTTTGGGTTTCAAAGTGGTCACTTACATTCCCCCCCAATAGACACCACTTGAGCAAGACAGTTTCACTCACAGAAGCTGTAAACTGAATAGGAGGTAGCCCAGCAGAGGAGTCCTGCCACAGATTTTTGGTCAATATCAAAGCTCAGCTCAAGCCAAAGCAAAGCACCTTTTCAAGAACTGTCTGTCCATTACAAAACAAATCACTTTAACTCCACAGCCCAGCAGAGTAAGGAACTAAGGAGGTCAAGAAGGCAAGTCCTTGGTGCACAGAGCTGAATACAGGAATTTACATGTCCAAGATATGGAAAGGAAACCCATTTCCCATGCAAAGAAAAAGCCCCAGCTCTGCAGAAGGCACAACTACACACATTTTCTAGTAACGGGAAGAAGAATTAGTGTGCTTTAGATTTGCTTGTTTATTTAAATTATTAACTTACGTTTATATGCTCCCGCAATCCCTGACTGGGTGAGACATCTCTGTAGCTCATCAGCATCTATTTGTCCATCCTTTCGGTAACAGAAGATGCATCAGCTATTAATACCCTCTCCCAGGCTGCTTATTCCCAGTACCCACTCCCTTTCCATTCAATTAGTTACCCTTCTCAAGACATCCTCATAACTCACAATATAAAAATTCCTGTTTGCTTTGAAAGATTGAGTTGCTAGCAGAACAAATGAATGTAGAAAGCAAAGAACTTCGAAAGAAAAACAAACAAATTCAGAAAAGATACCTATCTACATGGCTTGGAAAATGCCTCACTTCCAATAAATCCTGCTGAGGGCCAAATAGATAAAAAAAAAGCCAAAGCATGAAAGCAATGAGCTGCCAGAACTGGAGGTGGAATACTAAGTTTTATTCCTCACATCCCCAACATGAAGTTTGGTTCACACAGAGTTTAATTTAATCTCATTCAGGAATGGAACATTATGTCTGTGGATATAAAAAATGATGACACTTCTGTAAAGCATTAGAGGACGAAAAGCCATGTCAGGGAGGTTTAGGTTGGATATCAGGAAAATATTTTTCACCCAGAGAGTGGTTGAGCACTGGAACGGGCTTCCCAATGGAGTGATCACAGCACCAAGCCTGACACAGCTCAAGAAGTATTTGGACAACACACTTGGGCACTTGGTGTGACTCTTGGGGTGTCTTTAGCAGGACTCAATGGTCTTTGTGGGTCTCTTCCAACTCAGTATATTCTATGATTCTGTTGGCTACAGCATTTTCCTAATGTTTTTAAACCCACTTTTGAAAGCTCTTTTTTCTAGAACAGAGACATGATATGGTGGGAACAGCACAGCTTGATAGCTCTCAGAAATAAAGTATCATTGTTTATAAGAGAAATAGCAGTTCTACATTAAAAGATATTTGAAAAGGTGTGAAAAAAGGGCAACAGTGTTTTGATTCTATGTAAAGTTAATAGCAGCTAAACACAAATTTGCTTCCTATCTACTCCATCGGTCTAATTATACAGATGTACTTAATACCTTATATTCACAAGGGAAGAAAAAGATATTTGAAATAGCCATTAATAGTAAGTAATTAATGTCTTCAAAGGCCTTATATCTTCTGAAATAAAGATAGAAACTGCATACCTTTAAAACAGAGGAAGATAGAAAAGCATGACTGTAATCAAGATTAACATTACCAAAAAGATGCTTTCCATTTTTTGTTTTTCTAGTAGAACATACGCAGGTGAAACTAGACAATGCATATGGGCTTTGCAAACAGGCTAAAAAAAATTATTACTTCCTACAGACTCAATTGAATAAAGATTTGAAACATTTGAAACATTTTTTACTTTCTTCTGTAAACAAAGGAAACTAATTAATCATTTCAAAGACAATATCCCTGTTGCTAACTACTTCAAAGAAAACTCAGACAAAATATTATCTATTATAAAGCATAAAAACAAGACAGAGAGCAGCAAACTATAACTAAAACATACTAATTCTACAATAAGTACATATGGATAACTGAGATGGGCTTTTTTACAGAGTTGCATGAATGGCCATAAAAGCAAATTATAATTTATCTGTTCCATTTCACTGTCTCCTTACAGGGTTTTTATTTCTGCACAGCCACTGGTCCCAGAAACAGACACCTCAGATTCCAAGGATACCTTCAAAAGCTACCCAGTTCATTCAGTAAGGAATGATTTCTACAAATAGAATTTCAGAGTATTAAGTATTCTTAAGTGCTAACTTGCTCATATCCACCAACCCACTGATTCCCCAGCTTCCAGTATCCATGCCTCACTCGAGAAACCTGGGCATGGTCTATGTTTTGCTGAGATCCAGCTCCTGCCACCTCTTCTCCACAATGCTGCATCCTGTTTGCTGCTGCCTCCCTTTCTCTTTACAATAGGAGCTTATTCACTACTCCACTGCTGATTCCTGGCACACATCCAGGTGGCACCTGCATGCAGAGGCATCTCAGCTGGCAGAAAAATTGTCAGCACATTCAGCAGAACTCAGCTCTGGGCTCCACCTTCTCAGAAAGGCCTCACTACACAGAGGTCATTCCAGTGCTCTCCTTTACTACAAAAACACACAGTCTAAATATTTTCAAAAGCAGTTAGAAAGAAGTAAGACATAGATTGCAAAATGCATTATTAATTCAGAAGTGTAACACAGAGAACAAAACTAATCCAAGTTTGGTGGGAATCTGAACATCACTAACATTGCTGAATGAAAATTTTCATGCTGTGGTTGTATCGACCTGAGGATAACAGATCCAAGAGCAGAGTTTCAGATCTGCACACACCCTACAAGTGTGCAATAAATAGCTATAATACGGTCAACAAACATGGAACTTCGACTCAATAAACCTAACTTAATTGCTCCTAAACTGTGACACAGTTCAAACAGCACTTATTTCTAGTAATGTACATGATTGTACAGGAACAATATATGCAACAAAACTACAGGAAAGAAACTAAAAATGCAGTGCAGAATAACAGGGAAGGAAAAGAAAGTTGTGAATGCCTTTTCTCTGAAAGAATAACCACTCTGTGTTACCAGTAAACCCAGATGTTGGCACAACCCATGACAGCTTTTCCATTTGTGAGTCTATTAAGATCATGTAATGACCTCTTTCCTTTTCGCATTTCCTGCTCTTAGCCAGGCCACCTCCACAGCCCACGCTTTCCACCGTTTCTCTTTTCTTCCTCCTAAACCTGGCAGCATTCACCAGCCCAGAGCTGTCACAATTCAGCTACAAAACTTCATGCATCTATATATTCCCTGTATATACCTATATAGGAAATAGAGGCATACATGCCTATGACTGTGTATGTATGTATGTATGTATTTACATAAATAATATAGAAACTAACAGCAGTGTTCAAACTCTATAGTTCCTGTATGTATACAGCCATAACATAGACCAATACAGCCATATATACCAAATAGGCTAAGTAAAACAATTATGGATTTGTTTGTTTTTTTTTAACTAGAAACACCAGTTTTTCTCACTGCAAACACTAGGCATTCCTCCTTCCAAAGGTAGAGAGTATTCCCCAGAAAAAAAAAATCCAACAAGTAAACAACATTTTATAAGTTTACCTGCCCTCCTACTGCAGCAAAATAACCGTACAAAGGATCCTGAGCTTGTCCAGGGAATGCTGCAGGTCCTCCTGGAGCTCCTCCATACTTTGGAAACCAAAAAGAATTAATTTTAAATAAGTGATTCAGTTAAGGATCTGTACTTATCAACTTACATTTTTATGTACACACTACACTACACACACACACACACAAAAAAAAAAAAAAAAAAAAAAAAAAATCAAACCAACCAAAAACGAAACTCCTCCTGAAAAAATCCCCCAAATCCCCCAGACCAACTCTTACAACTCTTAATTTCAGTGCTGATATAATAATGTGCTGTCATGTAAGCAGACCAGTGTAAAACCTTGCACAGGAGCAATCGACTCATCTAGATACAGCCTGGTCTACCTCACCAAGGTTTCATTTGATTCTACCCCTAGCAGAAAACAGCGTGCTGAAGAAACAGCAAAACACTGCACATTTTTTTTCGACTTCAGAAAAGTTGAGAAAAACAGATGTCTATGGCAAATACATGGAAGAATATGCCTTAAGTGTGACAATCCTTAAATAAAACTGATTCTTAAGTGAAAATCAAGGAATGACACCCTCAGCACCGACTTTGGCGCCGGCAGCAGCTGCGGGGGCTGTGCCTCCTCCCTCCCTCCCTTCTCCCGCCGGCGCCCCCCGAGCCGGCGCCTGCGGCCCCTCCCGGCGGAGCGGCGGCCGGGCAGACCCCGCCTGACCCGGCTCTCGCCGCTCCCCCCGGGCCGCCGGCCACATCCCCCGCGGGCCCCGTCCCGCTCACCCCGCCCTGGTAGAACCCGCCGGGCGCCGGCTGCCCGGGGTACGCCATCTTCGCCTGGCACCGGCTGCGGCGCTCCGGCTGCGCCCGGCAGCAACCACCCGGATACGGAGGAAGGGCGCGACTCCCAGCCCCGGCCCTTCCCGGAGCTCGCGTTCCGCCACCGCCCGGGAGGGGCAAGCGGCGACCTTCCGTCTGCGGGGCAGCGGGCGGTGCCGGGCGGTGCCGTCGGGAGCTGAGGAACCAGGCCCTCCGATCTCCCGCCCTGCGAGTTCCCCCTCCGGCGCGGTGGTACAGGCCCAGGGCCCCGGGCCGCGTTTCCCGGAGCAGGCGGGGCGGGGCGGGGCGCTGCCTCGGGCCCGGCCGTGCCGCGGGGCGG
>JAOTQP010001286.1:21494378-21509641 GCA_026413545.1 Cichladusa arquata
ACCTCTCCGCTAAGGAGGAGGAGGCTGCGCCCCGGAGCCAGCGGCCGCGGGCAGCGGAGGTGGAGCCGGTCCGGGGGCATCCCGGGGCTGCCGCTCCCGGGAGAGCGGTGTTCTATGGCAGCTTTGACCCACTAAAGCGGCAGGAAAGCTCCCGGCATGTCCACCGGAGAATCGGCTGAGTTGATGTCAGATTATTGCAGAACCACTGACTCGTCATTTTCCAAAAGGCCGCAAGGCTCATAGACTCAGCAGCTCGTGCATCTGTATCGTGTGTCCCGAGACGCATCCTTACGTGTTTGTACACATCCTCTGTTGCTACTGTTATAATTGGTGCTAATTAAATTGTAACTATATTAGCAAAATTGTTGCTTTAGAATAAATAGAAAAATTGTATTTAATTGTCGTAAAGCAAAAAGGATAAAGGAAATGGTTAAACAAAGTAGATGGAATCATCCTCCAGTTGCTCAATGGGAGTAAAGGATAGTAAGGATGTAGGTCTGATAATAGTACTAGAAATAAAACTTTTGACCTTGAATTGGGCCAAATTGGGATGATCCCAGGCACTGGACACTTGGACAAGACTTGCTATGGGAACATATGCTTAATTAAAAAACTCTAAGCTTAGTGCTCTTGCGCTGCCTGCAAGGTCAAACAGCGAACGCTGAGGAAGACCCAGAGCCTTCATCGGAAACAAGACCCCTGAAAGGAGGAGAGACCTCCGACCACTGGTGACGCATGCACAACACAACACAGTGACATAGATTTTAGGGATAGAAACTAGGAGAAGCTTTCTAGAAGATTTTGTATTAATATGTATTAACATATCATATATAAGTGAGATTTCTAGCTTGATTAATTAGATATGGTGTGAGAGGAAGGGCCCTACCTGTACCCCTGGTTGGTGTATCCCCTGGTCAGTTTTGCTTATGCTTTATTTGAACCTCGAACCTCAATTATACTAAATTAATTACTGCCAAATTTTGTATTTACTCAAATTTATGGATTTAATATTTTTTTATTGTATTCATTTATATACAATTGTTGCTATTAATAAATTGCTGCTAAATTAACTGTTGTTGTTTGATTAATTGGACAAATCCAACAATCCATTTCCATTTATAACAGTACCGTTGCTTTTTCTTCAGGATCTGACCACCCGTCCCTGTTCCCAAAGACAGAGAACAGGGTGTAATTTGTTTTTGGGTGTGTAGGTCCAAATTCTGGAGTAGGAGCTGGAGGAATGCCTGTGTCCCGCTGAAGCGAGGAGCCCTTTGGTGTTCAGCTGGGGGCTGCTCTGGCTTTGGGGTTATTGGAAGAACACCAGCTCTGGTCCAGCAGCCTCGTCCCGGCAGGTGGCACAGGTACAGCCTGTGGTTTGCACCCAATACCTCTGGGAGCAGCATCAGCCAGAATGGCCACTGATTCATCTGAGCTGGCCTTGCGACTACAAAACATAGAATTGCCTCCCTCTCCTAGGGAGAGCTATTTAATTCAGCAAGATGATGAGAAATCAGTTGGTGGAGTCTGTATGACTGAAACAAATTTCCTCATGGAGACCTTGCAGGGTAAACGGTGTCAGAAATCTGGAAGCATAACATTTTATTTTTCTGTTTATTAGCATAATTTCTGAAAAACATTATACATTTGAGTAGGGCCTTAATTAATTAAAGTATGCTAATTTATAGGAAACTTTCCATTAAAAGTTTCTCACTTCTAAGTCGTCCAGTAAAGAGGACTTTCAGACATTATCTACATCACATATATTTTATTATTTCAGCACTAATTGCACCTTATAACTGCTAACAATTGCCAGTGACATGAAAACAAAACTTGTGTTCTGTGTAATTTAATAATCAATAGAGTTGCCAAATGAGGCAAATCATAATTTAATACCTTCACCACACAGAATAGCATATATGAAGCTATGAAGCAGCTGAAAAACAAAGTAGTGACCCTGTCTAGTTTCTTGGCTTAAGAAATACCTATCTCACAAGGGTGTTTAACTGTGTTGATACCAAGCTGTGTGGTGGTCAAATAGTTTTATTGACCGGACTTAATCACGTGCAGTGCAGGTTATTGCAGGCTCTGTGCTGAACTTTGTTAGAGTACGTATATCAATGTCCAGAAAAAAAGCTCTCCTAATTCAAATAGGACCTAGAAACAGTGATAAAAATATTAAAGGCTGGAAAGAGTGAAAATAAGTGATAAGATTTAAAGAATTATACACTGATAAACAAAATGTCAAATGGTATATGTATTGCCAATGACTTAATCGGAATGAGTTTTTGATTGCTTCAGTGAGAAAAAATCAGATATGATTCATACCAGTTGGTAAATAAAGACACTAAACCGTACAGGTATGGCTGTGTAGAAAAGGAAGATGTGTTTCATAATTTGGAGCTGGGTTTTTCCGTGCTTTAAGTCAGCATAAATATCTGGCCATTCTGCATTTTCAGTACTGCTACTGAGACTCCTGGCATGCATCAAATCATAGAGTTTAGGCTGGAAACATTGAGACCACCTGTTAAACCAGCACTGCCAGGCCCACCACTAAACCATGTCCCTCAGTGCCACATCTACAGGTCTTTTAATACCCCCAGGCAGGGATGGTGATTCAGCCACTTCCTTGGGCAGCCTGTTCCATGCTCAACAATGCTTTCAATAAAGACATTCCTCCAAATATCCAAAAACCTCCCTTGGCACAACTTGAGTCCATTTCCTCTCGTTCTATCTTTTGTTACTTACAAGTAGAGACTGACCCCCACATCACTACAACCTTTTTTTCAGGCAGTTTTAGAGAATTATGCTGTTCCCTTTCAGCCTCCTATTGTCCAGGCTAATCACCCAGGTCCCTCAGCTGCTCTTCATCAGATTTGTGTTCCAGACCCTTCATCAATTCTGTTGCCCTTCTCTGATCTTGCTCCAGCACCTCAGTGTCCTTCCTGTAGTGAGGGACCCAAATGAACTGCTCTCAGCAGTTAGCATTTACAAGATTATTTGTATTTAAACATACATGAGCAAAAGAGCTAGGAGACAGATGTAACCAAAGGAAGTATTTTAAATAGATTGTTGGGTAGGCATTTTGCTTGCCCTGGTGCATTTGCTTATTCCTTATCTGAGCAAAACAAAGGCTGCAAAGGAAGGCTGTTTGAGGAGATTAAGAGTACACATCTGCCTTCTTCTGAAGGGCTACCGAGCTGGGGTAACCCTCTAAGTTTCGATAAGTTCATCATACTGCAAACACACCAGTAAGAAATCTGTGGAGAATAGTTTCTGATTTTGCAGATCTCAAAGAGTGTGTGATCCCTCTAGTGGGAAGATTGAAGTCAAGCAGCACAGGATGCTAGTACTATTGCCATCTTCCTCCCTTTGTTTTTGTTTTTGTTTTTTTTTTTTTTTTTTTTTTTTAATAATTCACTGTATTTTCCTAAGAAAAGGCCTAGGTAAAATAACTTTGTTTAGAAAGGGAAAAGTATGGGCGCAGTTTTCATTCCATAGTTTTTTCTGGATTCTATGTCATAGGATTTTAAGAAAGAATTCAGAATGGAGCTACAGTAATAGAGTTATTGCCTTAAACTCTGGTCACAAGTCACATTTACTGTGTGTGCCGTGCTTCCTCACACTGAACCAAGGCTAGCATAAACCCATGACAAATCACCGACTTTCTGCTTGCCCATCTGCTCTTCTTCTGTTGCCTCTAGGTCTGGGTACATCTAATCCTGACATGAGCTCACACATGGTGTGGGAATTCAGTCACCCTGAACTGAAAGCCTTGAGCTGGATCATGCTGCCAGTTCCATTCCCATCTGGTGTAGTGGCTGGGAGCTTGGTGCTGGTGTGCTGAGGCGTCACGCTTTCCTGACAACTGCAATAAAGCTAGGGAGGAGACAGGGGATTAAAGTGTAAAGTTCCATTTTCTTGACGTGTTTACTTAGCACAGCTGAGGGGATAAAAATTTTGGAATAAGTATACTGCTTAAGGAAGGCCAAGAAATAATCTTGTCACCCTTTTAATTGCAATACTTGAGAAGAGACATAATTTTTAACAGTGGAAAAATAAATATAGTACAGACCAGGTATCTCTAATGTATCGCCTGACTTGGTGCCCAAAGGAATGGTGCTTCTGTGTTCTGCTACTTTTTTTCTCTTTGATGCCACCCTTTCATTTTTTATTTAATGTACATTATTTATGCTCAGTTCTACAGCCAAGTATTTTGTACAGGATTTCCTTTAATAACCGAGTTTTATGCTGGATTCATCACATAATGTACTTGAAAGGATAGGGGACAAGGGGAAGACATTTCTGTCACTTTATAGATACAGAGAATACGGAGAACAAAATTTTCTATAGAATTTAGTCATCCAGTTTGAGCTACCTCAGTTTTTCTGCAACTTTATCTGTCTTCCAGACTTTTCTCTCCCAGCTGCAACTTCTTTAATAGATGGTTCAGTGGTCATCAACTCCCATTACTCCATACTCATTCCCTTCTTTGTTTTGTCTGTGTTCAGAGTTCTGGAAATTGTTCATCACTCCCTGGGCATCAGCAAGAGTATCACTGAAGACCTAAAACAAGATAACCTTAATTGTGGATGGTTCATCTAGTAAGGTTTTGATATTGAGATTTTTTGAGGCTAACAGCCAGCTTTTATTCAATGCAGTACAATAACACAGTTTACCACACCCATTTAATTATAAATACAACAGTTTGTGCATTCCCCAGGCGAGTTCTTTACAGAACAAAAGCTGAAATGCATTTTTTCAGTAATGACATTAATTTCTTAGATCTGGTACGTTGCAGTCAGATGGCTCCCAAGATGGTCTTATCTAAAGATATAATTACAATATAAAGATATCTGATGATAACAATGATACGTGCCTGTGACTTGAAAAAGACATTTACAGCACTGCTTACTTTGCATATCACTTTTCAACTGATCTTTATTCATTTACCCTCCACATACCTTATTTCAAAACCTTCAATATCAAGAGCTTGGATAATTTAAAACAGATTGATGACAACCAAAGCAAGTCATGCAAAGTATTTTAATTATGTTGTTGAATAACATGGGGTCAGGATTCGGGTGTCTGTTTTTGCTGGAGAGAAGCCAGAATATGAAAATGAACTGTGTACAAAGGATTGAAGCACAGAACAAGTTCAGCAATAAGGCATCTGATTCTTTCTGTACAACACTTTCTGCAGTCCTATGTGCCAGCATAGATGTGCTCATATAAATCAGAATATATATTCTGCTACTTTACCTTCTGAAAGGCTAAGATTCTGCTGTACCTGCTGGATGGTAAGCAAAGGCTAGTAAAACTCCCAGGTGCAGATGGAAAGGAATTGCTTTGAAGCCTTATTCTTCTGAAGCAGTGTCATGGGTATCCAGCTACAAAAGGGATATTCCTGATGATTTAGGCATTATCCTCTCCACCACCCCCCCAGTGAAAGGTGAGAAATTAGCTCATAGCTGATTAGTTAGTGGTGAGACAGGGACAGTACTTCTGGGCACAAAAACAGCATACATAGCATAGAAATGATGTCAGGTGTCTGAATTCTATGATTGTCACCCATTAGGTGCCTGATGTCCATTTGAGATCTCATTCTTAGCTCCAAAATTTGTTGAGAATCTAAGCAGATAGCGTTTATTCTCTCCATGTCTAGTGCTTGGATGAGTTGACACCAGTGTGGTACTACCAGAGTTAATTTTTGTTTGCTGATCTATAATTTCCATAATCAATGGGACTGGCCAGATCACTGGGGAAATGTCTTGGGCTGGTGTGCATGTGACTCATGTAGCAGAAGGGACATGGAAATAAACAACTCCAGGAAAATTAAGTTTAGGTTTTCCTTACTTATGTTTAAGTGCCCCATTACCACCTATGACACAACGGAGTTTTTAGCATTTGGGGAAATCCCAAGTTTCAGCATACTGGAAGTGAAAGAGGTGTGTTGCACTCTGTGGAGAAAAGTCACTTTCCTAATCACGATGTCTCCTCTTGGTGCTTGTTTTGGTTAATACTTCTGTTGCGGCATGGGGTGTGTCTTGAAAATGCCTCAAATATTGCAACACACACCCCCAAGTGGCCAACACGAGATGTATTTTCAATTTCTGTCAGTTATACTTGAGTACACTCTGAAAGCAATAGCAATGACCACAAAACTTCTTCCTCCACCTCTTACTTTTGAAAATATTTTTTCTCACTTGTATAGTCTGTGGCTGTTTTCTTTGTTCTCTGTATCAGCTTCTTTGTTTCTTTTGTTAAATTGCTTGAAACCTATTATCTCAGTTGGTAGAGCATGGTGCTAATAACGCCAGGGTCATGAATTCAATCCTTGTATGGGCCATTCTCTTAAGAGCTGGAATTGATGATCCTTGTGGGTCCCTTTCAACTCAGAATGTTCTGTGGTCTGTGAGCTTTATGAGTTGCTAAAAAGGAATAAGCCTATTGCTGTCCCAAAAAGAGCCCACTAGATGTCACACTGCTACTTCTAATTCAGGCATATCAGCTCTTGCTTGTTGGCTGTATAACCTACACCTGTTTTTTACAATAATCAAATATAAGTTCCACCAAAGGTAGAAGCAGGACTCATCTAGTCAGGCCTCTGGTGCCAGCTGAGGGAGCAGCTGCTTGGGTCCCAGTGCTCATCTCTAATAGGAGCCAAAGTATTCCCAAGCCTAAAGAAATTATTTGTGCCAAAATTCCCTTTTAAAATGTCTACCAGTGGTTTAGGAGTTTATATATAGGTTTTTCTATTGGAAAAAAATTAACACAGATTCATGCATGTATTTTTGAGAATTTTTTCTGAAGATTTTGGGTAATATGTGCATGTTTGAATATGATACTTCTAAATAACTAGATTGGTTGAGAAGTGTAATTGCTAAAATTAGCCACAAATCTGCCACTTAAAGTATTCCAGTTTGCCATATTTTATGTGAACTGTACAACAAAGAACATTTCTTCTCCCTTTGTTGAGTGTAACAATCTTTTTGTCTACCTAGAAAGAGTGAGCATAATGTGCAAAGGAGGTCATAATTAGTCAAGTAAAGTCAGAAATCATTATTTATGCATAATAATGCATCAAAACAGAATAATATTTAATTCAGGTACCATGGCTGTTAGGAGAGCTGATGATAAACAGATTGTTCTTACTTCATGTTTGCAGGATGTCTGGTACAGTTTTTGTTCTTGTTATAATATTGATTCTTCTATCTTGCTCAGTCCTTTTTCAGCTGAATGCTTTCATACATTGTTAATATGTTTGTTATAGCTGATTATTCCTTATTCTTTCAGGAAAATGATTAGAATTTTCATGAGGAAAAAAAAGGTTCTCTGTCACCTCTAAGAACATTCACATATGTTTATAAAATCATGCACAAGACTTACAGAAAAACAAAGGGGTAAATAGGTGAGGCAGGCTTTCAGTTGTTGTACTTTGTGCTCCAAAATGTTTAGGGCTTTCCAGTTGAAAAAAGATAAAAAGATATAGAACTTCACTTTTTTTTTTTCTTTTCTCTTCTTCTTTTTTTTTTTTTTTTTTTTTTTTTTTTTTTTTAATTCTGATAATGTATATTGTTCTTAACAACGATACTTATTTTTCTATAATCAACTCATTCCTGGAATCTTTGCTGATGCTAATAATCACTTGGTGGTTGCCATTTGTGTTGTGCATGCTTAACCTGTTACAGCCAGGAATGAATTGGCCGTGAACTAGTCTAAAAGCTCTTTGCAAGTTAACATAAAAACTTTCTGATTTCATTTGGAATTTATTGAAACAAAACTTAGAGCAGTTGGTTGGTGGCAGTAAACATTAAAAGAAGGCTCTGAATTTTGGAGTTGCTCTCAAATGTGGGAGCTCAGTCTGTTTAAGCACAGTCATCTCCACATGCTTCTGGATTAGGGCTTTTGTATAACCCTGAGGATGCTCCCATCCTCTTCCCTTTCTGCTTTCATCCACAAGTTTTGTTTCTGTTCATTTGTGAGGTGGTTTTTATCACTTTTTGTATTGGCTAATATCTAATAATGGCTTTCTGGTAGTTTAGCTTGAGCATAATACCTCCACATCTAACACTTCAAAGCACTGACAGACTTTCACACGCGTATTTCAAATATGCACCTAAAAAAATTGATCAGAACTAGTGTTCTCATCATGTTTTGGCATGGAAGCTAACTAAACATTGAAGCCTGGGAAAAAAGCCCTAAAAGACATGGTCTGAAAAGCCAGAAATATGCTAAGGGCAGAGCCACAGTAGTTCTGACATGTAAAATGATATTATGATAGCTCATGACCACCTTATCTTGGACTTAAGGGACCCCAGTTATTCACTGGTAGTGGGCACAGTGAATTATACTTGCATAGTCCTATTTTGCACAAGAATCAGACTTGTGAAGATCTCTGCTGAAAACCTAGCTGGGACCAGAGGTCACAGGTATATATTTTCATGCTTATTGAAGTGGCCAGGCTTGTTTTATCTGAGTGGTAAATAAGTCTGCTTGCTCTGGAGGTTTGTGAGTGCAAGGAGAGAAGGATGGAAAATAAGTATGGATTAAGTGCTTTATTTTGTTTCCCTCATGGACTCTGTTAATAAAGCCAGTCAGAAAGAAATTATCTGCAAATACTGCCCTTTCCTCTCTAGAACATAACGTGGAGGTGTGTTAAGGAGTGTCATTATCCTGGCTGAAGGATCTGGTTTTAGAAGTTGTCTTCACTATAGATATATATTACGTATAAGTATTTTGCACCCAAAGAGAGGTGCTTGATTTTCTTCTGCTGCAGTAGTTAGAGCTGAGGGTGTCAGGGGTGGTCAGATGCTTCTAGTTCTGTCTGCCTTTGAACAATACCTCTTTACTTCCTTGCAGACAAGGCTGGTGGTTTTTTCCTGTGAGTCTTTCCATTTATTTAATTTGTAGAATATTTAGGTAGTACTTCTATAATTTAACTAGTTGCAGCATGAATATTCAGCAGAAATAATCTTATTTAAGCCTTTATTAAGGCCAAGGTAGGGATTTACGGCACATTCCCGGAGTACATTAGCACTGCACGTAGTTCTAGCACAGTGATCCTTTCTTAGCTTGCTCCTTCTGTTGTGTGTAACAGATTGAATAGAATTAGTCTTTTTTATTACTATGTGTTTTCTGAGAACTTAACAACCCTACTTAGGAAGTTGTTGCTATTGTATTTTCCACTAAATTTATTTTTATCGTTTTTTCCTGGCACATCTCTGACGAACCAGTGTTTGGACTGATCACTGAAATTTCTCTCCAGATAGCTAGGGGGAAAATCCATGTCTCTTTATTTACACATACTCTGTGCTTGTTGTAGAGTGACCTACTTAAGAAACTCTTCACTTATTTTTTCTCTCATAACTGTGTGGAGAAAGAGAAGATGAAACAACATGATTGGTTTTTCAATTGTCTGTTCTTAGAAAATCTCAGAAAAATAAACGAAAGTTATGCAGGTGGCATTCACACACTCCTTCCTCTATTTTGAAGAATAAACAAGGATTTTGCAATGCAGTATAACCTTCTGCATTACACAGGCAATTAACATTTAATCTAATGCTGGTGTCCCTCTGCCAAACTCAGTGATTTAAGCTTGACTAAAGCATCCACATTTGACCTGGTGTTTGCAACAGTGAATCCACCCACACTAAAATATAGCCACCTGACCAATGAGGATTATTTTCACTGGTTTTGTCTTCAAGGCACACCCAGAATATTTTTAATATCATTTGTATAGTTTTAACTCTAAGCTTTTTGTTGTCTCCTTCTCGTGTTGGGATAATATTTGATATTGATGTTTTGTCTCTCAAATGGTTCTAATACTTCTCCTAACCCAAGCACTTACAGCTTATTATTCTTTATGTTCTTTTCTTTAGAAAGAGAAGTTGCATTTGAGCCATATATTTCCTTATGTGTGTTCTTTGAAAATAAGTGCAACAACACCAAATGTTGAATACCTAAACTTGGAAAGAAATGAACAAGTTTCTTTACTCTCAGCCTCTGGGTAGAGTGATTTAAGTAGAATTTCACCTTTAAACCTAGCCAAATCTGCCTAAGTACACTTGTGGTTTTATCTAAAGCTTATGTGATACTCACTGTATACTTCTCTCACAGCTGGTGCTTTGTTAAACAATCCCAGAGTTGCATATATTTGTATAGATCATGTTGGTTTTTTTTCCCTGCTGTCTCATAGAAGAGAGAAGCTGCTTTTTCTCACTTTTCCAGTTACTGGATTATACATTTCATCAGTAGAGTAGTGACTTATTCTACTGTTTATTGCACTCAACTCTAACTTTAAAAAAAAAAAAAAGAATAAATTAAATTACTGTAATCTGTGGATGTAAGAAATGTTTCCACATTCTTACAACAACATTTTTACTCCAACATTTTTGGTGTTATTGGAGATCATTCCAGAGACTTCATTGTCCCTTTCACAATGTAAAACAGTATGCAGCCACTGCTCCCTGCAGCAGTGGAGTTTTCTTCTCTGTGCATCTGAAAATCGCAAAACCATGATAGATCTTTCTCCTGCCCTCTTTTTCCTACCCCCTTAGCATTTTTGAACAAGATTCATAACCCTTTCTGGTAGGCCCTCTGTGAACAGTTTTCAGCTGGTGCTTTCCAGGCTGCTTCTCCTTGGGCTTGAAGTGTGACAAGTCTTTGTTCCTCTTCAATCACCTTCTGGAGAGCTGGATTCAACGGGGCTGTGGCTGAAAATGCACCATCCACTGAATCGCGTCCATCTGTTTCTGTCCTCATTGCAGATTTCCGGGGTACTACAGTTTGCACATTTCTTCAGCAGTGATTTTATGTTTGTGGAGACTTGTTATGCATAATGGTGGGTCTGCAACTAATTCCTGAGACATTCCCTAGAAACATGCTTATGTGGTGGTTGTTCTTTGTGTGAATTTTAACAGAGTAGGTTACAAAAACTGTAAACCTGCAGGTAATATCCTTGCTGTATTCACACTGTTAATAACAAATATTTATTAGGATCTGGGCTTTTTTTTTGGGGGGTGGGGTTTGAAATTATGGTTAAGTTTAAGATTATCCACATTGACAGTAAATATATTAATGTTTTACTTTACTAGGTTTAAAATAAAATTGATTGGAAATGCATTAAATCTTTCACTTTCATCACCAAGAAGTTTCAGTATGTATTTGAATTTCCACATATACAGAAGAGCACTAGAATTTGTATTTCTCCATATATATATATATATATATATATATACACATACATATAAATCACACTTTTTCTTCTTACATCTGAACTTCTTCTCTGGAGTAATATATGTGGTCTATATATAGCCACCATTCTGGACACTTCAGATAAATCATGGAAATCATAAATTATGTTACCTGAATACTACAGTTAAAAAAAATCCAGGATATGTATTGAAGTGAGGGTAATCAGCTGTCAAAATAATTTGCCAGAAGTTGTGGTGAGCTCTCTAATGTTTAAATCAAGTTCCTTCAGAATATCTTTAATGCAGCCTGTTTTAATGTATTACCTGCCAGCAATAACAAATGGTAGCTAGGATGAAACTACATGTTGTCAGGAAGCTTAAACTTTACAGCAATCTGTATTACTGTTGGAAAATTTGTAGCAGGTCTGTGAACCGAAAAATATGACAACTCCTGATAATTCAGAAAGGAATTAATTTAGGCAGTGTCTACAGCGCGTGTTCTGCAGGAAGAGAGAATAGCTAATCACAAGGTTGCCTTCTGGCTTTCTAATCTGTAAAGCTCCTTGTAATTAGAGAACCATCCTTAGCTTCAGGAAACCTGCATCCAATTCCTCTCCTCTGACTTCCTGCGTGATGTTGCATGAGTCACTGGCACAGGGATCATTAAAGAAACTTGGCACATGTCTGTGAAGACAGTAAGTGTGAATCTAAGTGTCAGCTTCTTTGTAAAAGACAGGGAAGACAGCTTTGCCAGGAAACATGGGTGTTTGAAGAAGAGATACTAGAAGTTATTCGGTAGAATTCAGTGATGCTTGGGTATTTGGTATTGTTCCAAGTCAGCCCCTTTATCCTTCCCAGACTTCTGTAACTGGACAGGAGGCATCCCTCAGGCAAGATTGAGTGTCCTAAATTCTTGGGTTTATTTGTGTCAACAATGGTCGGCAGGCTTGCCAGCAAGACCAGACTGGAGTTTCTGAAGTGTGACTTGAGGTTTAACCTTTAGACCAATCCAATTAAAGATGGGATTTGGATTCCAAGCATTACTTATGGCATTGGAAAACAGAAGCTACTAGAAACACAAACAGACTATAATCCTGTATGTATTTAACATGATTCACTGCAATTACTTCTGCATCCATCACCTCTGATTGCCTGAGCTTTTTCTAAATGACAGCAACACTGCATCTGTCCTATTCCAGTGCTCCTGAAGCTCTGCTTCCTTACTGGACAAGTGGGGAGGAGGAGGGACTACCCTTCCAGTCACCTCTTCAGGTTCTGCTCACCCTGCCCCACTCTCACTTCTCTTCTTCACCAAGTACTGCAGGATTTCTTTTAGTTCCAGTTTTCATGCTGTGTGAATGAGTCACTCTTTTCTCAGTGAAGTTCTGTATTTGGTTTTGCTTCTTTAACTATAAAACGAAGATGATGGTGTCTTGCATTGAAACAGACCAGTCCATTAAGCGATCTGTCCTCATCCTGTGCAGTTGGGCTATGGCATCTTTTCTAGTTTTTTTACCCCAAGGAAACAGTTCTTCCAACTATATTTGATACCAAGACATGCAAGCCCTGTGTCTGATGCACAACTGGGTTTGATACTGCTGCTACTCAACTATCAGTGGTGTGGTGTGGAATGGCAGCTACCTTTGGAGTGGTTGTTGTAAAGAATGAGAAAATATGCATATTTGTACCTGTTTGGACTGGGGAAAGAAGGCTATGGTGGGATCCTAAATGGTAGTTTGAACTCCAGGGCTGCCAAGATCAAATTCTTTATTTAATTATTTACAAGGTAATGAAATAATAATTGGTAATTTGATTTATAATTGCAGTCAAAAATATGTGATGTTTTCTGTCATGGAGCTGTAGGAAATAAGAAAAACAGCTTCTTTTTCCCCCTTCTTTCCTTCTCTCTCTCTCTCATTCATTCTAATAGCTTTTAAATTTTGTTCCATATACTTTTCTCCAGTATGTTTCTTTAAAAATACCTTTCCCCTTTGATGTCAACACTCTATCATAGATACTATGTCCCACACATGCCTTTTTTGGGACATTCTAGTTTGGTCTAGTGGTATTCAACCACTTGTGTCCTATAATGGCTAGCATATTACAATAACTTATACTTTTTTCAATTTTCATTTATCTATTTTCTGAAGGCTCTAAGAGAGAGGTTTATAAAGACTGCATTTTCCCATCTTCCATAATTAATGGATAACTATTAAACTAGGAAAGGCCTCTGCACTATTACTGCTGCTGCTGCTATCTTGAATCTGCTGACTGCAGTTAAGCTATTCCTAGTTTAAATCTGAGCACATGTGAAGAGAAGCACAGTGAAGGGATTGTATCTTGAATAATAAGCAAATCTGAATGTGGAAGTAAAGACAGAGACAGGAATAAAGCATGTTTGTGAAGACATAGGAACAAAATTTACCACTTCTGACTTGCAGCATTTGGAGATGTTAGCTAAGTTTCATGCAGTTCTCTGAGGTCTGAGCACATCCTGTCAAGATTCTGTAGCGTATTTTTCTTGTAGCACAGAGGTTGCTTATAAGAAGATAATATTTAGGGGTCTAGTCTTGTCAGAGCTAATATTTATGTCAATTCTGGGTTCCCAGAGTCAAGAACATTAGGGCAATGTGCAAGAATAAGAGATGTGTAGTTTTCCACAGTGAAAGATAAAAATATAACTTGAGGAATGTCAGCTTCCTCGAGGGAGAAAATCATTCATGTTAAGGTCAGGAATTAGTAACACAAATGGAAAAATACTCTCTGTAGGAGGGAAAAGCTTCCAAATTGTGTGGGAGAGAAACTGTATTTAGGCTATTATGGCTACACTAAATGCTTATTAAATACGCAAATCATAATAAGGAGGAACAGGCAAACATGGGTTACATAGCTGCTGTGACTATTCATAATATTCACTAGTTCTTTATTTGGGTTAGTGAATCCAACATGCTCAACAGCATTTGAAACAAAAGATGATCTTGTAAAATCTTGTGTCTGGTAGGAGCTTGCAAGAGTGAAGCTGGAAAAGCCTGACATACAGGAATAAAGGGGCTTTGTAGAGTGGGTCACAAAGTGTCATGTCTTGGAGTGAAAGGTGACTTTAGATAAAGCAGAGAAACCTGACAGAAGGCTCTCCTGCAGAGCAAAAGTAAGTTGAAGACCTCTGGACTTCAGTGTGCAGTGTGGTGGAACTGAAAGGAATTGCTCAGATCTCCATGGTTCAGGATCCAGCAGTACCTGTGGTGTCAGCTGCATCCCCTGGGGCCAGTGTGTGTCTAAAATCCCATTCTGTTTCAAGGAAATTGCATTAATTGAAACACTTTCTTTTCACTAGTAAGTATATTTTTTGGTAAAAATACATATTCCCCAGGTATAACAAAAAGGCAAAGAGTTAAGTTAACCCTATCACAAAAGATGGAGAGATCTACCCACACTATGCTGTAGCGCATCAGAATAAAACTTTCTTTTGTAATGAAATCCAAACTTAGTTGTTACTGTGACAATATCCATGTGATCATTTATTTAAAATGCTGTAATTTTTATATTCTAAGTGTTAACTCTGAATTAGAAGTAGATCTAAGAATCAATGCTTTATTCCTGCAGTTCTTATGTACAAATGCATATAAAAGCTTTTCTTGGCTTATGGGAACCACATGGAAAACACCCTTTCCAAAATTCCTTTCATGATCCTTCTGATCTCCTTTTTCACCAGGCTTTGTCAGTACGTAAAAAGGAAAAAAATGGGAATATCAAGATCTCAGCCATGAGTAATGTGCACAAGCTACCAACAGGTTTCCTGGCACTGTCTATTGTTTTCAAAATACTGCCATTGAATACTTTCACTAGCAGTATAATTACTGAACTTGTTTTCTGCACTATGTTCAGGAAGTAAATTTGTGAATTTGTAAAGCAAATCCTTCCTAGCTGCCCAAGTACAAGAGGATATTACGAGAACATGAAATCCCTCACTCAGATCTGAGTGATGAAGATCTGACCTATTATCTACTGAAGTAAACAAAGCACCTGCTGCTGAGTTCAGATGCAAGGGCTCTGGATCTGCTCCTGAGAGCT
>JAOTQP010001286.1:21519365-21549030 GCA_026413545.1 Cichladusa arquata
TTTTTTTTTTTTTTTTTTTTTTTTTTTTTTCCCCCCCAAAATATGGCTTCTTGAAGTGCTATCTAAGATGTAAAGGGAATGTGCAAGGCATAGAAAGCTAAAGAGAGTTAAAGTTTTCTTCAGTACTTGTGGTCTAATATAGCTTAATACCATTTTTAATAAGAAAGACAATTTGCTTGAATAAATTGAGCAGAATTCACCTTTTCTTTTTAAGATATAATATGGATGCCCATAGCTGTTATGAAAGCCCACATTATACATTAGAAATAAACTATTCACCAATGAACTTTTTAACAAATTAACTATATTGTAAAAATGATAGTGCATCTGTTGTAATGAAAATCACATGTAAAACAAGGGAAATTTACTTTTAAATTCCAGGTCTTCTGGACCATGCCTTCTTCTAAAAAATACAGTAATTAAGTTAATTTTCTCCATACAATCCTTCTTTTTCTTCCTTTCAAAATACCTTTGTGTCAGCTGTCTCTAAGTGAACCAAAAGAAGTTGTAGGCTTGGCAGTGAATGTCTGGAGGTTAATTCAGGCAGTAGGATATGAGCATATAGGGAGTGTATAGACACATCATGGCACTGCTGTTTGTGTTTGAAGAAAATGCAGCATCTCGTGGCAACTGTGTGGTTGTAAAGTCAAAAGAAGGAAATTGGGCTCCCAGATTCATGACAGCAGTAGCTAGAATTTAAGAAGATAGTAATTTTCTATAGAACGAGGTGTTTTATTGTGGTGTAGCAGTGTGAAAGATGGGAAGCAGAAATATATCACAAGGGACTCAAGGTTTTTTTGGAGCTCAGCCCAAAGGCTGACACTGGGCTGTCACTCAGCAGCTGGTGGCAGTGGAGCTCTGCTCCATGCCCATTGGTTATGCTGGGTGCTCTCAAAGCACCAGAGGAAAGCAGAAATACCAGCAAAGAGACATGCAGTATTCATTATCTGTTCTTTTACACATGTAGCTGTATATTATCTGAGAAAAAGCCATAGAGATTTGTATGCATACATAATATTTATTCCTTATATCCATCCCCCTAACATTAGAGCACTAGTAATGCCCTTTGTTATTTGAAAATTAATTGATGTAAGATTCTGCAATGATCCTTTCTCCTCTGCATTGTTCTTGTATTCTTCTACGCTGAGTTATCCTATTTTAAGGAAAATGGTGGTAATCTCTGGGTTTTCTGGGTCAGTAAAGATAAAAGGAGATGCTGAATGAAAAAAAAGAACTCACCTGCAACACTGTCATTTTTCCCCATTGCATAAACACTAAGGGGAAGTGAATAATCAGGAAGGGGAAGGTACAGTGTTTAGTTAAGCAGTTATATGCAAATACTTAATTATATAGGAAATTGAATTAAGACAGGCACTTTGCTTTGCACATGGAAAAAAGAAGGGATATCCTAATAGAAGCAATACCGCAGAAGTACAATGCCAAAAGAGGAAAGGTGGCAATGGGATGGATAATGGAAATATCAGAAAGATGTAACATGATATGCTGATGGAAGATCAGTGGAATGATTGAAAAGTTAGAAAGACGTGATGAAAAGAGCAGAAAAGAGTGATTTTACTGTTTACATTTAAAAAAGGAACAAAACCAATTGTTCTGGTTTTGGTCTCAGGAGGTTCTTTCTGAGGCAGAATGAACCGTGTTTAAACCAAGTCTGACAGATGCTTGTCTAACCTGTTTGTGAGACCTTCCTATGTTGTGGATGCTGAAGCTCCTTGCTTACTGCTCTCTCAGCCATTTTATTAGGGAACTTTTTGTATGAGCAATCTGTATTACCTCCCCCACAATAGACACAGCTGTCAAAGCTGTCAATTTATCCCCCTTCTCTTTGCAGCAGCCTTTGTTGGACGTGGAAGCTGTTATGATTTCACCCTTTTCTTCTAGAGAGAAAACAGTCCCACATCTTTCCTGCAACTTGTGTTTCTGAGAGTGGTGATCTTTCTCATGACTTTCTTCTGATCTTTCTAGGCTAAACTGCTCCAACTGCTAATTAAAAGTGTGGTGCTGACTGCAGTGCTCTCACAGAGATCTTATCAGATAGAAAAGGACTGCTTTAGCTGCCTCACAGCCCACATGTAATCCTGTTGTCACATTTGTCTCATTCACAGCACAGCCGTTTCAATAGTCAGCTTCTGATGCATTAATGCAATGGGTGCTTTAACAAGGGGTGTGTGGCAACAGGGACCAAGATGTGGAGTGCAACACTTAGTGCTAAGCTCATGATTTGCACATCTTCCACGTGTCAGATTTCCACCTTGGACTAACTTTAGTCTAGAACTGCAGCGTGCATGCCCACTAGCAGCTGACTGCACTTGGGTCCAACTAAAACACATCTTCTTGCTCACCTTTTGTGGTAAGGAATCTAGTTTTGTATGTTCCAAAATAACTCTGTAGTGTAAAGCAAAGCTTAAAAAGTGATGATCTGCTTCTATATCTGAGCAGAACTGAATACCAATGCAAATGCATCCTCTTGCACCCAGTCCTTTAACTGGATTTCTCCCATGCCACTTGCTCCATCCTTGATTTTTGTAGGGTTTTCTGACTCAGAGATATATCATGCACTTGTCCCTGTTGAATAGTTACATTTTTTTTTCAAATTGTAGCTTCAATTTGTCAAGATCATTCTGATTTCCAGGCTGTCCTCTAACTTGCTTGCAGCCCTTTTCAACTCTGTCTGATTGTCAACTTTATTGAGTCGAGTGTCTATTCTGGCATCTGTGCTATTTAATGAAAGGAATAGGAGTTTTGCCAGGAGAGCCCCCTGTATATGTGCAGTAAATGTCTATTTTGACAATGGTTAACTGAAAGACTGAAAATGTTTCTTTTGCTAGTTCCACAGAACACTACCTTGTATTAGTTTAATCTAAACTGTATTTTTGTAGTTTGCTTTTGAAGTTTTTTTCCTAACATTTACCATACTAAAAAATTTGCTCATGTCGATTTGTATCACTTCTGTGATTCACAAGGCCTGTTATCCTTTTATAAGAAATAATGAGGTCGGTTTGGAATGACTTAGTCTTGATTAATCCACGTGCCTATCATCTGTTTCCTTCTTATTTTCTATTTTCTTCCTCTATTTGTTTGTGAATTGTATTTAAATGGATTATTTAAAAGGGCCATAATTTTGCACCTCCTCTTTCTTACATTTAAAGATAGCTGTTAACCTTTCCAATCTTTCAAAACTTCACCTCTTCCACACAATTCTTAAACATAGTTATTTACAAGCGTGGAAATGCTTCAGTTATCATCTGAATGGTGTGAGATGAATTCCATCAGCCTCGCTGATCTCAGGTCATTTAATTCACATAAGCATGGACTAATCTCATTGTTTTGTCATTTAGTAAGTATTTCCAGCTCTTCACTACTGATGTAAACCCTTCTGTCATGGTTGATCCTTCCAGTGAACAAAAGCAAAATAGCCATTATAGAGTTGGCTTTCTTGGAGTCATTAGTCAATAGTTTCCCTCAGTTGAGTGGTGGATCAATACTCTCCTTGAGTTTTCTTTAACAGTGTATGTTTTTACAAGAAACTTTTTGTTATTTTTTAGGTACCTTACTAATTATATTTCTTTTTGTGCTGTGGCTTTTCAAATCATATCAACATATTGGCACAATTCTGTGCTTGTCCATAGATTTTGGTTTATGTGTGTTATTTGAATTTGAAGTTTCAAAGAACTGACAGCTCCAGCCACATGGCTCTCTTATGGCAGTCCTTGCAATTTTTATGTCTCTGCTTTTAACAGAGTTCTTTACACAGCTGCCAATCTCCTGACCTCATCTTCTTCTCAAATTGTACTTCTCATGTAACATCACCTTCCCACCCTCAGAATCTAGTATACTGTGCTTGTTATTCTGCTAGGGGAACAAATCAACTTTTGAGCACTTGATGTTTCTCGGTCACCTGTGGTAGCTCCAAGCTGTGATAGAACCTCTGTATTTTCCCCTCCTTTTCCACAATCTTCTACTTGGATTATATTCTTTTATGTCTTGATTCAGGGCAAAAGGAATCTGACCTATTGTCATGTAAGAAATGTTTATAAGTAGGTTATGGTAGGTTGTGGTGTTGTCTGCTGTAGGAACTAGTGTCAAGATTTGCCACAATGGTCCATTTATGTTTCTCCTTTGTATTTTTTTTTCCTTCTCTTTTAAAGCTCATTGTAAGAAACTTAATCCCAAAGGTGGACAAAGGATTATACACACAACAAATATTATGGGATTTTAACTGTAAAAATGATGCGTCAAAGGCCTTTCTTTTATGTAAAATAATTATTTTTACTGCTATTTCCATGTAAGTAGCAGCAAGGATTCTGTTACTCTATGCAAGCCATAGGGAGTTTTAGGGATGGGAATGGCCTTTCTGGAGCAGTTTCCATTGCTCTAGTACAGCATTCTGGGGGCAAACAAGAGTCCTGACATAATATATCTTGATCATTGAATTCATATATGGTTATACATAAGTCATTACAACAGTATTGACTGCATATTCCAGTGATTCTTTGTGGTAGAATATGGGTATGAAATCTATTTTCTAAGTTCACCTGTCCAGAAAAAGCTTGGTTTTCCATATTTCAATAGGATTATTCTTCTATAATGATGGAGAGACACTTGAACTGACAGCTGGGAGCTTATTAAATTGAGTCCATTGCACAGATGAACTCTAATAGTACCTTGCTACATGCAAAAGTTAATTCTTTGTTTGGGTTCACTAACCTATGGTGTTTATCTCTGCTTGCACAGTAGCTATCCTGGGCATCTGGGACAAGTGGTTTGGGTCCAGACCATGCCCTCCTTGTAAGCTACTGACATGACATCTTATATTGCACCATAACTACACTGCTCTGCTCTTTTAACCTGGAGGATTTAGCTACTTATGTTTCTGTTTTTTTTTTTTTGTTTTGTTTTGGTTTTTTTTTTTTGTTTTGTTTTGTTTTGTTTTTTGTTTTGTCTTCTGTGTCTCTTGTTTTCATTATAGCAAAGATCAGCTGAGCTTTCTCATGCAGCATCCTTTTAGATAAGTCCTCAAGCCTCTGCTAGAGGCTTTTTTCAGTCAAAGTTCTGTTTCTCGCTAGTCAGGAAACACCTGGAAGCATGATGGATTCAGGAACTTGCTTAGGTAGTTCGAACCACTCAGGCAAGGCTGAGCACATGACAACTCATTTCAATAACAGAGGTTCAGAGCATTCTCTTCCAAAACATTTTGAAAAGAGGTTTGCACCACCACTACAGAGAATAAGCCCTGAACACTTTTGGACTTGATGTGATTGTTCATTTAAATTTTGCTGGGCTACTGCGAGCTGATCTTGAGTTGGCATTTAATGGTGAAATGGTGAAAATAAACCCTTGTCCCACGTCCTGCAGACCTTCCTCACACCTCATTGAACAGACTAAGCAGGTTCAGTCAGGTTTGCTCTCCTGATGCCTCTGTGCACAACTACTCCCTCCCTACCTGATAAACATACATCCTTCCATCGTGGCTGAGCACTCCTGGTAACAATGGTGCTTTGACACCATCCCAGTGGCATGTACTTATGCTGGTGGCAGTAAAGAATGAGGGTGCCAAAGGCAGTGGACATGGCCAGGATTAGTTTTTAATTATTTACTTTATTATTATTTTTTTTAATATCAGGCCTCTGTTTCTCATTGTCTCATTTAAATTCCACATACCTGTGGGTGGGCATGATGAACTTGAACCAAATAAGTAAATGGGCACATATGTTTATTTGGATACATACTTTCTCTGATAATTCTTAGTTTCCCATACTGTCAAATTCTCCAGAGTTAAGCACTTTCTTTCTCAAATAGAGTTAATTCTCATTATTATCTTCAATGTTTATTGCATGTACTGGCAAGCAGAAGTCATCCCCAGCTGCAGGGGTTTTTTTGTAAGACTCCTGCTTTGTCTTGTGATCTGTGATCAAAATATGTATACTAAATAAAAATTCCCTAGTACAGTAAAATTACACATAGTAGCCCATTAAATATAATACAAAAAGAGAGAAATTATTACTTTATTTCTTGCATAAGTAGTACTGCATCTTTGGAATACTTTATAAAGTATTTCACACATGCTTAATATACAGTAATCCTATTGTAATGTGGAAAACAGGTGAAATGGGATTTAGAAATTCTCCTCAGAAATACAGGTAGACTACTCTGAGGCAATCCCATTTACTTAAAATTTCATTTTACTATTCCCACAGAGAGAGAAAGAGCATACCCTATAACAAACACTGTTTCTTATAAGCTGACAGCTGTGGAACCAAATCTGCCCTAAATTACAAATTGCATTTTCTGTTTCTTGATACACCTAAAACTAAAAGGCATATGGCTAAACTACTGTCCCATGATTAATCTAGTACTTAAACACATAAAATAAACAGCAGAATAGCTCCAACAAACCTATTACAACAAATTATGCATGAATTTTCTTTCAAGCAAATGAATATTTGCTGTTCTTCTCAGCAGAAAATCCTGGGCTCCAAGTTTTGACAGTGCTGATAAAAATTTTTTTTGAGACAATAAATCCTCCTATGGAGGACATTGCATTTCCCACATCTTCATTTTTTATCAGGAGTACACTAAAACTGCCTGGAGGCTCTTCAAGCAGATGAAATATAGTCCTAAATAGATGTGCTTAATGTTGTCTAAATCATAGCAAAATACTGAGATGGCTGAAAGTCTCACCACCTCCAGCTGCTCCCATAAACACGTAATACACAGCTATAACTTGAGTAATTTCCTCAGTCTCTTCAGGGCTGTTGTTCTATTTTGAGGTTTGTAGGTATTAAGCTTTAATCTATCCTATTCAACTGCAAGAAAAATGAAAATATTTCTTAAAACACGTGAAGGTCAGCAAGTGTGAGGGAGAGAGAGACCTGCCTGGAGTGAAGGGGCACTGGGTTTATCCCAGCTGGCCCAGGAGATGATGTGGTGCTGTAAAAGCCATGCTTGCAGATCCACCAGGCGTGGACAGGCACCTCTTGCATTCCTGCTGTCGTTCCCTCGCTGTGAACTATTCTCTTGAGCATCTTTTATCTGCCATTTAGACACAGTAACAAGTAGCTGTATCTCACAGAGAAATAACACTAGAAATAATGAAGCCTGGCTTCCTATGGCTTTGTGTTCCTTGGCTGATTACAGGAGCTGATTGAAACTTTCTAATCACAGGAGATGACTCCTACAATATTTCTTCTAGTGGATTTTAGGTATTTCAAATGTATATAGTCACATTATAGTCTTTCATTTTTCTTTCACTTTTCTTCTGTGAGGTCTTCAGCTGCCTTCTTTCAGGCAACATGAGAAATGAGCACTCTGCCCTCCTGATATATTTGTTTGAAAAACTGATTGAGGAACACACATAAATGTGAGACACTCACATATCTCTGCACAAGTGAGAGGATTTCTCACTTCCTACAGAAAACAAGCTAAAGTAACGGACTCCCTAAAAATTTGTGAAGTTCACACACCCAAATGCATGTCTGTACCACCAAAAGAGAAGGAAGCAAGTGAGTGAAGCAGTTTTGACCCAACGTCATTGTGGTCTCTTGACAGTAATGGAGAATGAGGCAGGGGATGTTATTTGGGAGGCTTTTGCTGACAGCCATCAGTGCCTTGCAGTGAGACTGGAATTAGCTGAAATTACATCAGCAACCTACCAAAACCAGACCTTCCAAACACTAAAAAATGTAAGAGTTCATGCCATATATTTATTATGAGCTCTAGGAGAGCATGAAAAGCCTGACTCTCTTCCCATTTCTACTAATGAATTCTTGATTTGCAGTTCTCTTGCTTTTGGGCTGGGTTGCACTGGTGGGGAAATGCAGCCCAGTTTTTTGTTGCACTTTTCACAAAAGAAAGGGCAAGGTGGCTGCAATGGTACAGTGACAATGTTCTGGACTGTCCTATGCTCTTAGAAATCTGAGAAGTGAGAATATGATGAAAGATTTAAGGAAACAGAGCATGAATATGAAGTTTTCTTGCCAAAACAAATAAATGCAGATTTGCTACATTTCTGGAATGGGGCCAAGCAGATTTTACAGAAAGTTCAATAATCTATTTTTAAAGATATGTGATTGATTGGACAATCCAAGAAAATGGATAACTTCATCAGTTCCCTTACTCGCTTGATGGGAAGTGTACTAATTTTATTTACTTGCTCCTTTTGGTTTCCTTTCTTTATTTTATGTGGACTTTAACATTTTCCTCTCTCACTTGACTGAATTTGAGTGGCACCTGCAGAGAAATGCCTGCCTCTAGGGCAAAATGAACACTGATATGTTCAGAAGAAATGATATTCCTTAAAATAAATAAAAAAAACAAAACAAAACAAAAAACCCCAAAAACAAAAGGAAAAAAAAGATAGTAAGATAGATTTTTATATGCTGTTGCATTTTTCAACAATGAAAAATTCTTATCAGGAAATCTTTTAAATTATTCTCGATAGAAGAAGTTCCCCTTCTTACTGAAAAAAAAAATCTTCATAACTCTTTAAGTAATAATCCTAAGTTACAGGCTTTGAAAATTAATTGTTGAGAAGCCTGAATTTAGAAACATGCTTTTAAAATAGGAAAAAAACCACTCAACGATGTGATTAATAGAAAATTGAGTGAGCTGTTCTGGACAGCATCCTATGCTGAGAAAAGAAAAGTTCAGGGTTTTGTGGGGGGCTTTTTTTTTGTTTGTTTGTTTTTGACCAAGGCCTCCTTTAAGTTCAGCCCAGGTTTTGCAGATACCCAAGCTGCTGCTGTTGATTCCTGCCTGGCAAGCAGGGATGGGTGTGCACAGCAGTGAGTCATTAGCTCCTCTCCCAGCCCAGATGTTGGTACAAATGACACCTCTCTGCCAGAGTACTGCCTTGAGGCACTGCTCCTGGAACACAGCACTGCCAGAAACTTGCTTACAGGCACCAGAGTTATCCTGTACCACTGCATGGGGGACAGGAAACTTTACAAAACATCTCTTACAAATCCCTGCTGCCTCTTACACAGGGGCTGTGGCCTTCAGAGAGAACTCAGCCTGCTTTGTCTTCTACTTGCTCCTGGGTCTCAGTCAAGGGCACTGCTCCTGCCCCTGTGAAATATGTGTGGTTGAGACAGAAGTCACTCTTGGTTCTGCATGTCAAGACCATGCAATAAGCAAAAAAGGAGTGAAGGAAAAAGTGGGTATTTGGAACAGAGACAAATGGAAAGCTTTTTACTGAACTTATCTGAAGAGCAAAGAAGAGGGTGCCAGAAGGTACAAAACAAAGTGTCATGCTGCTTTTGTAATTGCCTAATTGGACAAAATAATTCCCTCCTGCAGGGTGACCCTCTCTTGCATCTCCAGCAAGGAAATGCAATACAAAATAAGGAACTGAGTTTTCTGAATAAACCCATTGTCTTTATTGAATTATCATTTTATGCTATTATGATTATTGCATAATTATCCACTTGTTGTGAGTACTCATGTCTTTTTACATATTTCCTGCTCTCACAGTCATCAGAGCATGGGACCACCCCAGAGAAATCATTTGTCAAACTATCCTCTGCTTTAAGGATGCCAGAAAGTGTTTTGCTCTTTGTCAGTCAACTTCTCCACTTAATTTCTTAGCTCTCAAGGCTGGTTTATCTAGAGGTCTCCAGAAACTTGCTCACATAGTTGGCATCACTAAAGGTGAAAAGTAAAAGCAGTAAAACACTTTGATCCCAGTCCTCAGGTGCTATAACTTGTCTGAATTGGATGGCTGACCCTTTTCACCACTGATCAAGCAGTTTGTAGCAGATTATTATAATTAAGCACCTTTGAAGTGCCAAGTTATATGAAGCTCTGGAGAAGTTCAGGTTTCAGAACTCAAATCAAATTTATTAATATTCTCATTTTTAGGGGTATCGTGCTGTTTATAGAAGTGTTTTTTCTGCACATTCTTATTTGTCCGGGTGAGGCTGCTCCACTCGGGAAAAGCATGCTGGAAATCATCCAAAGCTAAGAACCTGTCCTCACTGCTGATTTAATCTTAACCTCATGTTTTCCAAAGACAGTCATGGGAACTGCATGTGCCAGTGGAAGGTTAGACCTAGCCTTGCTGATCTGTGTCACTGTGCCAGTGCAGCAAACAAGGCAGCTTAGCCAAGCCTTGGAAGAGCAGTCCCAAGCCAGGCAGCCTGAGCCTGTGCCAGCACCAAAGTTTGGGCATTGCTCTGCTAACCCCACTGGGACAGACAGAGCCTCAACAGCACAGTAAAGCAGAAAAACAGCTGAAAGTCACCTTTGCAACTGTGCATCTTGGGCTGTACTCAGTAGTCACTGTGAAGTTGGGAGGAAGCTTTTTCAGTCCTCTAATGAATGAATGCTTTGCTGGCAGCTATTGCCTGTTTCCAAGAAGCACCAGTATAACCAGTGCTTACCTGAGCTCCTGCCTGGCACAGCCCCAGCACCCTGCCCAGCCCTCCACAGCTGGGAGGAGAGAGCTGCTGGGAGCCCGGAAAGGCTCATGAGGAAATTTGGGAGTGCACATATTTCTCACAGACCTGCCCACAAACACCTAGTAAGTGAATTAAATGAGTGCTTTATTGACAGTGCTCTCACTAAGGGGAGTACATGTTGGAGACATTTTAAAAAAGAAGACAGTATCTGTTTCTAAACAATGATGTCAAAAGAGGAAAAAAAACCCCAGTATTTTGTTATAGAGCATGCAAGGAAGAAAGCTCCCCACATTTGAACTGCAATAAGCATGTAAATTTTGTTTAAATACCTGTTGCTACCTTTTCTTCCCAAAACTTGGCTCTTGAACCCCAAAGTCCATATACATTAAAATCTGAATAGAATAAACATAAAGTCAAAATGGCAGTGCCTCTAAAATGTCCCACAGAATATAAGATATTGAAAATGCTGCAGTTCCACTCTGCTAGTTCAGCAACCAAGATGAGAAAGGAAGAAATGTTGGCTCAAATCTTGAAGTTACCAAATAAAGAGGTCTAAATAAAAATAGACTGGGGAGCAGTGAAAGAGACCTTAAAATATGTAGATTTTAATTACTCCACCTGAAAGTCTCAGTTGCTGTCTGCATTTCTGAGAGGCTGGGTTTATAGAGAGCACTGAACGCCCACACTGATGGGGTTTTAATTTGGAGTAGCTCTGGTCTAGTCCTGTGAGTTTAATTGCAATTAGCTGTGAGACTGTTTTGTTTCACCCATGAGCAGCCAAGATTGCATGTCCCCAGCAACGTGAGACATGGAAGGATACATGAGGAGGGCAGCAGATTCATTCCCAAGTGAGCTCCTGCTCTGAAACCTACGAGTGTAGGCTACACACTATGTAAATAATTTCTCAATACAAAGTAGACCCTTCATCTGATTATCATTTCTGCCTGTAACTAGGAGAAATGATTAAAAAACATACCATCTGCCTAAAAATGTACAAATATGAAAAGTGCTTAATATATTTTTATGAGAAAATTCCAATATGGAAGGAGAAAACACAGAAATGCTTGATTTCTCAAGGACTATTGCAATATTTTGGTATGTAGTTACAGTGCTACTTCATGCTAGTCAAAATCATTGCTGTTAACAATTCTAGGAGCTTCAGAAAGGCCACATCTGAAAAAGAATTTTCATCTTCCACTAATTGCATCATTTTATGAAGTCTTAACAGACTTGAAAAAATTGGCCCATAGTCTGAGTGACAGTTTGTGTTACAGATTTAGAGGGGATAGGAAATTTTCCTATATCAAAGCTGAAGAACAGTTCTGACAGCTGCAAATGTTCTCTGAATTAATAATGTGGAGCTGGCATAAGACAATATTTAAGAAAAATCCATTTCTTTCTGCAGTATTGAAGCCCCTTGCTTATAAAATATTAAACAGGATTAAAATTGGTATGCTGCTTGAATGGGAAGATAAAACTTGAAATTCACATATGAATCCAGAAGTAAGAAGAATCATTATTTCCAACTTTTATTAGTGATAACTTATAATTCAGGGTAAAACAACACCCTGTCCCTTGCTGCTAAAATTCAAACCAATATTTTGGCTCTGGCATAGGAAAGAAAATGCACTTTCTAGTTTCATTATTTAGACCCCACTGACCAACCCTTATTTGCAGAAGCTTTCTTCACTTTAGCTGTAGAAACACCTCTGGAAGATTAAATAAGCCTGTTATCTGATATGCGAGTTCTCTGAATATTAATTGACAAATCTGAAGTTCTGGTTTGGCCTGACCTTACAGATAAAATTACTTTCTAATTTCTCAGTGCTTCCTTACATCAGCCCTTAGTTACAAATAGGTTATATAATGTCAATAAAAACCCAGGAGACATGGCCTAGCTTTGTGGTTTTTTTGTCCAGCAGAGAGAGAGGCTGGGCTAAAATTTCATCAAGAGGCATAAAAATTTAACTTCAAGCCCACTTAAACTTCTCAGGTTGACATTTTAGCCATTTTGTCCCCCATTCTCACCTGCAGAAATGGGTGAAAGCTGTGTCCTCTGTGTAAAACTCACCTGTGCACTCAGCCTGATGCAGTTCCTCTGAGAAAGGCAGTGCTTTCCCAGCTGGTGAGATGCTGTATGTGGACCAAGGGAAACCTCAGGAGCTGCAGAGAGGTCCTGCTGCCTGGAGCAGACACAGAAACTCTGACAGCCCAGCTGGTATTTATCTAGTGGGAGCCAGGATGAGTGTACAGGGCTGGAATATGTGAGGGGATGTTGCAAGCCTTTTCAGTCTGCATGGGATGAAAGAACTTCCCGTCAAAGTCTCAGGGAAAGTCCCAGCCCCTGTATTTACAGCTGAGGTGAAGCTGTGGTTCCTTTTGTCATGCTGGCACTGACTTGCCCCTTGGCTATTGGCTAGGGCTAAGGTTTGGCTGCCTTTCCCCACTCTTGGAAGACTAACCAGAATTAAATAATTTAATAAGAATTAAATAAGAAATGTTGTAGAAGCACAACAGCAATATTTGCCTGGAAGGAAAGCTGCATTTTTGTGTCTTGGCTCTCCTGTGCCATTCCACCTGTAGGTAAGTACAGGTAAGTGCAATCTTACCTGTAGTAAGATTGCCACATTGGGATGAAAGGAATTTGGCGTGGGGAAAATTGAAAGTAGCTGATCTCTGAAATTCTCTGGATATTCTTGGTAAGTGCAGCTATCCTGTGGTGCCAGAGTCTGTGATGGATAAATGTTGAGAAGTGAGTCTTTAAGGGATAAGCCACTGTGTAGATGCAAATTTATCGTGTTACGTATCTGTTTGAAATTGGACATAATTCAAAAGAGATGACTTGAGCATCATTGAACTAGATCATAACCCATATAAGAGCAAGGGGCTAAGAGAGTCCCTTGAAATTTTCTAAGTTTGAAAGATTACTTCAAGGGGGATTTAAATAATACAGCACTCTAGACTTGCAAGCAATGTCTGATATTAAAGAGGAAAATAGTAAAAGAAAAATATTTTTTTCATAGTTTTGACTTTGGGAGATTTACTGGAAACTAATTAGAAAGAAAGAGTCAGAGAATATATAAAACAGAGAGGTAATTTCTAAAAACAGAAAGAAAGGACAATAAAAAGTTTCATTCAAAACAATTTGTGACTACACTAGGGCTGAAGAAAGTACATTTGACAGCTTGAGTTCTAGAGAAGAGATCAGGTCATGTTTGATATTTAGAACAGGAATAGCCTGTGTCACCTGTACAGTGTGATAAAAAGCACAAGCCAATGTGATATCTGAACCACTGGAAGAGACCTAAGAACTGAAAAAAGTGATATCACTTTGAAAGAGCTTGGAAGATTCAACAAGGTGCACCTGGCATGTGCAAAATGTACAACCTGGCTCAGAATGTCCACTGAGGCAATGGATTTGTCTGGGGATAACCAGTTTAATATTCCTTTTCAGGTGACCCTTATATGAAGATGCTGCCAAGAATTGTGTTTTACACTAAAATTAAAGGGAATGAAGATAGTTGACTTGCAGAGTTTACAAGCACGAGGCTAAGCCCACAGAAGATACATGAGAAACAAATGTAGAAATTCATAATATATGGGAAAAAGGGCAAGTGCTATGCAATTCAGTGCATCAAATTGATCTAAGCATTGAGTTCCTGTGTAATAACATGAGCAAAGAAATCTGAAAATAATTTGAAGCTATTTTCCAGTGGATACTTTGTGAATACTAAAAAAACACCCCAGGAAAGCATTGAGTTGTCCAACATTTCTCACACCTATGTGATCCCTTCCCATTGTAAAGCAATGTTTTAAAGAGGAGCTGGATACACTCATTGCTCTGGAATGACTGGAAGAACAGACAAAATAGTTCTTGTCCTTATAGGAAAGATGAATGAAACTCCTTGTTTGTTCATTGATAGGCCTGAGGAAACAAAACAGGTCTATTATAGGGGTCTTGGTGGGTGTTCATATTAGCAAAAATAAAAGAATTTTTAAACTTTTTGAAACATTTGTAAGCTGCACTGTTTTCTCAGATGTGTATTTAGGCTGCATTTAGCACCTGAGGAAAATCGTGACAAATTATGCAAACTTTTCAGGTTAGTAAGATTTATACAGATGACATTTAGATTTGATGAAAAAGTACCTTCTGAGAGCAGCCATGGAATGAAACTGTGCTTCTGGGCTGAAGGTGGGCAAACAACACTGTAAATACCGTGTAACACAAATAATAACACACTTGAAAAAAGCTGGCACAAACCCAAGCAAATAATCAGACAATATTCAGCAATTCAGGTGTTCTCCAAAAGTATTTGGGTGCTGAATTATAAAGAGAAATATGTATCTAAAGTAGCTTCTTGAGAGCACTGTCATGATCATCTCACAGTAATTATTGAAGAAAATGAGAAACGGGAGGAATTAATTAGACATTTCAGACCTTAAGGTAAATTACCTATGGAGAATTTCAGGGCAGACGTTGATTTGGTTTTTTTAGACAGTGCTGAAAATGGAAAAAAAAAAAAAAAAAAGATTGCAGTAGTTTATGAGTTGACAAAACATAGGTATACTCATAGGGGAAAAAAAGAATATTTAATCTTAGTCATGGAAATAAACAAACTCATATATTTTTATTTACTGAAGGCCAGTGCTGTTTGAAACTGATTATAAATCATAAGGAATTACCAAACAAAGCCTGGCCAATGCCTATTTTTCATTATTTTTCAGTTGTGGAGTGTGACTTGCAGCTTCAATATATCCTTGAAATTGCAAGCTGGATTTCTAGAGCATTTGACAATGGAACCAAGTCAGAGAGATATTTGCTCATCACTCTTATTGCAACAATAGTTACTGAGGCTAAGATGCTTCCGAAAATAGTTCATGTCATTGAATGCAAGATTGAATTTAGCCTAAAACATGAGAGTGGTGAACTTGAAAGTGCTGTTAGGGAAGATGTTCCAAAGCATATGTTCCAAAAATTTTGAGATTTGAATGCATAAGGAAAAGGCCAGGGACATGGGAGGAATGTGCTCTGCTCTGTGCTCGTCTCTGGGGTCCTATACTTTTTTGAGCTCTCATCTCTCACACTTCACCCTTCCATTTTTGTTTTTTCTTTTTCTTTCTTTTTTTTTTTTTTTCCCATTTTTTGTTTCCTATCATCACTTGTCTGTACTCCTTTTTTTTAGGGAAAAGACAAAAAAGAGCAGTGATGTTACAAAGCTGCATGTTGTTTGTAGGAGGTTGTTTCCCCAGGCTCATAGTGACTGTGGAAGAAGAGATGACAACCTTCTAAAAAAACCCAGAAGGGAAAAAGAGGCACAAAGCCTGTCACTTTGTGCTGTGAAATCTCCATCAGACAGCAAACTCACCCTGGGAGCAGGGACACTCAGGGGCAGCAGTCCTGGTGCCCTGGGGGAGCCAGCATGCCCACAGGGCACCTCAAAGGCTGGTGGAAATTTACTGATAAATGCAGCCTCAAGAGTTCTGATAAACATTTGTATCCCTCTGTTATATCCCTGTTTGAAATATATTTGGTTTTATGTTTTCCTTGGCAGGGAAGGTAAAGTCTTGGGAATGTACATTAAAGTTTTAGCATCTGAAAAAAATTCTGGTTATAGCTTTGTAAAGTCTGCTTTTGCTAAGTGCAGCCTTCACAGAGAGAGGAACATAATTTTGCTGGGGGTTTATTCTGAGGCCCAAGATTACACAGGTATTCAGGATGAAGTCAGCATGTCTTTGAGGATTTGTGCATTAGTGATGGCAAAACACCACCAAGCATGCTAGTTAACCCAAATGTCAAACATGCCAGAGTAAGTGGATTTCTCCCTGAAAACAGGGTATGCAGTAGCATGGTTTAAACATAAGCTTTGTCCTGTATTCTTTATCCCTATTATGGCATTTCTGCACAAAGCATAATTACTTGGGAGAAGTACTGATTCTTCAGTGTTTAGGGGTTGCTGACTTGACACCAGCTTTCCCGAAAACAGGAAAAAAAATCACCCTTCACAGAATCACAGATACAGGTGTCACTTTCAAACCCATGGATTTCTCATACAGTTGTCTGTGATTGGAAACAATTCAGAGTAATTTCAGTGAAACTTAAAAAAACCCAAGTGGTTAGGAGACAAATTAGATCACATTTCCCTTTCAAATAAAGTCAACAAACTTTCTTTCTTGAACTTTGTTTGACACTGTTTCATGTGATGTTTCACTTGCTTCCTTGTGCTCAAACTGAAGCTGTTGACTGTAAGTGTTTGCTGTCAATTTCGACAGGGTGGGAATATCCAGACCATTTCTGAACATAAGCTCCAGAACTTTTGACAGCTTAAGATTTCTTTCTTACACAGCACTTTATCCATGAAGCCTAGGAGGGAAGCACTGGGCATGCCAGCAGGTGAGCAACACAGGCCACTTGAAGTTGCAGACCAAGATAAACAGACTTTCTTAAGGTACTCAGTGAGTGAAAACACGAACTAAAAACATACATACAGAGATGAGCTGTTGTGTGACCAGATATTCAAAGTTAGGGAATAGGTGAGTTTTTCGAGGAGACAGTAATTTCTAAATTCTTTCTTTGTATATAAATCGTTAACCTCATCCAGCCTGTCCATGCTTTGTTTTGATCACCTTCTAAGAAAGTGTTTGAGAAGTGAAGGACATGAGCAGGGGTATAATTTTTCTTGTCAGAGGTGAGACTGACATATGGGAGTCTGCAAGTAATGGCTGAACCATTTTGCCATTTGTTGTTCTTATCTTGGTTGAAGCCAAATCTTAGCTTGGAATCCTTCCTCTAAAGTTAATATTTTCAAAGGAACTGCACTCAAATATGTGTGAAATATCTCAGGTTTTTATTGTGTCTATTAATTTTCAACACACATGCAAAGATCAGTAAAGATCCTGGAGGGACCTCTAATATTGTCAGTAGGAGATGGCAAAGTGTAACTGTGTAAGCTTTTACATTCTTGGTGTTATTTTCTGTTTTTTTGGCTACCTGCCATTTGATTTTAAGTGGGGATTAAAGGCACTGAAGACACATGCAGCTAAAATACCACAGGTTTTTATGCTAAATAAAGGTAATTTTGTTCAGCTGGTGTTTATCGCCTATTCACAGTGACACTTCCATTTCTGAGATGATAACCATTCAGTATCAGCATTCCTTGCTGTTTCAGCAGATAAAGTTATGCTGTGACCAGAGATAGCTGTTGTGCATGCATTTGTGAAGGCTACTCTGAATTCCTGTTGCATTCAAGCTTGTTGCTTCATTTCTAAGCAGTCTTTCTTTAAGTTACAACAAAGAATGTGACACTGTTGTTCACTTAGTTTCTGGGAACATGAAACATGAAATCTGCTGATGACAGTGCCTACCAGGAGGCCAAAATATCCCCCAAGATAGTTACTGTCTGATTTAGAGAAATATGCAGGATTTTAACTTCTTAGCATTTCACAGTTGAGCCATACTGTGATTTTGTGTGAGATGGAAGGCAAAATACTTGTTACAATTATTCTGGGAAGAACATTTGGGTACAGTTAAAGAAAAGCCTACAGTAAAGCACACTCAAATATTTCAGTCAATGGCCCAAAGCAAAGCCTAGATTATGGTCTTCTGACTGATCCATTCTGGACCTGGAAATGTGTGTTTTTTTCCTTAGGCAGCAGGGGAGGCATGAACACTGCACAAAAGTCATGGCCTCATACTGGGAGTGCTTTAGGTCTGTAGAGTGTCCTCAACAACTGCAAACACCATAGTTTGAAGCTCATGGGAATGGGTGCTATATTTTAGGCCGTGTTACTGTCCAATACTATTTCAAAATGAAGCTAGGAAGAAAAGGTGAATTGAAGAAATATTTATTTACAGACTGTAATGCTTGTGTGCTAAAATCTGCCTAGGCTGTGTTAAATAGATTTTTATGTTCTACTAGCCATGTGTATCCAGTAAGTCATTCCACTACATCTAGTGATTTTTCTTAAAAGAATTTACAAATATCCATAAGCCAGGGATGATGATTCTTCCTGATTCATACTTCTAGCTGAAAGGAAGCCAAACTATCATATTTAGGGGAGGTTAACAGGGGATGTTTGATGTATTTTGTAAAGATGAATATCTCTTTTGGATATTTATATACCTGAAAAATGTTGTAGATCCTCCAACTGAAACTATTAAAAAAATTTCGCTTACCCTCCCCGCCCCAACATTGTATCCTTTTCCCACATTTAGGATGCAACCATATTCTGAAATTTAGAACTGCTTGTGAGAAAGAAAATAGGCTGTAGAACTTCTGCCCATAACTACAGCAGATCATTGTATCCTATTTATGTAATGTCTTTTCAGCTACTGCCCAGCTAATTAAAAAAAGAGCTGCAAGAACAAATATAAACCTTAATAATACCAGCATAGAAATTCAGAAAGATAAACTGGTCAATTTTATGGGCTGAAGAAGACTACAAAAGCCCCAAATCCATTTTGAACAGCTCACTCCAGCAGCAAGATATACCACTGGCATAGCCAGACTTTTACTGAATTCCATAGCTGACAAAATCACTCCTACTGCCAAAATGCTCAAATATATGACTGAGTCACAGGAGCTGAACAAATTACTCCATATCAGTTTAGCCATACCACCTCATGTCCATGCTCTCGACTTGCTCCAGTAAACACTACCATACTCATTTAAATGTCTTCCTCTGAGTTCTGCAGGCCTAAGACCCCCATTTAACCAAGTCTGACTGCATGTGCATGGTATTTGTGTCCTGCTTTAATCCTTCCTGACACTTTGTAAAAATAAATTTTCCAGACACAGACTTCTTAATATATATTCCTTTATGTCATCCAGCACAGGAAGAGCTTGAAAAGCATCATTTTTCTACTAGGCTAGTTAGACATACAGAACCTGTTTTTGTTTCTCTCCTTTTTCTTTGGTTTCCTTTTGGAAATGGGGACTTCATTATCCTGTGAGCAGTAACTGGCTGACACAGACAGGAATAAAAATTAACACTTAGTCAAGGAGAAATAATTATGATATTTTTATAGCTATGCTTCCTTTAAAAGGGTAGAACTTATTTTCCAGTGATACATTTATGATATTATAATTAATCAGAGAAAAAGAAATTGTACTGCATTATGAAAGAAAGCAATAAGGAGGGGACATGAAGATGAATAGGCTACTTCAGTGAATAAACGATTTCTGGTGCCAGCCTGACAATGACATAGAGGACTTGAGTGTCTGTAGTGCTATCAGGTGCCTCAGACTCCTCAGCAGTTTTATTCAGGGCTTTTGAGGGCTTATGACACTACTGGTCTTTGCTATGCTTGGCCACCAAGCAGAAGACAGAAGAGGAAGTTATTTGAACACTAGGTGCTGGTTTCACTGAGTGAGACGAGTTTCACTGGAAAGGATGAGTTTGAGTTCTTCAGAAATGATAGTGAGCTGTTATTAAATGACATAATTCTTCCAAAAGGTCTTGCTTTTGATCATGGCACAAAAAATGTTCTATCCTCAGAGTCTCTTCACAGTGTCCTCCCACTGACATCACAGCACTGGCCAACTCTGCTCCTCTTCTCTTCTACATTCCCTGTCCTTTCAACTCCCTTTAAAGTATGCTTATTACTAGTGCTCTCCCTGATCTTTTTGTCAGACACTATCCCAGCCCCATTAAGGTTACTTTATGTGAAGGTGGTGTTTACACCTAACTCAGTGAAGTGGGAATGAGAGGTCTCCTAGAACAAGTAAGGATGCAGACTTTCAGGTTTCACAAGAAGCATTTCACAGACATGTGAATATGGACAGAAAGATATGCTGACAGCAGCCCTGTATATGAGAGACTGTGCATAAACAAGAGGAAATTTTCTGTCCTGCATTCCCCCAGTCCACTTTGTTATTTAGAAACATCAAAACATCGACAGTCAGAAGGTTCAGGTAGACTGTACTTGATGCTAATAATGGGACTGGAAACACTGGCATGTATTGCACTAAGCTATTTTAATCTTGACCATTCTCATCTACATCCTTTAGTTCTATTAGAAGTTGTTTAAATGCTTGCATATACCTCAGAAAGGTAGTCTGTGTTTTGCATTTTTTCAAAGAATGTCAGGAAGTTACAATAAGTATCTCCATGAAATTTGATTAATAAGAATTTTCAGAAGCATTTGTCATATTTCTGCTGGCAAAGTCAACTGAAAGACTAATTTTAGCAATGTGAAAAACTACTTCTATTGTGACAAAAATTATGGCCTAAGGGACAGAGCCACCCCCTCTAGAAATTAATACTTGTAAAATCACATTTCTCTTAACAATCTGATTGTAATACCATGGGAAGCTACTAATGGGAAAGCAGAGCTATAGAATAAAAAGTGTTCATCTTCTCTAAACCAAGGAGGCTTTATTTATTCTTCCAAGCAATAGGCACAATTGAACTGTCTCTCTGAAATCTGTCTCCTGTAGATAATATGCTTGGTTTAGTACTAACTTGTAGTTCAACTTCTGTTTCATGTACTTGGTATTTTTTGGCATCATGTAGACCTTATGCTCTGGGAAATAATAACTTTCTTAATTTATTTTTGTGTTGCACCCATAATGACAACTAAGCAGTATAGGTACCAAATACACAAGAAAAATCCCCACACCATGAATTTTATATGGGCTGGAAAACGAAATCTTACATATCAATACAAGTATTAAGGTATTAGCAGTCTAATCAAAGCAGTCTTATTAGTCCCATTCTGTGAAAACCAACACTTCAAATTTTCCAATTATTTTAGCTCACTCCTGGTCATGATGCAATGATGCTAGTACCCACCAATTTCCTCATGTCCACCCCTTTCTCCAGAATTATGCTCACCCTTCTGTTGGTCCTCAAGAAGCAAGGCAGAGGGTTCTGGTGAGTTGTTAGTGTCCTGGGTTCTTCACTGGGAGAAGTATGGTGCTGCTGAGGATTATTTCCATCTTACTCTAGGATCAGTGTGGGGCTACTTTTATATGGCTCTTAACACGTACTGCATGTTATTCCTTCCTCATTGGTCGGCAATTCCTCTTTATATCTAAAAATACTATATCTAGTATGTTTTAATTACCTGTGTTAAATATTTGTTCTTTGTTCCCCTTGTTATCTCTAAAGCCGGTTTTACCAACCTCCCAAAGGGTAAATGACCAGTAATTAGTCTTTAGTAATTTGGTTACAGTTCAGGAGTGTCTGGTTTCATCCCATCTCCACACTTTAAGAGCCCCTCCTATAATCTGTTACTCATAATCCTCTTCACCAGTTTTATTTCAGATCATAGCTATCTCTATGCAAAGCAGCTACTGCTCCTCTGCTATCTATGACATACAGAAACAGCAAAAGTCTCATAAAAATATGCATTAAAATGCTACAAACCTACAAAGCTCAATTAAAACTTAAATTAGGCAATGTTCACCTGGAAGGTAAATAATTTTTGATACAGCTCACCTAGGTAAAACGAAGGAAAAGGCAATCCAGGTTAATATAAAGTCATCCTGATATGTCCTAGGTCCCAGGCTTTGGAGATGTAACACAAAGTTTCTGGGCTCCTACTCATGATTGAAATGCTCTGCTTTTCAGGCTGTGCTGCTCTGCCCTGTGGAAGCAAGCAAAGAAGTCTTGGCCATGGGGCTCACCAGCCTTATAGGGTGAGACCCAAGGTGAAGAAACCCTGGAGGAGATGGGTTCCTATGTTTTGTGTTAGTTTGTGTTGTCTAAGAGCTGAGAGCTGTGGTTCCTCAATCATACAGCAAGTTGCAGGCAATCAAGCCCCATCCAGTGTAAAATCTGCTATGTGGAATGAAAATAAAAAGAACTTGCTTCAAAGTAGCTTCATTTTCTTGCCTAAGTCCTACTGATATCTGCAGCTTATCTCTACTCAGGAGCGTGGTCTGACTGACACACCATAAAAGTAAATACAGATGCTATGGAAACGAGGGCAAAAGTGGGAATTTCTAACCACCTGCTTTATGGGATAGCATTCCTTCCAGGCTGGAGCTTTGTGTCGCAGTTTGGCCTCAGGCTGATTCAGTGCCTGCCCTGGGAGGGAGAAGGTCAAGTTCCAAATGGGGAAGAAGGAACACTTTCTGGTGGAAAGAAACAATTCTCTGTCAAAACTGACTTTTCACTGGCTTCTGCCCTGCAGTGTTACTTGAATCAAACACAAAAGGAGGCAGAGTTAAGTCTATTGGCAGTGCTTTTTAAACTATTTCCAAAAAGTCATGTTCCTTCCTAGGGCTTGTGCTGTCTTAAATGCAGCTTCCTTTTCAGAGTTTGGGTGAGAGCTGGGGCAGGCAAGACAGTGGCAGAGGTGTTATATGGACGGACATTTGTGCAGCTCCTGGTTGTCTGGGTGTGTGTTGCATAGGGGAGCAGACTCCCAAACTTTCCTGATGGAAGTGAAAACCCTGCTCTTTGCTGCTGAGCTGTGAGCTAAGAGCACTGCAGGGAATCCTCATGTGGATTTCTTCTCTCCACATACATATTGTGGCCTTTTCTGCAGCACGCAATAGCACCTCTCAGTAAAACTCTGGTTAATAAAGGACATGAATCATAAAGCATCGGCCAGCAAGGAATGTAACTCAATATTGCAGAGACTCCTGTTACTTTATTATAGCCAGTTTACAGGATTTATTTCTGTTTGACACAGGGAATAATTCTCGAAAACCCTCTAAGACAGAAGAAAATAATTAAACGTTCAATTTCTTCTACCTTGATGGTTAATGTAATCTTCTTACATCAAGAAGAGAGGTTAAATTTAAATGGTTTCTTAATTTTCATCTTAAATTGTCAGAACTGCATATATTCAATACATTTTTTGTTTTAAATAGAAGAATATGCAGTTCCCATGTAGATTTCTGCATTCTGATTCTCATAGAAAATAAGCTATTTTTAATAAAATCCAAGGCTAGAAAATTACTAGAGAAAAAGGAATTAAATGATTGTTTAAAATAAAATGTTTCTTTAAAAGAACACAGAGGGCTTGGTACTCCAATACTTTACATGTCATGTGGCCAGTTAACTTGTAACATTCTGATAGCCACAAAAAAAATTCTGTTGAGTCTGGTAGAGTGTAATTCTGTGCTATACTGACAAATCTATAATTGTTTGAAATTAAATTTATGATAGCTTTTGGAAAAATCTGATTTATTTTTACTTTTTTAGTCCTATGATCAGGTGCACACTTAACTGATGCATATACATTCTATATCAACATGATATACCCACATATGTCATGTTCATATAGAATTGTTTTATGTGAACTTGTTTCACAAATGCCACTGAGAAATAATGTTGAAAGATCTTTTATCCTAAAGATTTTTTTCTGCCTATTTTAGCAGTAATTGGGAAATACAAGGATTGAAGTTAAATAACCTAAGCAGAAATTATCCAGTTACAAGAGCAAAAGTTCAGTAGGGAGGTGGTTGTTGAATGTGTGTTCATCACAGAAAGTTGTTAACGTTGATCATCACAAAAAATATTCATTTGAAGTGTGCTCAGATGTAGGACATGGAAGAGACACTCTTTTTAAGTGACAGTGATTGAACTGAAGATGAAAAACCCCATCTTGTTATGTATTATGAAATAATTAATTTTGCAATGATCCATTATAAACTGAGAAGTGTGTATCTGAGTAATTGCAATTGGTGCACAGGAGAGCATGTTGGTCATTTTATTACAGCTATGATGTCTGAAGCCCATTTTATGATTTTATGATTTAGCTATATGTAGCTAGTGCTCACAGAAGAAATCTCCATAATCTACCTAAAAGTCTTGCACATTGGTCATAAAAACATACTGAACTGGAGTGGGACTACACGTACAGATTACACTGAAAACCGGGAGAAAGCATGTCAGAGTGGGTCTCACTCTCCCCAGAAACAATGTTCCATTGTGAACAGTTAGAAAGCAAATATGGAAATACAGGCCAGCAGTGGAACTGTAGGTGTGTGAGGTGGCAGTGTAACAACAATAGTGTCTCCAAAAGAAAGCACAACATAAATGCAAATATAAATACAAAGGAGACCATGTCCATGAAATTGGTATGTGGTCCTGCAGACCCAGCGAAAAACCTGTAGAGGTGTGAGTAAGACTGTGCTAGATTTATAATAGGAAAACCAAGCATTGTCAGAACTGATATTTTCTGTAAAAATAGAAAAAATGCATCACACTGTAGCAGAATTTTCTTCACTTACAGAGGTTTTGTGCTTCTAACATGTAATTTCATGCTGTAGAAAACACTGCTATCAAATACTTCCTGGAAAACTCTTAAAGGGAGTCATCAATGCTGGATCACTTGGCAAAACAGGTTGAAGTACTTTGAGAATCATGTGAATAGACTGATAAGACAGTTGAAAGAAGGCAATGTAGAAGCCTGTTGTGGTCTAAGTGGTGTAACACACTGTTGCAAGAGCTTGTTCTTTTCCCAGGAACAAAAGCAGACAATCTCACAGCAATGGAAATATCTAAACCAAGAGCCACTTGTGCCAGTTTTCTCCAGATGTGACAAACACTTGAACTTGATCAAACCAAAAGCTAAATATAATATACATAAGTATTTTATAGCTATTTCATAGTTGAAGAAATGTGTTTCTAATAGCCACCTTTTCTTTGCATAGTTTATACAATTTATTATAGAAAGTGCTTGGTCACTCTTTTTTAAGTATAACTTAGCAGGATACTTTCTCTCTGGGCTTATATTGCTCTGGCAGCCTAATGGTTCTCACTGGCACTACAGGCGGCAAGATCTAATTTTCTTTGGAAGGGGCCTTGTGAGATGTGCAATCCAAAACAATGTACACTTCAGTATCAAGAAACAGCCTAGATGAAAAAAATAATTGTCGTTTTCCATGACAAATAGAAAGTTAAACCTTTTGGCTCCCTGTGAGTTAATTGTACCTGTTAGTTTGGATGACTTAGTGATAGTGTCACTAGTACTTAAAATTTCAGTATGCATTGGTAATGTTAAAATGATATTAATCAGTATCCTCTCAGTCAAAATTGCTTTTCCCCTTCATCTGTGCCTTTTAATATTCGAAAAACTATGGTGTAAGTATTGTCTTTAATTTTAATTATATGGACCTGATATATTAACATTAACAATATGCTGGAAAAGTACTTATCTTTTAATTTTGGCCAAGGATAAAGGTTATCTAGAGCCTCCCATAGAAGTTCCTATTGACTTCAGCTGTATAATTTAGAAATACTAATTCATGTATCCACTAATTACACTGGTTGGAATTTTTTCCCCTGTGAGTAACTTGAAGGTTCCTGGATTTTTTTTCTCTTCATGGGGCAAGTAGGGCTGTAAGATCTAGCTTTAGGTAATTGTATTATCCCAGCTTTAAACTGACAGGTTAATATTAATCAGGAGTCAGTTTCACACCAACAGATAAAATCCTACTGGATTTTGCTGGGGCTCTGTTAGCAATCCAAATAAGGATAAAGGATATAGTCTTAAGTCATACAGCTGTGTGAACAACTGAAATCGATTGGAGCCATTATTGAGCTCACTTGGATCCCTAGTCTCACAGGTATTTATGGAAACAATTACACAACTGAAGTAGAAAAATAGCATTAAGAGGGATTATGCTGATATTCTAGTTTCACTGTCTAGAAGTGAAACCACATCTCTTATCTACTCATGAGCAACAAAACCTGCTCTTCTAGAAAAAAAAAGTGATCAGTATAGAAAATACTTTATTGTAGAATGTGTTTACGTGTAACCAGGGATTTGGCATGAAAAAATGCAATAGAAAGCCTAATGACTAATTCAATTAGAAGATAAAGTCTTGTTATTTATTTCAGGAGGTGGGCCAATTGTTCACCCTTTTAAAAATTGCAGATGATTTCTTATTTGTTCATGCTATTCCATTATCCCCCCTGGAACTCTTTACTCGAAGGCTGGTGTTCATTCCCTGTTTGCCTGGCCACACAGCCTGCTGTACTCAGTGCTGCTATTGAGCTTTCTGTTTACTACTAAGTGGCACTGTTGATAGGAAGCAGGTTTGGCAATGGTTTTGCAAGTGGTGCAAAGATCTGAGAATATGCCACGTCAGAAGATGAAGCCCACATCAAAGAAAGACTTTTTAAATTCCACTCTGTTGCCTTAAGAGACTCTTATTGCCTACAGCTTAACTGGCCTGATAGGAAAGAGTTGATTTCTGTTTATGGCACTGTTATAACTGGATATTACTCAGTCTGTCATTATTGGTTGTCAGCGCTGCTATCACTAGTCAAGACTGTTTGTGGGGAGCACCCAGCAGCTCCAAGGAGCCGGCAGGGCTGCCTGGGAGAGGGCAGGGCTGGTGGCACGGCCGTGGCGGGGCACAGGGCCGCGGCGTGGTGCCTGGATGTGCGCCGGGGCACGGCGCCGCTGCTTTCTCCCCACACCTGCACGCAGACAGGCACGTCCACACGGCATCCTTTCTGCAGGGGAGGCACAAGGACACAGGTAGCCCTAAGGAGACTGCAATGGGATATTTAATGATACATAAAATGACTGTACAACTGGAGATCGGCTCCTGCATCTCTGTGTCCCGCTGTGTGCTGTTGCAATCAGCAGCACTTTGCCAAATCCCTTTATCAACATTCCAACCTCCATCTCCACCTGGCTTTGGATTTGTGTTTGCAATTCTCTATTTAAGGAAGCTGCTACAGTACTTTATTTTCTAATGTGTGGGAAATTTCTCAGCTAGGCAGGCCAGAGTGGTTTCTAATACTTAAACAGTTATCTGTTGTTAAGATATAAAAGTAGCAGTTCCTGTATGTGAGAAGCAGCACCAAAAGAGAAGATAATAATGAAGGACATGTGTGTACCTGTTTTCTTTTGGGAAGAAAAATGTGGATGCCTCTGCTGTGATTGATATCAATACACACTACATAAATATCTGTAGTTCTAAAAGCTGACAACCTTGCCTGGACTGATGAATGTTCAATTTCTGTAGAGATAATATAATAAGATATTAGAAACATCCTTTAAAATAATAATGTCTGACTCAATTTGAATGATCTGAAAGCCTTAAAGAGGGAACAAATGAGTACTGAAAACCCTACAATGCTTCTGTGTTCGACAGTTATAAATATTTTTTTAAAATCTCAACTAGTTTCTTGCCTGACAATTCAATTATTCAACTTTGTGCTGGAGAACATCATAACAAAATTTGTCTCTGTACTGACACTGTAGTAAATCTGAAAGAGAAGATGTCTTTGGAATGAGCGAAGAATCTACTTGTTAATTTTATTTATGCGATATCAAAGGAAAAACCAGCCAGCTCACCTACTCATGTGACATCTCTTTCAGTGGTCTAGCATACTAAAAGGTAGGATTTTCATCCTTCCATTTTAACAACTGCCTCTTTTCTGACTGCACAGTAGTTCTTTGCATGAAGTTTGTACTGGATAAAAGTTGGGAATTAGCCCTTAAAAAATCAGGAGCCCAGGGAGGACCTGGATGCAGCTGCTGGAGACAAAGAGGTTCCTGTGGGGCTGAGCTGGGGCCTGTCCAGCCCAGCCAGGAGGAGCTTGGCTGCAGCACTGTGGACAAGTGCCCCTTCTCCATTCATGGGGCAGTGAAACCCTGTGTTTCTGAAGTCCTTCACTCGCCCCTAATAGCATATGAGCCAGAAACAGCACTGATCATACACCTTGGAACACCTGCACAGTGGCTGAGACAACTTTTCTGTCAGTATAATATGTAGTCATCACTCTGGGACCTCCATTAATTTTCCTGTCAGGAAGTCATGCACAATCCTTAGTGATTGCCATCCCTTGCTCTGAATCTTGGTAGTCCACCTCTATTCTCCAGGTTCCTGTGGAAAAAAAAATCGATGCACTCACTTTAAAATGCTTGCCCTCCTGTGCTTCTTACTGTAAGGCTGGGAGGAACATTGGCACCAGGGTGCAAAATTGTAATTGAAGTACGTTGAATTCCTAAAAAGATTTAAATTCTGGTCTTAAGCTCACAGTTGTGAATGGCTTCCTCCAATTCCTTCACTTGCATTTATGTGGGGGGGAAAAAGAGAAAAAAAGGTAAAAATTTTTCTTGAAGAGATGCAGGACTTTTAAGGGAAAAGCCATAAGACATAATGGAGAAAATAAAAACCTCAGTGTTAATGTACCCTTTATCATTGCTCAGACTTATGCTCTAAGACCAAAAGAGGAATAAATCACAACAATAAGGATCAGTGTGAAAGGGAAATCCAGAAGAGAGCAGTTATAGAGAGGTAACTAGCTGGTGACTGCAGGGAAGAGAGGACACATCTGAAGCTCAGCATCCTTTGTGTGCTGCTTGTAGAGGAGCTTGGTTTACTAGAGGCAGCCTCTGCTCCTTGCATGGGAGCAGGTGTGGGCAGGCTTCCAGGGCAGAATGGACAAAGTGAAAGTGTATGGAAAAAACCAAACAGTTGTAAAGATAAGGAGTATCTTTCTGAAATGTTCTGTCTTTTGACCTTGTATGCTAACACTCAGACCTCATATTTGACACTCCTAACCCAAAGCTTCTGTCTCTTCTGGGTCTCAGCCACGGGTCAGTGTTGCAGAGTGGTAGATCTGACACATTACCAGGGGGAATAGCTAATGAGCCCTTTTGCACTGGGTTCTGTTTCCTGGTGTTACTGTTTCACTCATATCACTCTCTGCAAAGAGGTTTTGTTATTTGTATGGATATAACTCCTATGGATGGCATTCTGCGGCAAAGATGAAAGGATTACAGGGTAGATGAGACAGGAGGAAGGAGTAAAAGGTGTGTTTTGAGAAAAATGCCATAGTCCAGTGCAAGACATTTTCAGGGACTACTCTACTTGCACTGATAATTATATTTCTTGTATAGCAACAGACCGTGCAGAGATAAGGTTAAACAGCCCTTTCCATGAATAGGAGTTGGACTTTAACATTCTACCATATCAGCAGTAAATATAGAAGCCAAGCACTGTGTTTATATTGATTCCTGCCTGAGTACTGGTGAGAGGGCTGCCAGTGGTTAACTTCACACATGCTATCAGCTTTCCCTTTGCTGGAAGATGGAGCCTGTGATAAAGGCTGAGGAAGAGGAGGAGTGTGGTATGCAGAAGATGAGGAATGAGTCAAAGAAAATGCTCCCATCTCCCCAGATGACATTGTGATGAGTGTGTAGGTCTTAGTCCAGCTCTGAAGCACAGGTGAGCTTTGTGAGCGTGGTGCTGGGATGTGAGGCAGGGCACGTGGGGATGGGCTGGACACCTCCTGGAGCTGCTGCTGTCCTGCCTGCAGCAGCTGGGTGC
>JAOTQP010001286.1:21549040-21576365 GCA_026413545.1 Cichladusa arquata
TGCTGTCCTGCCAGTGCAGCCACTTCTGCAAAATTCATGGGCACCAATGGCCTTGTTAAAGACCTTCTTTTTGGCTTTGTGAGACATGGAAGAACTTGCCTGTAGTCAGTGCTGCACAGCAGAGCTCTCCTGTGCAAGGCAGCAGGTCACTCAGGTCAGGACAAGCAGCATGGAGTAGAGGTCACAAGCCTGGGAGTCTCTGGGGTTTTTCCGTTGGATCTTTGTTCTTACACTCTGTCTTGGGTGATGGTTAATGTGGATGACGTGCACAGGAAGATGAATCACAAAGAATAAAAGACTTGCACATTAGCTGGAACGAGAGTTTGGTGGTGCATATCGAAGCAGTCTGGGTTTCTCACTAGCCTCCTTGTTTTGTGAAAGCAAATTATTCTTTATAAATCCTTTGCTGCACCATGTAAGGGCAAGGGTAATTGTTTTTCCCTTCAACTGATTGCTCATCATTATAGCAAAAAAGTGTGGGATTGCTTAGAAGGACATCCAGTTCCACTAATTCTTTCCCTGATTGTGTTAGTACATTCTTTATTTAGGCTTTTGTCAGAAACACAGTTTTATTACTTCAAATATTACTACACCTCCTCACTATTAGTCTTTTATAATGTCTTTTTAGACATTATCTTTGTGTTGATGATGGTTGTCATTATGTATCAATTTGAAGAGATCCTTGAGGAATATCATGCTCAGGTTTTCTCTCATCGTAGTGGGCAGCTGCTTTTCTTTTCTGTTTTCTGGTAAGGTGCCATTTCTTTCAGTCACAAGGGTGTATTTTTGCTAGTGCAGATAATGAGTGCAAGATTTACTCACAAGGCAGGCACTTGCTGAGAAGCTTAGCATTAGCTCATGGAATAGGAAACCAAACACTGTGACTGCCTATCCTGCAAAAGCTGAAATTAAATGAGCTTCCATTGTTATGGGAGCAAAAGGGCCATGAATTGTCTTGAGAAGTATACATTCACATTCTAATAAATTTATCATTTTTATAATAAATATATCATGTTTCATATACATATGAAGAATCTTTTTCATACAAATATAAATATAAATAATATAAATATACCAAGACCTTCTCAAATTTTACTGACTATTTTGAGGTCTGAGGACATGTGACTTCTCAGTGTTCCTCAGAAAAATCAGCTGATTTTCAGGAAACAGGGCAAACCGAATAACCTTGTGCCTAGTTTTCCACACTGGGAGCCAAGCATCTGATAATCTCTAAAGGAAGCAAATTTATTAACCTGAAAAAACATAGAGAGATTAAAGTCTGAACTTTTTAAAGCAGATAGCCTCAGCTTACAATATTTTACAGCAGCTTTCCAGAGTTTTTAGAAATATTAATGAATAAGAATAGTATATTTAGTAAATTATTATTGATATTATTTCTCTAAAGCATCTGGTTCTGCAGTTATAAGAGACTGCAAGTTTCAGAGACTGGAAAATGGAAGATCTGTTGTGTCATCAGATTTGGTGCTGTTTTTATCTTTTATCTTGTTCTTTATCTTTAGAGAAAGGAAACAGCAAAAAGGAGATTTTAAATTCTCCTCACTAGCCAAAGGTAACTGGAAGCTGGCTCAGCATCACAAGTGCATATGCCCCCAGAGGAAATCCAAACTGGGATATGGATGCTATGGCAAAGCCTACCCCACCTTCTGAGATTGTGGCAATCCTGGGCTGAGGAAGGGCAGCTTCAGGTAAACTCAAATCAGAATCTTGTCCCCCCTCCTCCTCTGGGCTGCAAACTATGATGCTACAGTCATTGATTTCCACTAACATGATTCTCAGGTGGAGAGACAAATGTGTCTCAAAGGTAGAGCTACACCTGCAGACAGTGGTTCAATTTGCAGCTGCCACAGCACATGGGTCAGGCTGTCCACTCTGGCACGGGCAGAGCGTCTCTGGTGCCCGTGGTGGCCTTGCAACCACTCTGGTTCCCAGGACAGGGGAGGTGAGTGCTTAGTGCTCCAAGAGCTCTGAATGCAGCACAAAGCACAGTGGAAATGAGTGGTTTTTGTTTAGAAATGTCACTGGCAATGGACTTACTCCTGCTTCCAAAAGATCTTAGGAATTTTACATTGGAGGACCTGTTGAATAATGCACACAGATGCTGTTGGGAGCTTGGTGGAAACATCAGTGTCCCTTGTAGCACTGTTCAAGTGAAAGCAGATGTGGTTAGCTTGATATTTTTCTGAGTTTTTGTTATTCTTCCTATCTCATGTGTTTGTGTCAACTGAAGTCATGCTGACCTGCTTTCTTGGGGCTTAAATGCTTATATAAGACAGATGCCAAGGCTGTAGGATAATTACAATACTAATTACTACTTTTGACATACATTTCTAGTGATTAGGACTGTTTCCAGAATGCCTTTGATGCTGTTTTGCAAGGGCACTGAGCTGAGATTTTATTTTTCCTATTATTTTTCAATGCTGACGTTTGCTTGTTCTGTTCTTTCAGATGTAGGAATATAACAGCAGACAGTAAAGCAAATTCAGCCATAGGTTTTCTATAATAGGAGGCACAAAGTAAACCAAGCAATAGATTTTTGCTACAGGGAAAAGATATTTCTGCTTTTCTCAGTAGTTTTGCTATGCAATACCCTTATTTAATTTACTCTTCTTGTACCCTTAAAAACAGGACAAGAATCACCTAAAGGGAAAAGTTGAGAATCACTGCTAAACATAACCACGTGTTTCTTGGCCGTTTCCAGCTGCAACCTCCTCGTCAGTAGTTCTTTCATGTCTTTGTTCCTTTTGCTCTCTTTATTAAGGAGAGACTTTGCACGCATGAACTGTACTTGTCCTGTGGGGAGAAACTGAAGGACTGGCACTGGTTCTACTGGGAGACAAGATGACTTCGGGAGAGACCAAACCATCCCAGACCAGACAAAGAGGTTATGAAAACACATTATGGGGATGTGTGTTGGGGAGGGCATGGGACAGTGAAAACTGAACAACTGTGATCCAGACTGGGTGCAGTGAGAAGCTTGTTTTCTGTGGAACAATGGAGCTGTGGAAGAGTTGGACAAAACAAGTTGTACTATCTCTGTCCTTGCAGGTTTTCAAGACCTTACTAGATAATTCTCTAAGAAAGTTCTGATCTCGTATTTATCATTCCTTGAGCAGGAAGGTGGATCAGAGACTTTCTGAGGCTGGTTCTACCCTGAATTATCTGTGAGAAGTATTTGATTCCTGTTCAGAGCTCTGTTATTTCAGGGAAGTTGGAGAAGTATTGGAAAATCAAGGGGTCAAGACAAATGGGGAGCATGTGGTGAATGCAAGGCTGGCTGTTTGTTTTAAAATTTCCTTTTTGAAATGGACTTGACTCAACTTACAGCTTTGAACAGCATTTGTCCTTACAGTGTTTATTCCTCTGTAGGACTTCATAGGCAGGTGAATATGGAGTGCCAGATGCAGCACAGTTTCTAGCAGAGCTGGGTAGAAAAGCAACAGATTGTCCATTGCTTATTTTTCTTTTGTGAATAGGCAATGGGTTTTTGAATGCTTTTTTCCTAATGAGTCTCATGCAACAGCATTTCCTGTCCTTTACTTATAGTGCTAAAACCCATGGCCTAGTTGCAACCAAATCTGTTGGAGCATCCTAGTGAAAGGCTATCTTTAAAGGCCTCCACCCCACTATTCCTCTCACTATTTTGCTTTGTTCTGGATGAATGGGAGCCTCAGTGATATGCCACCTCTAGATGGCATGATGATACTATAAAATGTGCAAGATTTTTTTTATATATTAAGCAATCATTAAACTATTGCCATGGTAAGGATATATTCCAAAGACCAACTGTCAGGACACCTATTGGATGATACTGATTCCTAGCATGCCTGGAGTGGTCATGATGCTAATACTCAATACAGATTTAAACAGCCAAAAGAAAATAACTGGAAATGTAGCATACATACATTTTCAAATATTACTTATTCATTCATTTTTCAAGTGTTAAGAGACAATAATCTCATAATTTATGAAAGCATGAGTTTTTGTGGCAGTTGTGTTTGTGTTGCAAGAATGCAAAATAAGGCTGTTTTTGCTAATTTCTGACACCATTTTCATTCTCTAAGACCAACTTGTGGTAGAAGAAATATAAGATATAGTAATATCTGTGCATACTGGTCATGTGGATTGTAGCATGTCTGCAAATAAACATAAAGAGGCTTACAGAAAATTATCTACACTTCACTAAGGATATGAAATTCCTTACAAACTTCAATGGGATGTGTGCACATATGTTTGACTACATTCCTAAATTTTGCTTGTGGGCATGAAAGAAGTACAAATGATAATTTTAAGGATAAAAAAACCCCAGTGGTTTTGTGTTTTGTGGTTTTGTTTTTGGTTTTGGGTTGTTTTTCTTTTTTAAATATTGAGTTATTTTTTATGGTGCTTTCTCTGAGCTCATCAGTTTATAGCTGTCAAAGAATGCCCCAAATGCCAAATCCTGAGTAGTCTTTTAAACCATCACTGAAATGAGTTTCATAATAAGATGAATTTGCACTAGCTCAGAAGATCCCCTGTGGTTCTCTGCTCTGAAAACTAACAAAACCAGGACTGAGATAGGTAGATAAAGTATATTATTGGACAGAGCAAACCCCATGCTAGTGAGAAATTGCTTATGCAAGCAGCTGGAGAAATGAAAAGTAATTACGTACTGCAAAAGAAGGAATAGTTCCAAAAATAACTTTCTGCTCTGCAGTCTCCTGTGACAGTAGACAGCCTCTTAGGGTCCTGTTATGTTTTGCAGAAGCCACTCAATATCTGCTTCAGCAGTTAGATGGGCACTTTGAAAAACATCTTCTAGGCTGGAGATGAGATGCCTGGTTTTGCAGACCACTCAGTTCCTGTATCTCAGAAGCCACTGCTCCTTACACCCTAAGATGACTTTGAAGAAAAGCAATTTTCCAGAAATGCTTAAAACTGTGGCGCACTGACTCTGAAAATGAGCTTATAACCTCCCTCTTCTGCAGTAGTTCAAATTCTTGATCTGCTTTGTAAGAAAGGTGATGAGATGATCCCCATGGCTTGTGCACCACAGTTTGCATAATTCCTGTACTACATTACCCAGTAAGCAAATACTAAAGTGCAAGTCAAACTTGGGAAAGTTGTGAAATTCTAGATTGAAGGTTTTCTTTGCAAAATAAATTCAGCTACTTTGGATTTATGCAGCATGTTACAGCCTTGAACCACATGCTCCTTTCTCGAACAGGAGCCTTTGCTCACTCCATGTACAGATAACTATGGAATATGCCTTTTAGCTTTCTAGAATTGGGTTTTTAATGCCCAACCAAATAACTAACAAAACCAAAACCCCCCACCTAACTGAATACACAGAAATTCAGTCATACAATATGTGTGGATTTATTCCTAAGATCTGCCAACATGAATGCATCCTCATTTGTCTTCTAGCCATTGTAAAATCCATTAATATTCTGAGTGCCTCGGTGATGGCAGACCCTCACAAGGCATAATCATGCAATGCAGCTCCCAGTTGCTCGCTCAGCTCACACTTATGTGATGGATTTCAGATGACTGGCCCTCAGGATAAGCCCATATGGTGTGGTATGACATGTTTTCTGTTTCCCAGCCTGGATGAGAAAAACAGTACAGAAGAGGAATTGTAAGAAAGAGATTTAGAACAAGTGTCTCTGGTTTGGGGTTTCAGAGGAGCATTCTGTGCTGCATGTCCTGCTCTGCCCGCTCCTCCCATCACTGCAGGACCCTGGTCCCCATCACCACTCTGCCTCCAACCTATTTGCTGCCATCCCACTTGGCCTCCAGTCCCCTGCTTCTGGACCTTCTCTGTTTTGTTTGCTCTCTCTCAAAACCCAGCTATTTCTTCCACTCTGCTAATAGATTACATTTGATTTTCTTTTCCTGGATTCTTTCCCTGTTCTTCCCTATTCCCAAATAGATTTCTCTGTGCTGTTAGGTCTTGGTTACCTCTTGTCTGAAGTGCATGGAAGGTGTCTCATGGACCACAGACAGCAGCCCTTAACACCCTGAGTACTTGGTACTTCCTTCCCCAAGTGGATTCCTCTGTCTTCACTCTTTACCCAAGACTTTCATAATTTTATGTCAAATAAGATTTACATTGTATTTTTGTTGACTTTTGAGTTCTCATAGGAACAATGTCATTTCCAACACCTCAGTACCCCCTATCATGCTAATTTTCAAAACCTTCATTCAGATCTCAACAACAAGACAGATGAGAATAATGTATGGCCCAAGTGTTACGTATTTTCCTCATGCTCATGGGACTGGTGAGAATACTTTTGTCATCAGACCTGTGAACCTGAAGGTTTAATTGCCTTATCATGCATAATCATGCCTGTTACTCTGTAGTTGGTAGCTGATGGTGCAAGCTTTGGTTGCTGCAGTGGTAATGGAAACCTGTTGGGGAGGTCATTTCTCAGACCTCTTGAAGCCAAATGCACTGGTAATACCCTTGTTCTGGGAACAGAGAAAAACATTTGATCTGAAATTTTAACTTAAGACAGGCATCTGGGTCAGAAAATGACTCAACAGCAAAATTATAAGCAACTGAATCTGGAGCCTGATAAAAGACCTTAACTGCAGGCATTGCTCAACTCCAGCTTGCATTTTGCATCCCTAACCTCCCTGTGCAGCTTCACTGGATATATTGTTCAGTGTTTGGTGCTTACATCTACCATGTAGATGTTGGTGGTGTGAGTTGTGAAAAGCTGCTGGGCTGAGCTGCAATTGTGGTAGAGATTTCTATAGTGCTCTCTATGAAGGTTTGTGTATGTGTAGAATTTGTTGCAATTTGAAATCACTTTAGGCCCCTGAGCCTCGGCAAAGCTCAGTTAAGGATGTCAAAATTCAGGTTTTGTAATAGTAGCTAAGAAATGGCAAATCATTCATACTGTTTTGCTAATATATCCTGTTCTGCTGCTGCTGCTGGGAATGCAAAAAGTTACAAAAGCAGCCAAAACAATAACAACACAATGTTTCCTACTAAGAATAACATAGATTGAAGTAGTGATTTTCTTGTTCAGGGAGTCAAACTGTAGCATGTTGTCAATAGTAATATATTGGTCTACGTGGTACTCTGAGCAGATTCAGCACTAATATTAGGAAGGGCAGAGAAGTGTGTGGAGGAGGAATGTGATTGTTGTTTCCTTCTCCTTTATTTATAGGGGAATATAATGGTATTCCCTTTGCATTTCTGGGAATATGCATGTTGGTTTAGCTTTCTAAAATAGCTGCAAACTGATGCCTAAAAAACTTTGCTGTATATATTTTTCCCTGATTTATATTCTAAAAATATTGGTTTTTCTTAAAGTCTCACATGACTTGAAAACTTTCATATTTAATAAGATGGGTTTGCAACTATTGCTGTCTTATGAGTGTATGGATTTGTACAGCTTCCAGAGGAGATGCTTAGTGCACCACAGGCAGTGTGGAGCTGGGGGTGGCTGTCCATCTGCTGATCACACTCCAGGCTTGAAGTTGGGCATTTCTTTTAGTAGAAAAATTTGTTCATTATCCAGTCTCTTAGAGAATTATAAGGTCCTAGTCTTGTGATATCTAATACCACTACACTACATTTTTTCAGGCATGAGTAAAAGATATATGTCCTGGAATGGATTCCAATCCCCATTCACAATAATTAGTTAAAATAAATGATTTGCTTCAACATGGATTTCCACTAGCATAAATTAGGTCTGACTCCAGCTATATTTCTTTTGAGCAGAGTCTGCGGATTGCTAGGGCCTGAAAATTATGATATCTCTCTGTGCTGAGGTTGGTTTTTTGCGATGATCCCCCTGTAATTTTCTTTAGTTGAGGGACATCTGTTGTCTCCTCAGTGAATTAGTGATTCTTGTAGCCATGTTTAAATCAAGGGGAATTTGAGTGGAGAATGTGCTTTGAGTGTATCGACCACCTCCTTAATTCCTTAAAACAATCCTATATGCTCATCCATATTTATTATGAAGGTCTTTATTATGGCAAACATGAACCTCTTTTCTTCATAAAATTTTCATCTCACATTACCTGTTTTTATTACAAAAAAGGAGAAATGAAAGGGGCACGTGATATTTTTTTTTCACTAATTCACTCACTAAATCCGTAAGGCAGCTATTTCACTCCATTTGGACAGCACCCCCAGTACTGATCTTTCAAACAAGCCTGCACCAAAATCATGTTAGTGCTCTCTCTTCCTCCCCCTCAGCTAGAATGCCTGAACAGACAAGGGACTTGTTAATTTGGATGTGGATTTTATTTTAATTTTAATTTTAAAATTAATTTTATTTTTATTTTTATTTTTTATTTTTATTTTTTTTTAAATTGATTTTTTATTTATTTATGTCTTATTTTAATTTTACCCCACTGGAGGTCAAGGCATTAACTGGACACTCCAGAATATCTACTCCATAAAATGTCAGAAAATTTACTGTAGCTGATGGGAGTTGTGAAGTCTGTGTGCATTCTGTCTGTGCAAATTTCTCTAGTGCTCCAAAAGTGACTGCTGCTCTGCAGAGCAGCACGGTAATGTCACCCACACCCCTTTTTGCCACTTTTTCTGTGTGGGGGGTTGAGTAAATTATTTAACCTGCCTGCGGTTCAGCATCCTCTGCAACATGCTGCTCATATCAATGCCGTGTTCACAAAGAAAATCACCACTCTCATTATTTATTATTCACACTTAATTAAAAAAATGATCTGATCTACTCTGTAATAACTTGAGAACTCTAAGGTATTTTTTGATGAATGATAAGCAAAAGTGGTAAAAACTGAAATGAAGAAAAGTTGAAAAATGTACAGCTTTAAAACCAGCTTTTGATTTTTTTTTTTCCTGTGGTAATAGAATTGCACTACTCTTGCCCCTGTAGTGTTAATTGTTGTCTAGGACTTTAAATTTCTGTCATTAGGAAAATTCAGGAGGCAACATACTTGTGCATTTATGAGAAATATAAAAAGAAGGGATCCAACTGTGAGTGCATCTCCCACTGAGCCAAAATTTACTGTGTTCTCTCTTTTCAAATTGGTCTTTTTGCAACATCAAGGAAAAATAGCAAAGGAAATGAAAGTAAGTATATTTAATACAGACTTCATTGAAATCCAAAGAACAAAAAATCTTGTTTAAATTAATTCAGGACAGATAAATAATGTGAACAGAGCAATTAAGGCAAACATACCAACTTGCAATTTAGCTTCTGTGCAGCACACCCAGTGTCAGTGTTAATTAGTTGGGACAAAACTGTGTCTTTGTCACAGGATAGTAGATCTTAGATTTTTCATATTTTTAAAACTCTGCCCTGCCCATTAATTACAGGGTTCTCTATGTTAGCAAGCCAATGGATGGCAGGATAGTAAAGGACTTCAAATAATGTGCTGAAGATTGGATAGCTGCAAAATATAAAACATCATTTGGATGGAAAATTAGTAAAAGCTGGTGAAGAGAAACCTGAGGCTCTCATGAATTTTGAATTGGAGTGAAAGTTTTGTGTTAGAACATGGAACATATTGATGGATCAAGCTGGATCTTTGGTTCTCAGAGAAGCTGGAGTTTCCTGCAGTGGGTACAAACACCCACACTGTGACATCATTGTTTTTACATTTATTGGAAAAATTAATCTACAGGCATTAACATATTTCACACTGTTTGACAAGGAAAAATAAGAGGTTACAAAGTTCTTTCCTAAAAGAGAACTGATCTGGAGACTTACTTCAGTTCCGGATGGACAGCTATTAAAAAAATGTGGAAAATTATCACAATGTGAGTCCTCATTGCTTGATTAAAAATGATTGAAGAAATTATTTGTGATTGAAGTAATCCCTTGGGACTTTCCACACTACATTTCTGAAATTCTTGTGCTACTCCCTCCCTCCCTTCCCTTTCCTTATACTTAGGAAGGAAAGTAAAACAGAAACTATGTGTTGATAGCAGGGTGCAAAGGAACCTGAAACAGGGAAAAAAAGTAAAGTCAGAAATAGCATCAACTGACATTTTCAGTAGGTGGATTGAGTAACTTTACAGTTTTACTCAACTATCATGCACTCTGAAATGCTGCTTATCCCTTATTGGCCACAAAATAAGTAGCCACACATATAAACAATTTGGCAACTGTACACAGCTGCAAAACCCAGAGATTTTAGAAAAAAACCTCAAAACGATTACAGATAAAAGGTTAATGCAACATAAAAGGGCTTTTTCAGCTGGTATATGCCATGCAAGCAATGAACTCAACACTCACCTTAACATATATACTGACTTGCTCAGTCCTTCCTAAAAAAATCACTTAAAATCTGACTGTGTGCACAGCACTAGGAATAGCAAGGGAAGAAGCTGATGTGCTTTAAAATAGTTCCTTAAAAGTAACTTCAGATCTTGCATAACATACAGAGCATGTGCTCCAGCTCTGCAGAAGGTTTGCAGCATCATAGTCCTGTAATATCTGATGTAACCTTTGATTCCTTGTAAAGCTGAAATAATGCACTTGTGGTAAGTCCTGCAGTAATCAATTATTGTGCATCACTTCACCACTGTAGATCACATGAAACAAAACAGTTTGGTTGTGTTTCTAGGTTTGGTTGTATTTCTAGGTTGTCACCTAGAAATATTGTACAATTGTCTTTCTAGAACTCTGGGATGTACCAAGGTTGTGGAGTTGGTTGGGTCACTGCAGATTTAGCCCTATATTTATTTACAGGTTCTTCTCAAACAAATAATGATTTTTCCATCCACAGCTGTTATTTCTGACCATCTATTTACCAGGTAGCCTGCATAGTATTTCAGTTCATAAGCTTTACATGACTACTTGTTTCAGCTATTTCCTTTTTTGCTAATCATAGCATCTATATGCTTTCCTAAGTAATTTACAAAAATAGATTGATTTTGTTTCTCCAATTAGAAAGTTGATTTACTGTACAGTGAGCTCCAGTAGATGACAAGGATTGAATAAAGGTCTTCAAATACCATAAAATTTATGAATGCTATTATTTAAAATTGTAAAGATACAGAATGGTGAGCCTCTTGGATTAAATTTTGATCCTCATTTAAATAATTCTATATCCCTTTGTGCCAGCTGGCTGCAGGAAATGGTCCATCCTGAGCAGTTTTAGCACTTTGTGTTCTACCTTTCTGACTTCATCCACAGTTCAAAGTAAGCTCTTTATTTTAAATCAGTTCAGTAGATTTCTACCTACCAAGCCTTAGGACTGACGCATTATGCAAAATTTACTCTACTTTGATGTCTTTGCTTTTTCAGGATTTGTTTTATATTTCACATGGGTGATTTCCTGTCTGCATAAAGACTCTCCTCAAATATACTGGTCACACTTTCTTTGTCTTTTCCCTGGAATATATATGAAGCAGTGTTGCTTTTTCTACAGCTGTGTGGCTTCCCTTCCTGTGCTTCCTTCTGCTTTTTTTTCTGCTGCATTCTTTCTTCCTTGCCTAACACCATCCTTTTCAAAGCTGGAGAGTAAAGAAATGGTATTTCCAATATCTAAAATCTATTGATCAGGTCAAACTCATCAACCCAGAAAATCATATTGACTAACCTTATGTGTTTAGGGATAGGGGAGAGTAGGAATGATGGCTGCAGTCTGTCTCTCCCTTGTACTGCTCAGTCAGTTCAGACCCAGTGCCTGCTCTGTGCCCTGAGCAGTGGCAAGCTCATCTGTCTGTCTACAGCAGAAACACTCAGAATCCTGGATTCCTCTGTGTGGAGGAGCATTAAATTTGCTGCAGAAGGACTAGAAGATGGTGATGAATTGTGTGTTTTGTGTTGGTATCTAACAGAAGCTGCAGGGGTTGCCAAAACAATTTGGCAATTGTTTTCTAATTCGACTTTGCTGTAGCCTTTTCCATTCATGAGCAAGCAATGTGTCACCAATTGACTCTTGCTCTGTGTCACTCAGAGAAGTCCTCATAGTTCTTCCTTTTTGAAAAAGCCTTCTGCTGGGAAAGTCATGAGCATCCCAAAACACTGGCAAGCAGGGTCAGAAAACTTCAGTGAGAAGGGGATGGGACAAGAGTGCTGCTGAAAGAAAGACGATGGCTGATTTGGCTCAGCAGGACTCTGTGGACACAGGAGTGTGTGGATTTGGAGCTCCTGCACCAAAGGTCGCTACAGAAACACACAGGCCTCCAGAGAAAATATTCCTTGCTGGCACATGCACTTTTCTTTATACACTTGGATTTTATTCAGTGATTTGCCACCTAAAGAGCAATGATTGCAAACAACATGTAGGATTAGGGACCATATGTTCAGTGCACTGATCCACCACACAGTCAGTACAGCAGCCCTTCCCTAGGCAGGAAAAAAGAAGAATAAGGTATTTACAAACTGCAGTTGTAAAAACTGCTGGGAAGTTTGCAGAATCTGTGCTTTTGCTATGAAGGTGAGGCAATCCCTCTTGTCTGGTGATTTCATAAGCACCAGATGAATAGTTCATTCTGCAGCCAAACTTCCCAAGAGAGAACAAATTACAATAATAAAATCAGTATGATAAGGACAAGATGCTAATGCTATGTATTCATAGAATAATTAAGTGGAAGGAATCTCTGGAGGGTATCTAGTCCAAGTCCTGCTTAAAGTTAGATCAGGCTGCTGGTGGATCTGTATAACTGACTTTCAAATAGCTTCAAAGATGGAGATTTACTAAGCTTTCATTAATAACTGCAAGAGTAAGTCTTTGTGTAGATCACGAGAAAAATTAATTTTCTGCAAACATCTGCCTATGAACAACCAATAAATGTTAAGATTAGTATATTTTTCACCCAAACTCCATGTCTGAATAAATATAATTGTGAAATAAATGAAAACAAGTTGTTCAGAAAAGTGAATAGCACATCACAGTTTGAATGATGTGAAGGCTGAAGACTCTTTTGGTGCTACAGGTGTGACAGAGAATCAAAATCATAAAGCAGACCCGGGACAAGAAGGCAGACAGTTCTGAGGTTGAGACTGCAAATATTCAGCACATCTATCAAACCACTCAACCCCAGGCAGCGACATGTGAGAGCTAAATTGTGTTGATTTGCTTTGGTAGGGTTCTCATGCACTCTCTGCTCAGAGGATAGTAGCAACAATATTGCCTCATAAAATGTATCATAAGAACCATTGTCAATATTGCAGCAAAAGTTGAGAGACCTGCCAGCATGAAAGGAAATGTGATATTTATTAATTTCAAGCTGGATAAGGATATGGAGCCAGCAGCTGAGATATTACTTCTGAAAGAAAATCCACAAACAGTACAGGGTGAAAAGGTAAAACTCGTGTTTGCTGAGGTGACCTAACCTCCATAAAGAAATATATGAACTAAATTTACCAGTAAACAAGCTCAAGAAGATGCAATTTTTAATACTATCAGGAAATAAAAGGGCCATTATTAGTTTATGAATACACAAAATCCTTCCTTTCATATGAAGGTGTGTTCACTGGAAAGGGATTTAAATGGGAGATGAGAAAAAATTTTAAATATCTTTCTTGAATACAAAAATCTCTCAATAGAATATGGAAAAATACACAAGAAATGTTATACATTTCTGATGCTTTTAGAGAGGTCACCTTAAGGTAAAAACAGGAAAAGCTTAGTAAGTTACTTTCTCTGGAAATCATAAAGCCAGAGGGAGGGAAAAACCAGTGTGGTGATGCTTTTATTGATCTCTGTATTAGCAATAGCTAAGCCTTCCACTTGAGACTAAACTTCAGTCTAAAAAAGGGAAAATAAAAAAAATTGGGCTGCATATGCTCAGAGATTTATCAACAGAAGAAAAAGATTTTCTTTTTTTCTTCTTTCTCTTCATTGAAGAATCAGGTGGCCTTAGACACTTTCCATTAGAGCAATCAAATATATCTTAATGTACTGTCAATATTTGTTTGTGGGGGCACATCTTCTGCAGAAAGTGCTTTTTAGGCGTGTGTTACCTAAGATGTACTACAAGATGATGTCAGAAGTGCATACAGCAGACATTAAAATTCTGCTCCAAAATTTATTGGATAATTGTATAAAAACAAAAAGGTGGAGAAATTCCAACAGGAGAAATGAAAATGCAGTTTCACAATCAGGGTATTCTTGCTGGAAGTCTGTGTTTACACTGAGATTTCTTGCAAGGTAGAGGAGGGAGTGATTTGGATCTGGCACTTTTACATCAGTGGTGAACAAGACAGCACCAGCCTGCCTGATGTGAGGGAAAATGTTGTTGTTGTTGTTGTTATTATTATTATTATTATTATTAATATTAATATTATTAATAATATTATATCATTATGAAACCCAAAGTGGTGGTTGATGCTTTCTGAGAGTCTGATGGTTCACTTCCATTGAAGCAGCAGGTGGAAGGGATGGGAATGGAGTTGTGTGAGGATAGTGTGGGACACATGCTGGCAGCACACACACCAGCAAAGGGGCATGGATGCCTCCACAATTAGATAAACATTTAAGACAGAGACAAAATTTCAGATGAAGTACCACAGCCTTTTTTCTGGGTCTGAATCAGAATGTGCCAAAACTTTCTCCAGATAGAAAATTAGATGGGCAGGAGAAGGTTAATTTGGGACAGGTTAGGCAGGAGTAAATGTGTGCACTTCCTATCAGTATTGCAGGTTCACAGGAGGTTTTTTAGACTGCTCAAACCTAATTTAAGCTCCTGATGAAAAGCTGCCACTTCTGTTATTTATAGAGCAGGTTTGTCAGCTCCAGGATTTGAGCTATTGGGAAATTCCTCTCTCAGCCTACAAATTGTAGCCATGAGCTGTGCCCGCACTTGCTCACAAGCTTGAGGAAATAAGAGGAACAGAGGCTGAGAAGAACAAAGCTGGTGAAGCCATGGGAAGTACCTTTGTCTTAGTACAGTGCAGCTTTTTCCAGGCTGCTTGTGCTGGCAGGGCTGGCTGGTGTACAGCAGTTTAAAGTGACAATCTCCAGTTCAGCTCAGCTGCAGGAGGAGTTGGATGTGTCTGGAGCTACATGCCCACATTGTGGGAGGTCAGCCTGCAGCTGGACAGGAGCTCTGGTGGGCTCTGCAGAGTCAGATGTTTCCTGTGTATCCATGGAGCAGCTCTGGGCAGCCTCTGCAGAAGTAAGAGGGATTCCGTTTTAGTTAGATTCTTCAAGATACTAAGTATCTTGTAGAGAAAGATATGAAAAGAAAAATATGTAATTTTTATTAATCCTGCTGTTAACTTTACTGGAATTAGTCTGGGGAGGGCACAACATTAAATAAGACTAATTTATTTGCTATCCTTGCACTTCACAGTGTAAGATGAGAAAGGCGAGATTTAGACATGAAACACTCTTACACTGTCTAAAACGTCCCTATATTCTCTGACAGTGCCAGTGCCTGCCTGCCACAGTGATGTCTGCTTCAGTTCAAGCCTGCCTTTAGTGAGTTGCAGTTGCAGAGGATATGAATGTCAAAGTGCTTTGGGGACACTAGACATGCAATCCTTTTGCAGAAGGCTTGGAAAGCTGGTCCCTCCAGATGGAGGGGCAGTTTTCCTTGTTATGGTGGTGATTTATCACCCTCCCTTGCTTCTTCAACTCTATTTAGTAATGAACATTTAGTATGGCTGCTGTACAGAGTAGATTACAATTTCTATGGATTCAAAAGATCAAACTTGCTTGATAGCTCATTTTAGTACATAAATTGTTCAAATATATGATGTAAGGGTAGTTGCTGTCCAGTTCTGTGAACTTCACTGTTTCATCAGGAAAGAAACCTGCAGATTTGGAACTTCCAGTCAGATGTTAAAAACAGGATAAAACTTTTTTTTTGTTTGTTTTTTTTCTTTTTTTTCCCCCAAAGCCTTAAAGACAAAAAGCCATTTAAAGTGGACCACATCTCTTCATTTGTCATATGTTGTCATTCATAGAATAGCTTTTGTTATGTCTGTAGCTTTGACCTGTCAATAAGTAAGTAAATAAAACAGAATAATAATATCCCTAATGAGTCATGATTGTGAACTTAACCAGTTATTTAAAAAGAAATATTTATGTTCAAGATTTCAGAAGCAGTAAAGATTTAACATCTGGGGCTTTTCACAAGGGAAATGCTGAGACTGGACACAGCCATTGGATCCCCCTGGCATTGATTCACACATTGTGTGCCTATAATGGCTGAAGGGCCTCAATATCCTCTATACTTCTTTTTGATTGATTTTGTGATAATGCAGCTGCAATTAGGTATGCTGGCAACCTGGGGTGAAATAGTAAAGGAAAGCATGATAGTATTGTTACTTTATGACTCCTTTGCAGTGTTAAATCCTTTATAGCCTGTCTTCCTGGAAAAGAAAGGAAGCTCACCTCGTTCCTCGTGGTGCAATGAAGGATACATACTGTTAGAAGCAAGAATTTCTCAGAATCCTTGCATGTTCAGTCAGTACTTAGAGAAAGGTAGAAATGACTGTCATTAACTCTTGCCCCCAGCTTCGTATTAATGTATTTTTAAAGCTGTAAAATTTCTGCTTCTGCTAGATGGTTTGAGAAGGAACAGGTAAATCAAGTTTAAAAGAAGTTCTTGCTCTGAGTAAGGAAACCTGAAAGACTTGAATTGTTGATTACTAATGGGACTTAGAGAGAAACAACAGAAAACAGGGAAAAATTTGTCAAAAATTACTGATATTGCAGTTGTACATCTTATTCCTGACTGTCATAGCAGCTGGCAGTCATTTATAAAAGAACTTAGTGATCTGCTGTCAAATACTGTTCCATCTTGCTCACCAGTGGTCATTTTTTATGATATTAATAAACAATAACCTTGTTATTCAAACACTTATCTAGCTCAGTATTTTGCCTCCAGTAACAGGAGGTACCAGATGTGTTACAGAAATATAAAGTTTCCAGTTATTTAATATTCTGAGTATATAGAAAGTTTCTTTTTTTGTTTCCTTGAGTGAGAAGAAGTTTTGTACCTTGAAGGAAGAATGAGGAGACATATCCCACCAAAGCTCTTGGCATTATGGTACCTCTGGGTATTTTCTTCATCAGTAAGAATGAATAATCATTTGGAAGATCTGGGAAAGATGTTGACATGGAGGAACATTGTGAAATAAGGTGGCTACAGGCTATTCGTGCTTTGCCTGGAGAGAGTGTTCCTCATCTGCCTTTCAGTATTAGGAAATTCCCTTTTCTCTTGTATTAGGAGAGAGGACAACAGAAACACGAGGAATCATTTTAGATGTTGTGTAGGAGAGAAACATGCATGGTAATCAGTGGGAAACATCAGAATGGCTCATAATCAATGCCAAAGCCCTGCTGCTGCAAACCCCAGGCTCAAGCCAGTGCTCATGTGCACTTTTGTGAAGCATCCTAATATTCCAGGGGAAAACAAAGAGGTTTTGTGAGTGAAGGTGGAAAGCAGAAGGCACAGATGTGCCAGTGGTGACAACACACAAGGCATGTTGGCTGAATGATTTGTACACTGGGCCTGGCATGACACTGGCCTTTCTAATCTTCCCTTAGTTTTCTTTAGCACACATTCTGACTTTACAGAGAAATTCTGAGAAGGACAAAGAAAGAACTGTGTTAAATAGACAGCATGTGGCAAGCATGTCATCACTGAAACCCTGGAGGAATATAATAATTCAGGCCATAAATGAGGCCAATGATTTTTAGGACTACACTAATGCTTTTTGCTTGGATCTGAATACCAATGGGCCTGAATTTGGTTTCTTCTATGCTCTATTCACAATCCCTACTACAAAAAGGCCTTTAAGAAACTTTAAGAAACCATTTTTGGATATTGTTCACATTCAAAACCTGACTGAATTACAACTAGACACTGGATGGACAGAATACTCCAGTACATTCCAGTATTCACATGAGAAGTGGGTTTTAAACCCAGTGAGAAGGGAGTCAAGGCAGGCCTAGTGGTCCAGTTATCCTGCCTGGTCTCAGGTGTCATTACTGTTCTCCATAGTGCTGTCATAAGACAGAACTTTTTCTCCAGATGTACAGCAGCAACACAGTTCCCCCCAAAAACCTCTCTGTGATGGGCAGATTGTCACTCTCAGGTCCATGGTGTGAGTGGCACATTGATGCTGCATTCTTGGGGCTCAGCTGGGCAGCTTTCCCAGCCTCCTGCCTCCCAAATCTCCAAAACACTTTGTGTGCACGACACCACTGACCCAGCTTCTGGCATTACTGTGGCAGGATACTGAAGAGATATGTAACAGAGAAACAGAATGGGAAAGAGATTCACCTCACAGAATGGTGGGGGAATACAGCAGAAAGAATAATTTCCTCTTTAACAAAAATAGTGTGAGCTGTTTGGATTCATGCAAAAGGCTGCCAAGAGCCTGCAGTGACCTTGAACCTTGTAGTCGAGGGTGGGTGGGATTGAGAACAACCAAAAATTACAAATTTAATAGCTCTAGTGATCATCAACTGAATTTGGGGGCAAAATGGAAAACTTTGAACAAAATTATCTGACTCCAAAAGCATGTAACATATGTTAATTGTGGAGGAAAGGAAAGGGGAATAGAACAGCCATCAGTGAGAACTTGGACAGTCTCTAGCATCTGAAAGGGAGAATGGAACAGAAATGGTGCCAAAACTGTAAGCCAGAGGCTCAAAGCAAATATTTTTGTCTGAAAATACATATTGCTAACATCCCAAAATTGCTAATTATCTTCTCTTTCTCAATCTGCTACTAGTCTGGCTGTGCAGACAAATCCACTATTAACCCACATCTCCAACAAGATTTTCTATAAGCTGTCTTGGGTGTGTGGTTTTCTCATGGACACCATGGGTTGCTGAGGCAACATGTGAAATGCTACTTGAAACTTTTTCAGACCTTGTTGAACGCATTTTGAGACAGAGGTAGGGCTTAAAATGACACTGCATCCAGATCACCATGCCTTCTCTCACAGAAGACCCTACAGGCCTCAGTAAGTCTGTAATCTGTGTGCTATCAGAAACCCCTGTCATGCTTTCTATTATGAAAAGGAGAAAACAGCATTGCAGACCAGAATTCCTTGCTCTAGTTGTGTTATCCCTCTGTTGTCAGTCCAGAAGGAGCAATTAATCAAAATCAGCCTGGAGGAAATTTGGAAGTTTTTCCGTGCATCCGTTGGTGCCTCATGTTGGAAGAACATCAGGTCCACATGGAGCAGATGTTTTCCCTTCCAGTGCTGCCTTGACAGAGGGATTCTGATTGTATGCAGCACATCCAGAGAAGTGTGTGTGCATGCACTAGAAAGCAGTGGGATTATAGAGGGAGCATTGAGGGAGGAAAGCTGGATCCAGGAGACTTTGGGGCACAGCATCTTTTTCTGGGCTGCAGCGGCCACCTGACAGAAACATGAGAAATACAATTGGTCCTTTCTTGTTTAGCTGGGATCCAACCATGCTATCAGATGTCATACACACACAGATACAGTCACAGAGACACACACACATGCACAAGTGCATCTCTCTGGCAGCAGCTCCAGCCCTATGGGGTCCTGCACCTCTCAGACCCCAAGATTGCCCAATAGCTATTGGACCTATGGTCCCTCCCTCAGTCACCTCTCAGACTTCTGACAGATTTGCATGGACTGGAGAGCACCCTCACCTTCAATATTACCTCACCCAAGGTGATATTGGAGAATGGAGTGTTAACAATGACAGGCTGCAGTGGTCAAACTCAGGACTTGGTGGCATTTATCTGCCCTCCTCTGCTCTCCTTTTTCCCATTATTTGTTCTCCCCTGTCTACACTGATATGTGTATTTCCCCTTCCCTTAAATATTTCATAATAAGGCTATTGCATTCCCACGATTTCCTTAAATATCCCATAGTAGGTTTGCTTATGCCTTTAACACCCACAGTAATCTTGCTCCCCCCTCCTTATCAGTTAAAAATTTTGGTGGAACTTGTCAAAGCTTTGTTCCAGCAATGTCCTATCAATAATCAATGTGAGAGCTCTGGTCTTTGGTATAAGTGTCAATTTTCTTCTGCTCTTTTTGGATTCTATGACTGGGTTTTTAATGCATTCCTTCTCTTCCTGCCTCTTGTCCCAGTGTTTTATGCTCAACAGCCCTGAACCCAATATCCTCACAAAGTAAATAGCTTCTCAGTCCTCACAAGAATATCTTGCCGGCTTCTCTAACAGATGTTCAGAGTATTTTGTGGAGCAGGGGTGGGATAGGAAATGGCTGTGCCTAATTTTGTTTTTGTGTGAGTTTTTGACTAAAAATATATATTGTCTCTATAGCAGCCAAATCACTTTCAATATCAAGAAATCGAGTTAATGGAGGGAAAGAAAACTAAACATAAGCTTTGTATTAAGGCTCATTAAATTACAAACCATTGAACCACTTGAAATAAGATAAAAATGGGAGTTCTCTGGTCTATTTTTAAGCTGTTCTACTTTTATGGTTTTTTATTGTATAAAAGTTAAGTTAGCAATTTATAAATTCATCTAAATGCACCTTTTTCACCTTCTGTTCTCAGATTTGGCAGTGAAAAATTGTTCTGATTGTGATTTCTTGAAGTGTAATTACTTTGTCAAAGGAAAATATAACTAGAACTGATATTTGAAATGCACTATAATTGTACTTAAGCAATTTGATAATTTGCTCACGTACTGGATGCTTTATTAATTTAACAACAGCTAACAATACTGAAGTTGGAGAATCATCCAACAGTTTCTCTTTGCCATGAAAAAGAAAATATAATTTGCTTTAGCCTTCCATCTACTCCCGAAGAGAAGCTGTGGACACCCACTTTTTTGTGAGCAGTTTAATTTACTTCACAATAAATTGTTCACAGTAGTAGTCCTGTTGATAGCCTGGCTGGATCAGGTTCTGTTTGAATGACTGAACTTCTTATTTGTCCACTCTAGGATTTTAGAGGAGAGAAGTGTAATATGAACGACCAGATGGAGGCTGGGAGCTGAATCTTAGTGCCAGCTTTGTCACTCAAGCAAATTCATGCTCTTCAGCTTTACCTCCTTGTAATACAAGGTTGTTAGATGCTTACCAGCTTCTCTGCATGGTGACAACTCAGCAGATGGTAGCTTAAAAGCTGAAAATAGCTATTCTTATATTAGTTATTTTCTCTATTTTGAATGGATTCTTGATAATGCGAAATAAGGAATTCCCATGACTCATCTCTAACATGTCAAAATACTCCAAGCAGCACTTGCCTTTCCTTGCTAATAACGAGCAATATCCATCAGTCCTCACTGGCTCATGCAGATTCATTAAATCTTCCTCACTTGGTGAGGAGCTGCCTTCTGCCACGAAGTCAGTGCTGTGTCCTTGGCAGTGACAGCAGCCTTGGGACACAGAGGTGGTGGCACTACCCTGCAGCTGTAGCCATGGCAGTGGACATGAAGTGTCCTGGTCTGGGAAATTCAGATCTTTGCATCTCCTAATGCCTGCATTGTGACTAGAGACATGTCAGATGTAAGGAATGACACTGTCACCCCCCAGATGGGACTTCAGTAGGGTTTTGGTAGAGGGCACTACACACAGCAAGCACCAGGACATTGGGTGCTGCTCAGTGCTGCCCTGGGCAAATTTCCACTGTGGTGGAGGACCATACACAGTGCCCATTTCTGGATCCAAGCTGACTCTATTCAGAATCAGAAATCACATATTCACCTGGGCAACAGAAGCAACAGAAGGCCTGCAATCTACAGGCTGCTGCATTGGCAGTCATGAGCTAATGTCCCTCCTTTGGGAGGGAGCTGGGCAGGAGCTCAGCAAGAAGTGGTGATGGGTGGTGAGGATGGATCTGCTTCTGGTGTCCCAGTAAGAGGGGATATGGCACAATGCAAGGCTGACATTCATATGTCTGCAGTGTTTTGTGAGGGTGAACTCAGATGCTGTTATTATTAGAAGGAGTGAAACTCAGATGCTATTTTTGTAAAAATATTGAGAGAAGAGGCCTCTGTGAGGGAGCTTGCAGCAAAGATGGGTGTTTGTGGGTGTAGCTGTGTCACCAAAAGAAAGACACCAACATACAGCACTGTCTTGTGCTCTTGTACTACCAATTAGTCTTCTAATCCTCAAGTGTTGTCTTTAAGAGAGAGTATATACATATTCACCCATCTTTTCTATAACCTCTCGTGAAAACTCCTGTAGAGAGTATGTAATTCAGAGGCAGAAGCTGTCTCATGTGGAACTCTTTACCCAAGAAGGCATTTTGTTTTCTGGAAGTGTTCTTCCATTCAGCTCACAGGTAGAAAGCCACATACAAGAGCCTATGCTATGGAGGCAATGTTTATAGAGCCTTCACTACAGCTCTTTCAGATGGTCTCTCAGCAGCTGATGAGACTTAGAAAAATTCAGTAAGAACTGGTGGGACTGAGGAGAGTTGTGGTCAGTGATATTTATTTATCTATTTTTTTTTTTTTTTTTTTTTTTGTATCAGAAGGTTCAGGTATCTTTTTGTGCTAATGTTCTTTGCCGAGAGAAAGCCACTCACTCACTCCCTCAAGATAGTATTTTTCTTTTTTGTCACTCTGTATGATTTTTCTCTTTGAATTTTTTCAAAAAACTTTTCATGGTCCCCATTAAAGCAGTCTTTGATTTGCTTGAGTCTCAGGGTATTTCAGCCTGTTATCACTCAGTCTAGTTTTCATTTCAGGCAGCCAAACAAAATTTAGTAACACTACAAATGTGTTTACTGTTTTGCTGATAAAGAGGTCTGGTCACACAGCCTCTTTGCCTTGAACAATATTAAATGTCAGCAGTGGAAAACCACTCACCTGAACACAAGATGCAGGAAAAAAACATTTCTGCTAGCAGAGGGAGAGCGGAGGGTCTGGCCTTAATGTGCTGAAGTATGAGGGCCAGCAAATTAATGATTCTGATGTATCCATGAGAAAAAGTGCTGCTCCTCAGCTAAGAACCCTTCCCATAAATGTCAGGGGGTGCTCTGCATCTTACTGTCAGCTCAAGCTATATTCTGATCCATGGGGAGTTTTAAAAGTGGACTGCAGCCCCAGGAAGTTTATGATGTTTTCCTGCACAGGTTGCGTCTGTGGTTGTTTTGTCCCTCAGTCTGGCTTTTTTTTTATTCTATCTTTTACCACTTTTCTGTCATCCAAATCCCTCCTTCCCATTTATGTGCCTCATTTCCATCTTTTCAGATCCCTTCCTGCTGTGTGATGAGCTGTTTGCTTTTAACTAGTGGTAGGTCCCTCAGCAAGACCTCTCAGGTCCCCAAAGCCCACTGGGATCAGACAGTTTCCTCTGATCTCTGGTAAAATCTGTTACCCTCCTCTTATCAAACAAGAAGAAAGGAGGCAGTGAGGAGTCTCATGGGCTGATGGGCTGGTGTTTTCCTCTGGTCTCTAAACAGCCATTCCTATTTGGAAAAACAGTTCCTCAATATTCATGTTGCCACCTGTGTTCCCACAGCTCCCATAGCTATTGCTTTAACTAGTGCTGTGGTGCTTTTTTACTGAACAGGAGAGATTTCAAGATTAGGTTCCAGTAAGTTGCAAGAAATGAGTTTTTGTTTAGACAGAGAGCTCCATTAATAACGGGAGAAAAATAAAAAACCTCACTTCAGTAGTTGTTTTGGTTTTTCATAACACCCAGAGCAAAGGGACAGGTGCTGTGGACAGGTGAAAACCAAAAAGAGGAGACAGCAGACAAGGTAGGCTGGTGTCAGCATAGCCCTGTTCACCTGTGTCATCGGGTACCTTTTTGGTCCCATTTCTAAAAATAATTGTTTATTATTAAAAAACAATTTAAAATATTTGTATTATCTTTTATTTTCCTTTTGCAGTATATATCTTAGGTAAAGTGGAGACTAAGAATTTGAAGAGACTTTAAGGATTATTAGAATCCCCTACTTGAGTGTCTGTTCTCTGGTGGGACCACAAGGATATCTCACACACAGGATGAATGGCAGACTGCTAAGCTACCTTTGGTATTTTTTATAGGTTTTTTTATAGGTTATATTTTTATTGGACATAGGTTGTTCCAAGCAGCATCAGTGCACTGCATTGCACAGCTGCCTTTCACATCTGGGGGCTTTGTCTGCCACACACAAGGGGGCTGTAGTGCAGCATTTTGCATGCAGATTTAGCAGCCTTTCAGCTGGTACCTTGGGCTTCCTGTGGCTGGGAATAGCTCTCATCCATCTCCAAGTAACATGTTCAGGTCAGGAACACAGCACTGTTAATGAGGAATTATGGTATGCTATGGTTAAATATGTAACATGCAAGTAGTGTTATTTTAGTCATGATAGTAATGGTGATGATGACTTGAATGATGCAGACGAAGCACTGCACTGATGCAGGCTGGTACATGATATGAAAACAACTTTTTTTACTGTACTGGGAATTTAAAGGTTTGAAATCTGTTATAAAATGCTTTATTTTATCAACTTTTGATTAAAGCATAGTTTAGTTTTCTTGATCTCCCGGTAACTTAGTGTGGTAGTGATCTCTTGTTTTATAATGCACAATTTAAAAACTAGTACTACATAAGAGGATGACAATATGGAAAAAAATAAACATATTTTTCCAAGTGATGTTATAAATTCTCACTGCATTGGAATGAGATACAGAAACGTGTTACTTTATCAGTTTCTTTTCTGTGATATTTTGAATGATTGAAAAATATGCAAAGGACCAGAGAGTTCACAACAGATTCTCTCTGTTTCAGACTTCATTATGGACTTTGGCAAACGTTTTACAGAATAAAGATGAGTCAAGTGCAGACTTCAGTGCCATGGGTGACTTAAGCAAAGTGAATGGATGTTATGCCCCCTTTTTTTCCTATATAACAATTTTTCCTCTTTTATTTTCTTTATTTTCTGTATCTTTCTCTTCCTTAACACATACTTCTTTTCTGGTTTTCTAGCATTAATTACCCCTTCACTTACTTTTTCTATAACTTCATTCTGCCATGTTATTAATTTTCAGGATTTCTTCCCTTCAGTCTCTTCTTAGCCCCTTTCTTTTCTGGATGTTGTTATTTTAGCTCCATAAGGACAGAGTTTTAGAAAGTGTTTTACTGCATGTTCTGCCATTTTTTTTCAAGTTTTGAGTCTGACTTCAAGCCTCATACCACAAGACTGGCCTGTAGTTTCCCAGTCTTCCTCCTTTCCCTTTCTGAAGGCACATGTGACATTTGCATCATTTTTCAGCCATGGTGAGTAGTCTCTCTGCTTCAACCTCCCAAGCTATATGAATAAATTAATGGACCTCTAGCTGAAATGTTGCTGAATCAACCATCTATTCAGATGCAGAGCAGTCTGGCTGGGTACAGTCAGACTTATGTTAGAGCTGTAAGAGATAAAACCCAAAAGGGATGGTGACATAATTAGGAACAGGTTTCTTCTCATTATCCATATCTCCTCCAAGCTTGCACTGTTAACTGGTTTTACATGTAAGTCTAAACTGTGCATCTTCTAAGTAAGTTTAAATAAATAAAACTCTCAAAAATAATTTGAGATTATTTGATAAGGAGAAACATGAATGATTTAGAGCTAACACAGCAAAGCTGGGAGGACAGCAACTACTGAGTATTCGTGCAAAGGGCAGTGTGGTGGAATGGCTGTAAGGGAAGAAATGATTACTCCTCTGCAAGAGAGCTGAAAGCCTTCTCCACTTTTGGATGTCAGGAGCTGCTGTTCTAATTCTCAGCCATGGCAAAGAGAACAAGCAGCTTTAGTTGAGATATTGGCCCATGAGCCTGTAATTGTGGCTGTTGTTTCAAGTTTGATGGCATTTATCTAACTATGAATTTCTTGTGTATTAAATAAGGAAAATAAATTTTTTTCCAGATTAATTTTAATTACTGATGCTTAGACACAGATATGTGAAGGGTATTTGAAAACCATGAACTAAAGAAAAGCAAAAAATCTTTTTTTAGCCCAGACAAGAAGAATACTGTAGTTTCTCACAAGCAACATTTGTTGCCTCACTTGAACTCAGGAAAAAAACAAGAGAAGTATGCAGACAGGTTGCCATTTGGGAATAAAAAAAGGTAGGTACAATACTCAAGTTTGTGCTAAAATTCTATATTCATTATCTTTATTGAGAAATATACCATTAAATATATGCATTGTAACTATTCTAATTTGTTGTTCTGTTGGACAATATTATGTGTGTGACGGCAGAACGGGATAAGAAAATGAACCAGGAGATTTTTCTAGGAGATTAGAAGAATCAAAGTGTTTTCTAGTTGAGAATATAGCTGGAAAATAATTTTTGTTTCCAGATTTCAGTATAGGGCACAAAGATGCGAGATTTAATATGAAAGTCCCTCCTCTGTGAGTGTGTATGATTGTGTGTGGATGAACAGAAGTTTACCAGATAACAACAGCTGAAGAGTGGAAAATATGTGCTGAGAGGCAACCTGTGAAACTCTCTGAAGAAGCTGTAAATGGTCCCATTAAATGCACCAGAATTATAAACCTCCCAAATTAGCCAACACCTCAAGAGGCCCCTGCCCACCAGCATCAGCCAAGGTTTGGGTAGCTTGGGCATGTCTGAGAGGGCAGGAGCTGCTGCCTGCTGACAGGGACTGTGGAGTCACACACGTGCCAGATGTCACGGACCCCGACAGGGACTGTTCCAGCACTACCCAGAAGCCACCAGTGTGCCAGTGCAGCTGCCTTATTCTGAGTGAACATCCAGCCTTGTCCTTACAGATGTTCTCACTGTGGGTGAGCACCTGTGGAAACCATGAGAGAAGCACAGTGAGGGGATTTAGTGTCCAAATAGTAACTGCTGTTAACAACAGCTTCTTATCCACTCAGTTAACATAAGGTTTGCTGAGAATTGCTTGGTTTGGTCTGTGTCTTCCACAGTTCTATCCCAATCAGAGAAAAGGGAATTCACTGCATATTCACAGTTGTCCTGGTTTTTGCTCGGATAGAGTTAATTTCTTCTCAGTGTCTGGCACAGACCTGTGTGTTTGGGATTCAGTATTTGCTTAATATTGTTAACATATAGACATTTTTGTTGTTGTTATATTGTGCCTATCCTGAGTCAAGGACTTTTTTATGTCTCATGCTCTGCCAGTGAGGAGGGGCACGAGAAGCTGGTGGGGATCACAGCCAGGACAGCTGAGCAAACTGGCCAAAGGGATATTCCACACCAGAGAACCTCATGCCCAGTGTAGAACTGGGGGAGTTACCCAGAAGGAGAGAAGGGTCTGGCATTAATCGGTGGGTGGTGAGCAATTCTTTGTGCATCACTTCTTTTGCCTTGGTTTTTTCTGTTCTTTCCTTCTCTTCATTGTCTCTTTGTCTTTGTCCTTGTCCTTGTCCTTGTCCTTGTCCTTGTCTTTGTCTTTGTCTTTGTCTTCTTTCTTCTTCTTCTTCTTCTTCTTCTTCTTCTTCTTCTTCTTCTTCTTCTTCTTCTTCTTCTTCTTCTTCTT
>JAOTQP010001286.1:21576465-21594701 GCA_026413545.1 Cichladusa arquata
TTCTTCTTCTTCTTCTTCTTCTTCTTCTTCTTCTTCTTCTTCTTCTTCTTCTTCTTCTTCTTCTTCTTCTTCTTCATCTTTTTCCTCTTCCTCTTCTTCTTCTTTGTTTAAATTATTAATGTGTTCCTATGAAAATGCACAATTTCTGCTTTTGATTCTTCTCTCCATTCCACTGTGCTCTAGGAAGTTAAACCATCAGTTTCTTGGTGCTTAGTTGCTGGCTGAGCTTAAATGACAACAGTCCTTTTTGACCTGCAATATGGGGCCAGAGGGTTGAGATAATGTTCCAGCTACTGAGATGAAAGTGACTCTATCCCAGCCAAAACCTGGACAACAGTGAAGTAATAGAGAAAACATTTGATGGTTTCTGATAGTAACACATTTGAAAATTTACTTGATTATTTTATCATTATAAGAATTATACTGTGCTGCTTCAGAAAGTATTCCTCTAGAGCTTTATTGCCAGCATGTCAGGAAAACTACCAGAACTTGGTTACATTGTTAACAAGGTGTTTAACGGCAAAGAAGAATTTTAAAAAGGCTCAAGAAGCTTTTATATTTTAGATTTGCTACATTTTTAATCAGTATGCAAATATAGCAAGGTGGTGGGCATGAATGAAAGAAAACTGCATCCACCTTAGCAAGCAGTTCAGTGCAACATGTTTTGCAGGGGGAAAGAGCTGGTGCCAAGGACCCAGCAGCTCTGTCACATGCACTGGGACTGTCTCTTTCTGCTCTGGTCCTGCAGGCTGATTGCCTGCCAGGGGCTGGAGCACATCAGGTGAGCGTGCGAAGTTCTGCTCTTCATTAGGCCTATACTGTTAAATGGAGTTTGTGTGCTCTCAGGTTACCCTGAGATCTGAAACAAAATGGGGTAATTGGAAATGGCAGGAGATTTGATTCAGAAGTGCACTCCTGCTTCAGGCTATCCCATTAATGTAGACACACACAATACTAATTAAGAGGCAATGGACCAAATGGACCGAAGGAACAGGGAGCACATAATCGATACAGCAATCCCTGCTATGTCATGTCTTTTGTATTACTTTCTACTCCATTTACAGTGCCATTCCTTTCTAGTCCAGGAATGTCTACATAAATTTGAATGCAACAGGAAAATAACATTTTCTTTGTAGGACTCCCTTTATCTTCGGTAAGATTGTCTTTTACTTTCTAGAACTTGATATCAGTACTTTTATATCCTCTGCTTAAGAAAGATAACAGTACTTAGAAGTAAAAGGTCCAGTAAAGAGACACAATGGTCTTAAATGTCTTCTGATCACCAGTCATCTTAATAGAAGCAGAACAGATTGACTTCAAAACGAACTGGAAGCTTTGAGACAGTAATTTCTCTAGTTTTTCTGGGTCCCCATAACTTCTCCCTCTTCCTCTCACTTTTTTCCCCCTGCAGTTTGTTTGAGTCATACTGGAAAATTCCCCATAGGCTGTATTTACTTTCTTGAGGGAGCATAATATGAAGCTGTTAGCAGCCGTTTGTACTTTTATGTTTTTTCTTTTTAGGACTCCAAGGCTGCAGCTTTTGCTGGTATTTTCTATACTATCTTTTCCATGCAATTGACTGAACCCTAGCTAGTACCAAAGGCACACGACTCTCCATGTGAGATTTGGGACTGTACATCTGAGCTGGAAGTATTCACTTGAGTAAATTTCAATGAAGCCATAGAAAAGCACAAACCTGAAGCTTCTACTTGATAGGAATATGTTAGTCCTTTCAAAGCTTTTAATTTTGTATTTGTATAATGAACTTAAAGGAAGAAATGTGTTTAAGGAATGTAATGAATTTAAGGGAATCAAACGGACGTGTTAAGGTTGTATTTACCAGGAAGACAAACACCTTTATGATTCTTCTGTCTCCCTCACCAGGAACAGGTAACATGCTCATTTCTGGAGCAGTCCCCATGTGTCAGGTGTAGCAGCCCACAGCATTCCCTGCATTCAGGGCAGCAGCAGAGAATTTGCAGTGTTGAGCAGCAATCAGGGACTGCTTCATGGTTGGGCCCTTTCAATTTTCTCTTAATAAGCCCAGAAAATAGTTTTGGAATTTGTCAGACACCACCGAGCTGTAAAAAAGTTGTCAGCATGACAGGAGCCCTGTCAAATATGTCCAGATGGGTTCTCATGCCTGTAGAGTTTCCCACATTCCCTTAAATTTCTGCTACTTTAATTAAAAATAAAATAAGATGTGGTATTTCATTTGGGTTCATCTTAATACATATAAGTTCACCTCTGTTCTTAAATGCATGGCCAGGCAGTCTTGCCAAACAATTACAAAGAATGTCTGTAAATTGGATACACTACGCTATCTCCAGGGGCGGCTACAATTGTCAGCTCTCTGTCAGCTAAATGAAAATAATGAAATGTAAGTTACAAACAGCAGGAAAATTGGGTGAGTCATTCTATTTATACATGTAATTACATCTAAAGGTCCAAGTGCCTTGAAATTAAAAGAAGATTGGTTCTGTCAGGTGCTTAACAAGGTTTTCCTGGAAAGGGTCTTCCTGGAGAAAGAGCTGTGGAAAGCAGCTGTGTCAGCAAAGTGTGAACAGCTTGACGCTGTCTGCCAGGATTCAGTGAGCTGGTGCTCAGAGCACAAGCACACGTCGCTGCACAGGCGATGGAGTGACGGCCACGCCGCGCTCTGCCTCCCTCAGCGCTGGCAGTGAGCAGCAGCCACCAGCTACAAAAGGAGGTAGGAAACGCTGAGGACAAGTGGGATCTCCTCTCTTCTTCCTCTGAATCCCTCAGAAGGCCTAGGGGCTCTGGAATATCAGGATGCATTGCATATGAATAATATATAAAGCACAATTAGCACACATGGTGCTTTGCAGGCTTGTAACTCATGCCTGGCTCCAAACTTCAGCACAGCGCTATGGGGAGATAGGGAAGAGCTACATCATAAATACAAAATAACAGATTGATGCATTATTGAACAATTTAGTTCAGCAAGTCTTGTCAGCGCAGATTTGAAGGAAATAAAAAAGAGGTTCCACGAGACATTCATACAAATAAAGTAATGGGATTTTGAGGATAGAAAATAGCTGCAGAAGTGTTGGGTTTTCCTTTCATCAAGTAATTATAATTTTTTAAGTAAAAGCTTATAATATAAAGATTGTATTTTCTAGTATTGATGGAGACACAACATCTGTGGCTGTATCATCAAATATAAAAATTATAAATTGAGTCTTTGTCCTAGTTGCAGCTGGGATAGAGTTGATTGTTTTCCTAATAGCTGGCATGGTGCTGTTTGGATTTAGTATAAAAATAATGTTGATGACACGCTGATGTCCTACCTGTTGTTATTCAGTGTTTGCACTAAGCTAAGAACTTTTCAGCTTCTTGTGCCCTGCCAGCAAGAAGGCTGGAGGGGCACAGGAAAGTGAGGGGACACAGCCAGGACAGCTAACCAAGAGACCAAATGGATGTTCCATAACATATGGTGGCATCTGCTGAGCAATAAACTGGGGAGAAGGCTGGCCAGAGCCCACTGCTCAGGAGCTGGCTGGGCATCGGTCACTGGTACCTTGTGCATCACTTGTTTTGTGTATTCTGATTCTTTTATCATCATTATTATTTTGTTCCTTTTCTGTTCCATTAAACTACCTTTATCTCAACCCACAGGTTTTCTCTCTTTTATTCTTCTGATTCTCTCCCCCATCACTCTGTGGGGCAGGTAGGGAGGGTGAGTGGGTGGCTGTGGGATGCTGAGGTTCTAGCAGGGGCTAAACTATAACACACTTCCATGTAAAAGAGTATAAAGAGTAAAATATAGATTATATAGCTCATGTTATGGGGCTGGAACCTATTGCCTCACAGAAGTCCTGAGTTTTACAGATATATAACAATAGTAAGCATCAGTAGGCTGACATGACTTACTTTGTGTGTCCATTATAGCACAGTGATTTTATTAACATCCAGAGTGTTTTAAAGCACTGCTAGTTGGCACTGTAATTTATGGAGCATCTTAAATATTCACTTACAAAAGCTGAATATTGGATGTTCCTGTTCATATAACATGAATTTTTAATGCTTTTCAAATAGCTGAAAATGAGCCCATGTGGTACTTTATTTTGGCAGTTTATATAATTGATTTAACAGATACATTGTGGAACATGCTTTTAATGTCCACATTGTACTTAGGAGTATATATGTTACATTACAGACATAATTTTGTAGTGCAGTGTTGCTTAGGAAGTTGCTGAAGGACTACCAAGATCATGGTTACCAATTATATTATGGTTCTTAAACTTTTTCTGCTGAAAAGATGACCAAGTAAATTCATTAGTAAAAGGTAACACAGTGACAGTTTGTCACATGAATATTTGTTCTGTTACCCAGATTTGATTTTTGTTAAGAAAACATCTAGCTGCTTAAATGTCTATTTGAAACCTGGATTGCTTCAGTGAGAGAGATAAATGTGATATGTGTTTCTTTTCAGCAACAAAATAAAATATAGACTGGCTGTCATTACTTGTGCATATTTGTTCATGTTCATTTGTATAGTCATCATTATTTTACCTCATAGAGATTTTAAGCCACACTCTAATTTCTTTAACTAGAATATTCTGCCAAACTAAGCCCAAATTTTCATTACTTTAAATATTTTTTTCCTGGTAAATATCATCACATTTGAAAGATTTCTGTATCTTTGCAAGGCTGAGGGAGTTCAGCATGTCCGTTCATGTGGCAAGCTTCTGTGACCTTGTTTAGATGGAGATGATCAGAACAAAGAACATAACTCCCAAACATACCTGTCACAGATATTTAGATTCCACTGATGTTTCAGAAATTTGTGTTATTTCAGTGAAAACAGCTCAATTTATCTGAACTGAGTATCATTGGTGCACCTGTAAAAAACCCCAAAACCCCCTCCAAAAAACCCCAACCCCTCAAAAATTTCCAAAGCCCTAGGAACAGGCACCACGGACTTGTTCTCTTTGAATGTATCTTTTAGAACCCACCTTGCCATCCCAGTCAGGGGCTGTGCTTCTGGGTTTGGATAAAACAAAATTGGTCAGCAATTTGAACTGTGTCAATGGAAGGAAGCAAGTTTACCCTTGAAGAATCCCAGTGTGTTTGATGGTTTGATCGTTAAAATCATTAAATTTTGCTCCTTCTGTGGCTCACACAAATTCTTTTGAATGGTCCTTAGAGAAATCTGACTTATATATTGACAAATTATTGGTCCTTTCTGATAGGTGATAAGATTTTTTCAGAAGTGTAAAATACCATGTTTGCTAATCTTTTGGGAGTCTCCATTACACACTGGGTGCTCTCATTTTGATATGTTTTAATTCAATTTACTTCTACTTTACTGGGTTAATGCAAGTTGTATTTAAATTTTATATTAAAAAGGTAAATATTGGGATAGAGCAGAACAGTTCTTGAAGACCCTTAGTTTTACTGTTTTATTGACAGCAACAAACAGTGCATTAGGTAAAAGATTAGTATAGATGTTTTATGCTTAGTATCCAAAAAACATTTATCTCCTCATCTAGCAGCCTTTTCCACTGCCTGACCTACTCATTCTTCTGAGGAATCAGACGAAAATGAATCGGTCAGCACTTACATTGGAGGACTGCAGCAGGAGTTTTACATTAGAAACAATCTCAGGAATGACACAAGACACATTTGTCAATTCAAGAATGGCACCGAGAGGGATCTCAGTTTTTGAATTAAATCAGGACTTGCCTTTATCATAATTTAAATCTTCCCATCACATTGTATCAGGCAGGCTGAGTGGCAACATGAGGAGGATTGAGATCTTGAAGGCATACTTCTTTTATTCCTGCCCCTTTGCTTTCTAGGCAGGTAGATATTTGCAGTATTTGGCAGCCCCAGCAAAGCCAAATTGTTACGGATTTGGACAGCAACATTTCACAATTACAAGTGTTGAAAGCTTTCTGTCAAAAAATTGCTCCACATTTTCCTCTTCAATCAAAAGCTACAGGGGTCCACTAATACTCTACAGGATAAGTGTAGGTGTTTAACAGACTGCTTGTAGGTGAAAGGTTTTTGCTTCAGCAACTCATTCTACTTTTACATAAGTTACAGACTTTTATATTGTACTGAAATATTACAGGAAACCTTCAAAATTCAAATAATTTTTTCCCATTTATTATCTGTGTCAGGGTATTCTGGCTTATGCCGAGCACTTAAAGACATTACCTTAAAATCAATAAGCTGTTTTTCAAGTGCAGTTTGATGAAGCAATAGCCTGCTAACACATAGGGTTTCTTGATCTTATACTAAATAGTTGGTCATGTGTTGATATACCAGATTTCTCTTTACAGACCTCTATTTCCCAGTGAATGGTATGCCAGTGTGTTGCTATCTTCACATCAAAATTTTCAAAGGTAAAAGATCTTTGAAAACACTTTTACAACAACCCAAATACTAACAGTACAGCTCACTTCTGTATATACAAATGTGTACAAGTGAAGGAGGATCATACCTTGCAGAAAATTCAATACTGCGGGTTAGCCATCACAAGTTTTCTGCTCTTTTCCCCAGATAAGGAGCTAAAAAGATCTTGAGCAGATATTTAATCTGAGATCCAGCTGTTAGACCAGATCTGCATGGCTGATAGTACCCTGCTTACTGAGAATATAGAATTATGTGTATCTTTATGCATTTATAAATAATAGAATAATTTAAAGTTTATATAAATCATTGAGTTCTGTCCCTATAGGCCTAACAGAAGAGGAGATAGCTAGATATGCATGTATGTGTGCTTGTGTAGAATTTGCAAAGCTAAAAAATGTTCACACAATATCAGTTGCCAGAAGACAAATATGGGAAAAGTCACATAGAAGTCCTTCTAAAAAAGCTTTACCTCATTAGCTACTGCCTTTTTCTGTCCAATATTCACATACACCTTACCAAGTTTGTGGCAACTTTTATACTGGCTCAATCTGTAATACAGGATTTTCCATTTTCTTTCAAAGTATATCCTTTGATCTACACATGGATAACAAAATCGTTGCGAGGTTACTCTGTAGTAAAGTCTCAGACACCGTTGTGCCTTATTTCCAGTGAAAAAATTAATTGATTCTTCGGTTAATATAACCTTTTAATGGCAAGATCTACAAATACTTGAAGATTGCAGTACGTTTTGGTAGGCAGTTGCTAGTTTAATGTCTAAAAAGATGGAGTAGCAGAAATGCAGTAACTATCAATGCAATTTCACCTTCACAGGTACAGTATTTTATATTAGTTGCATCTCACTGTATGGTGTACTGTTTATTTTTCACACTGGGACAAGACAGAGGAAGATTTTTGGTAATTTCTGTGCACAGAAACATTTTCCTTTGCAGTTTGCAGCATAGACACTACAGCAGCCAACAAAGACAATGCAGGCCTCCTGAGAGTCAAAATATTATTTTCTAAGGCACACGAAAAGCAGAGTTTTCAGATGTTTATGCCATCCATTAACAAACCCCATGCTTTAGCTAAGTTCTGTTTAGGTGTACTCCTAGCTCCACTAAGGGCAATTGCAAAATTGCCGTAGGCTTCAAAGCAGAAAGAATATTAATCAAAATGTTCCTCGGGAGGGTGACTCTCTTGAAGTCCAGGTGTATTAGACCAAGAATATAACTCAAAAGGACTAAAGAAAGCACCTGTCACTTCAGCCAGGTCACAGGAGCTGTGCTATGCTTTGTTAGCTAGTAGTTAATGAAGGTGTGATTTAAGAATATAATCCTGATTCAGAGGCACTTCTGTTTCAAAGTTCTGTGCCAGAAAAGTATTAACAGTATTACTTTGCTTCAGCTGCTGGGGATTTGATTTCACACATTAATTTCTCTTTCTGTTGTTATAATTTTCACCAAGTAAAGTGAGTGTAATTCTCCACTTTGTTGATTTGAGAGTATTTAGAAGCCCAAGGGTTATTAGCAGCTTTTGTGAGACCCCCCCATGTGTGTGCATGTGCAGCTACACCCATCTCAGGTAAGAGCTGGAGCTCAGTGGTTTGTTTTATATTTTGCAACCTCCTCTGTACTTTTTAAAACTTCTGGTCTCCTGAGGCTGAAATATCTATATAGTTATTGTGAAGTAATTGTCTTGTTTTGACAAATACATTACGTTCATCTACACCTCTTGGTAGTCTTCTGTCTAAAATTGTTCACAAATATATGCCTCTGGACACCAGATGGGAACACATTCTAACAGAAAGTTTAAAAGAAAACTCACAAGAATTCTAAAATTGTTTGTACTCTACTTGGTTTTCTTACTTTTTTAATCTGCTCCTGAAGTGGTATGTATTTTTCTCTTAGGACTTATATCCTTTAGAGTAGTTTAGCTATTTCTCTGCTCTCAAACTCTCAGTGTATACATTTTCAAGGCTATCAGCTCTATCAAATGACTAGTGCATGGCATCCATCAATGACAAATCTAGGCAAATAACTAATAAGATTAAATAAACCAGGGACTTACTGGATGTCAGGCAGCTGGAGGATAACTGTATATGCTTTTGGATATCTATCTGTCCCTGGCAGAATTAATTTCCTGAACTTATACATTGTGACACACAACTATTAAATTAATTTTTTGGTTTTGTGTTGGTAAAGTTTCTATGTCATTTTCTGATTCTCAGTATATTTATGTCGGCTAAAACTGCCGAAAAATAATGAAGGATTTTTAAATTTGTGTATCCAGCCATTGGTTAGCTTGATACACGCACTTTTTTTGTACATATGTGTAAATCTGGGCAGTGAAAAGCATGTATGGCACATCTACAGTGGTCTTGATGGGTGGCAACTTCTCATCTTACTCTTTGGCTGCTCTGGCTCAAAAAATCACTGGCATTCAGGAACACATGCAGGCAAAGAGCAGGGTGTGCACGCACACAGAAATAGGACTAAAGAAGGAAATAGGACAGACTGCTGTGACCAAGCTCAGGCAGGCAAGTGAATGGACCAGAAGCCTCTTTACATGATTGTTTTAGTGCTCTTTGTCCACTTTTGTTCCTGCCTTATTAATCCAGATCCTTCCCTTTCCCCACCTTTGGTTCTTCCTCTAAGTATACCATAGGAAGTGTTGTGTATTTCCACAATCCCTTTAAATGAAACCATAATAAGTTTTGAGTAAAATCCAAATTCTCTTTCCCCACAAACCACAATAAATTCTGCAACCCTCTGGGCAGCCATCCCTTAGCTTGCATGGCTCTGGAGAGAGAGCATGTATAAAGACTTTCTGGGTTTTTCCTTATGCTTGTGCATGATTCTACCTGGCAAGTGCATAAGATGATCCTAGGTCGTACATCTTGATTTAATAATAAGAAGGGTAAGAGTAAAAATAAAGCTTTGGATAAAACCAAGTTAGATGAAGCACGCAATGAATGACAGTTTCAAGGTGACCTCTGATTTTGAACACTTGATGTCAGCTGTGTGAGGCTTGTGTGCTGCAGTGCTGAGTAGTCAGAGATGTCCCTGGGCCAAAGAAGCCAGTGCAACTCTGATGCAGAACAGGCCATTGTAAGCACAAGTTTATTTGTATGTGCTTTTATTATTTTTAGAGGCTGTTGCTAACAACCTAGTTACATTTCTTGTTGTCTCTGCATCTGTGTTATCTGTGGGTAGTTGTGCCAGTGAAATGAGTGAATTGAATTTAGCTCCAAATTCACCTCACCCATCAGAATGTGACCTGCAGTGTGCATAGGTAGGCTGACAAATTACACTGTCATATATTTCATTTTCTCAGTGTTTGGGGATTCCTTCAGTAACCCTTCCATAAGTGATACAATAGCCCTAGAAAAGCCTGTAGCAAATCAGTTCTGACACACTGAAAATAAACTTAGGCTTAATAATGACTTTATAGTTCATCCTTGTTTTCAGATTGGGCAGAGGCTTAGGCTTTTTTGGTGCTACAAACTGGCTAGAAAAACTAGAGCTGCTACAAACCAGGATCCAGAAGTACTTGTAAGTAAGGTGAAATGGATGCAGGGCTGGCAGCAGGTGAAGCTGTGGGGATGGGGATGAACATTCTTCCTCTCTCCCATGAGACTGGGGCTGCTGGAGCCCACCCCGATAACAGAGCTCCCAGTTCTCACTTCCTGAATTTCCTGTGTGGTCTCTGATAGCCAGAGCATTTCTCAATGGGGGTACATGGGGCCTTGACAATAACTAAAAGGAATTTAAATTCAAAGCAGTCCATAATGTTTTAAGCACTTATGGATATATATTTTTTCCTGTATTTGAAAAGGGAACTATACCCAGGGGGGATGCATTACTGTTATTATTTACAGCTGGTATAATCCCTTTAAGTAGAACTGATGCATGCAGAAGAAGATTTCTCTAATGACAGCCCAGCCTCTCCTGCAGTCATCCTTGTCTAGGGTAGGTTATGAGGCTGTTTGACACAGTGAGGTGGATTCCAGCAGGTGAACTCTGCTGCCATTGAGTGTTGCCAATGAAGAGCCCCATAACTAGACAACATTAGCAATCCTTACTCCCAAAAGCTTTCACTGTGTCGTCTTCAATGTATGCACTGTAAGTGCATTGACTGAGAGGTCAAAGTAAAATCACATTATGTATCAAAATTACCCTGCAGATAATCTTTCTTTTAGTCATTTGAAGACTAGGAGAACAAGTAGATTCTTTTTTAAAGAAGCTGAAAAGGAACAAAGTTAGAAAAGTTAAAGGACAAATGCCTAATTTGAGGGCACAGAACATGAGTGGGAAAATATTAGTGGGACTTCTTATTAAGGATTCTGTAAAGTTGCATAAGAATAAAAATGAAATGTTTCATAATTAGACTGAAAGTGTCATCATGTTCTTGGCTCTCTGTGAGACATGAAAGGCAAAATCACTTTAAACTTATTTCTGAATCATATAATAGATTATTCTTCCCTTAGGTCAGGGAAACATTATGTGTCTTAGATGAAAAAACTTCTGACACTCCTGTTGTGTTATGAAGTGCCTGCTTTGATAAAGTAGATGAAGAAAGAGCACTTGCCCATTTTATCAGTGGTATCAACAGGTCTTGCTGTTCCTCTCTCAAGTCCCTCTTTGTAATTCTGCTAGAGATTTAACAAAACCTAGCTAAAAGGTTACATATCTATTCAATAAGGTCATGATCCAGCTGCAGTCCTGAATGCGTATTGGATGTGCACAATGTACCACAATAACTATTCCTCTCTGCAACTCAACTATTTACACTAGACCAGCATAGGCAGGCCCTGCAGGGGGCCCCAGTGGTGCAAAATAAGAGTTATGTGTAGGAGAGGGCAAATAGCACAGAATGTACAGATGTGCTGAATGTAAATTATTTTTTCAAATAAATAATGAAAGAGGTTTTTAACATTCCATTGATGTTTTCTCTTTTTGTTTTGTTTTTGTCCCCCCATCCTGTTGAAGAAAAGGGAGGTTTTGCAAGAATGACACAGCTGTCTGCTACAAAAGCTACATGAAGGACTCCCAGTTAAGTCCTGACACCTCCTGCAGGTGCCCTGCTCTTATTCCTCCTATTTGCTGAAAGTTCCAGCAATGCCTTCAGAAAGATAGCAGGTGTCTCTGCTGATGATTCCACTGCAAAATCCCCTGACCGAGGAATCTGAGGAATATTTTTCCAGTACAGAGAAAAAGAAGTTTAAGTGTCCCTCAAAGCCAAGAGAAGGAGACGTGCAGGCCAGGGTCCACAATGTACTTGAGATTTTGTGTTTTTTGTATTTTCTTACTATATAGCAGTCCTTTTTCTCTGTCCTATTAACCTTGTCAGCAAAATGGCCTTCACTTGGATTTTCCTGATGCTGAGAAATTCTTATTCAGTTTATTTTTGAAGAGAGTATTATCTCAGACAGCACCTCATCAAGTTGACTATTGCTGTACTATTTTTCTTTTGTGTACTTTAAACATCTGTTGTAAAAAAGTCCTTTTCTCTGTTAACTTTCTTGGTAGATAAAATTGCTTTCTGCTAGGTTTTTTATATCATATATACACCACTACAGATTATATTTTGAGATCGACCTTATTGCAAGCAGTAATGATCTGAAAAAGAACAAATTTTCATGGTAGAATTTTAGTTACTCCCTTTATTGCCTCATTCTATGTTTAGGTTCTCGTGGATTTATCAAAAGATGCAATTTACAAGGTGAGATGTTCCCTTGTTCTTTCCATCAGCTCATCTCTGCCTACTCCTTCCTTCACTGCCACTCTCCCTCACTCTCTTTCTTACAGATCCAGTTTTTCATTCACATCTCTAACTCCTGTACTTTCTCCAGTGATCTGTTCCCTTCTTTTTGTTTTGATCTTCTCTTTATATTCTCTTTGCCTTATGATTTTTCCTCATTGCATTATACTCTTCCAAGCTCACAAATGGGGAAAAAAAGGAGAAAAAGACCCTTGATCCTGCCCTATTTTCTTCAAAATGCAAAAAGATAATTTTTTTTGTTTCTTCCTTGGTCTCTGTATCTTACTACATGTTTCTCCTACAACAAGCACGTGTTCCCTTTTTCTTGTTGTTCCAAGACCTTTCATAGCAGCCTCTGTTATCTCCCTCCCTAGATAGGACTTTTCCCCATTCTGCCCCTTCTATTTTGTCAGAATTCATCTGCAAAGCTGCAAAGCTGCCTCATTGCCTTCTTCAGTTCTTTGATGAAAGAATAAAGTTCTTTTTCACCTCCTGCAATTTGCAAATAGATGTGTTAGTCATTTCTTGGTTCTTGCTGACGTGCTGCCCAGTGCTGATTGACTCCTCATTTCTGGTGCTATTCCAGCAGCTTTTACTCCTTTCCTGTGTCTGGCCTTCTGCTGATGGTTTATCTTGTGGAGTGGTGCAGCAGAAGGATGCTGAAGGAAGCTGTAGCTGAGCCACCCTGGGTGCCAGAAGAGGACAGTGCTGCTAATGCAGAGTTCTCCTCACTGTGTTTTCCCTCCTGCCAAGCTCACTCCCCTGGGAAGGAGGTCAGAAGTGCTGCCCTTGGCACATGCAATGCTTGGATACCCCCATCAGGGAAAGCATTGCCCTGTGATGTTAGGGCACGTGGTTTTGGGGAACAACATTATATGTTATTATTTACTAATCACAGCATACCGCTAGCTCAGGCATAAAAAAAATTTGCATTCACAAAGCAAATAATAATTATAAATGTCTCTCAAGAGGGTAGAATATTCTTGTTTCTAACTTGAATTTTAAGTATTTTAAATGAAGGCTTTATTTTTTTAATTTTCTCAATATACTTTTATTGTCAAGAGGATTTTTTTTTTAAATCAAATTGAAGGGTCTGAAGACATGTTGTTTGTAATGATTTGTTGCTAGAGGTTTAAACTTGTTGTGTATCTAAGGAGGTTAATCACTGTCCTTTCAACAGGAAATCAAGAATAAAACCCTTATTGGAAGGCTCTGCCTTAAAGACCTTATTTTTTTTTACACTAATTCCAAGGAACATCAGCCTGTCACTTCCTTTCCTGCAGAAGTCTATGATTAAAGAACAAAAAACCTCACTCTGTTAGTAGCTGAGCTCATGAGCAAAGTGAAGTGGCTGTTTTGCCTCAGACCTCTTCCAGTTCAGTGTAACTAATGTGGATACTGCCATTGTTATATATTTTTGTCTTAGCCAGATGAACACCATTTATATAACTGCTTTTCCACAGATCAGCGAGGTTTTTGTTGTTCTTTACTTGAAAACACTTGAAACATCTGTGGCCCAGATTGGACTAAGAGAGGATTGCACATACTTAATTCCTTGAAAAATAAGTAAGTATGTTGGTCTCAAATGAAGTCCTCATGATAGTTTTAAAAAACCTTTTTTTATTTTTAAAGAAGACTTTCATATTAGCAGTATCCTTCCCTTATGCTGTCTGCAAAGGTGGAAAAAATAAAAAAGTTTTATGTTTTATCACTCAATACAGAGGCTTGTAACTGATGAGAGTTTTTTTTAATAATACTGGCAGTTTTGAAATGTGAAAAAGGTTGTATCAGCATAAGTACCTAAGGTGTTGGAAGTTGGTTTATTTGGCTTATTTCTACATATCATTTCCAGGCTGATAACTTTTAAGAGATAAAAAACTGGGACATTGATTTAAACAATATCACCAAGTTTTTTGGCTGGTAATGGAGGAAGTTTAGAAGAGATGAGAAGAATCAGGACATCCTTCTTCACTTCAAACTGAAAAGCATGTCAGCCTTGGGGCAGATTACTCAACAGTGACAGCTCCTTTGTGACCTCTTTATTGTTTCCTAGGGTTTCTCATTGCTCTCTTACACCATCTGAACAGTCTGTGAGACACAAACACAATCCCGTGGGGCTGTTTCCATTCCTCACTGATAACCTGATCCATCTTGTTGACATCTCAGGGTCTCTTCTGGATCCTGCAGCTTCACTTGACTTGTGCAGTGCTGAGACACCCAGGCTGGAGAATCTCTTCTCTCCACATCTCACACTCTCAGATCCAAAATCATCCCCTCTGACACGTAGTGCTGAAGAAGGACTTTGCACAGGAAATGTCCAAAATCAAAAATCTATGTCCTAAACCACAGGGTTCTTTTTTCACTGTAATATTCCATTACATGTTTCAGAGCTCTGTGCATCCACATGCACTCAGGTACCTGCATGCACACCTTCTCATGGCAGGTTTAAGTGGGAACTGATGCAGGGTTACTCCCTCCCCGCTTATTCAACCTTCCCAAAATATGGCCTTTCTCTGCTGGTTTGGAAAAAACAGAAGATTAAGAAGAGAGTTAGGATGCAGATGCTCAGAGTAGACAAGCTGATGAGCCAACCTTACCCCTCTTCTTGAGAAGAAAGAAACAGAAGATCAAATTCGAGACCTGCTTCAAAAATTCCCCTTCAGTAGTGTGACAGCGCTTCTTGGATGGAAGAAGGGAACTGACAAATATAAAATACAGTTTATATTAAGACATACAGAGGGAGAACATTAAGTACAAGGTGCATTTTTCCTTAGGTGGACCTTGCAACAGCCCTCCAGTATGCAATTCAAGTATTATTAGCTTAAATGCACTATTTCAAGTGGTACTTAGGAGCAGTTTTGTTAAACACTAATTCAACTTTAAAAATACTTTTTAACATTTTTGCATGCATTATGAAAGGTAACTATTTCAAAACTCCTAATTTCTTGCAGTCTGCCAAGACTTTTGTTTACACAGAAGACAAATTACTTCTGCTGCACACTTGACACAGAAATAGGTGTAATGTACCCTGCGAATTTTGAAAGTCATCAAGACATCCAGGATTTGAAAGCAGAGTGTTAGGTCCACATCTTCTTTTTGTAATATGGGATTGATAAAGCACTAACATACAAGTTACACATTCCGCACACAGTAGCCTTTTCTAAAAGAAACATATCCAACCCTTCCTTAAACTACAGTTCCTTAATACTGCTTATAATTTCCTGATGGCATTTTCTAGGCAAAGTGGCAAAATCAAGCTAAGGTCATTTGTAGAAATCAAATACCTAAGAACTAATATGTACCATTGTATTTATTTTTATGTACCACCATTTTTTTTTCTATTTTTAATTCTGCAATAGTTTGATATTTTTAGATAATACTCCAGATAGCTCTGAAGAATCCTTTTCAAGTCTTTTAGAGGCCACCTTTTCACTTTCTGTATTTTTTTGTTTCTAAGAAACTGAAAAGATTAAGAGTTTTGTACTGATTTCTTTGTGGTACTGTTGTTTCTGCAGCTGCCTCATTCACCTGTTGTATAAAGCCTGTTAACACCAATAAACACTTTCCCAGGTACATTACAATCAGCCAGCTGAGAGTGGATGACTTTTCAGACACAAGGAGCCACATACAAGATTGATGTGAGAGAACAGGTGCCTCCAAGGAAAGTGTTTTATGACATGGCCTTGTGCACTTGTTACCATCTTCCTTGATCCATATAAAGTCTCTTCTTCACTTGTCCTGGACAGAATGAAGGTTCCTTTTTTCCTGACTGGGTAATGAGGAAAATAATGGAAAGTATAACAGTTACCTATAGCAGCTGTGATCTGTGGAGGGCTATAACTCTACAGACAATATATATATATAAACAATATTTTAAAATGTTAAATCTTGGGTTATGATAATCTTAGTTGAACTCTGAGTGCAGGATTTACAGAAAGCTCAGCTAGGAAAACAAGGAAGGAAATTTTGGCTTGTATTCATGCTATTACCCTGACCTGCAGAGAGCAGGGCAGTTGGACTTACTGTGTTGCAAGAACAGAGATCTTATTTTTAGTAGGAAATTTACTGCACCCTCCATGCTGCTCTATCTCTGCTAGAAAATCCCGTGAATAACACAGAGACATGCACACAAAATTACACAAAATAACTGATAACAAGCCACAATATGGATCTTCAGCTGGACCCGATTTTAGCATCCCACCACCTTCCCATTTTTTTTCCTTTCAGTAAAAAGGTTCTTTTTAATCAGCCTCTTTATCTCTAGAAGTGGATTATTTTTCTTCTAATTTCCCAACACAGGATTGGGACTCAAAGTTCTGATGTCCTTTTTAGGACATCCTTTTATGGTGTCATCTTGAGAAGGTTTTTCTGTGATACTTTGATGTCAGTTTTACAAAGCCTTCTATCCATAGAAAAGAAACAAAGTACATGATTTATTTATAACTTTTGATTTTCTTTTAATGGATACCAGTGTATTTTTGGTTAAATGGGCAGAAAATCCCAGCCTAATTCTTCCATTCATTTCTTAAATATTCCCCATTCAATGTGACATTTGATGAATATTTCATTTCATTCTAGTATCTCCTCTAATAATTACACAAATTTCATGTGTATGGTCCACATAGACACAATGCTCAGGTATTGATGGACCATGACTGTTACAGAAGAGTCACAAGAAGGAGCAAAAGAGTGAATAATCTTAATTATACTTTTGGGTGCTAGGGATGAAATACTGCCTATGTATTCAAAAGTAGTGTGTGTTGTGTCATTTCCAATTAATAAAAACCACGTGCAAGGTCCATTTCAACACACTTTGCATGCAAACAAATAATGGAACATAAGGAAGCAAACTTACATGAAACCAGTGGGATTTTTTACTGTTTCTTAAACACATGTATAATACATTAGATAGATATGTACAGCTGAAGCTCTAAAGCTAGATATGAGAGACGACTGAATTTACTTTTGCAAATAATTGTTTTTTGGAGGAACTACAGCATGAATAGATTTAGTTGAAACATTTAATAGATACATTCCAGAATATAGATAACTGAAATACCATTAATTTTCCACTAATTGGAAAAAACAGGTAGCTATCTTTCCACTTGATATTTCTTACAACATGATTTTTTTGTAGAAATAAGATGAAACATTTCATTGAAGTGCAGCTCTTACTAAGCAGAAGAACAGAATCATTTGTGGTAGAAGAGATGCCTCCTGGGTTATCTCAGTCCATCAGCATGAATCTTTGGATGGATTTCATTATTCTTAAAATAGATTTGAATACCTTTGGTAATGGAAATGCTGTAACCTTCACTGGCAGGTTGTTTCATTATAACACTGTTTGTCTAGTTAGAAATTTTCCCTGCTGCATCTTAATCTAGTTATTAGCATTTATTGATCAACATCTTTGACTAATGAAATTAATTGATCCTTATTCTCTTGATAGTGTTCTGTTAAGTATTTGCACCTTTTTTGTTTCTCTTCAACTTACTTCTCCTTAGTTTTGCACAACCATTTCTTTAAATCTGTCTCGCATATCTGATTATCCATCTTTTCTCATACGCATTTGTAAACTCTTTTAATCCCCACCTTTTTGGTGGGCTTTTAAAATTACAACTGAAGAATTCCAACAGAGTCTGTAATACTATGGAATTCAGTAACACATCACAAATCATTTAGTCTGGATATATATAGGTTATATTAATAAAAACAGGTCATTGCAGATGATTGGAGACACTTCTGGGAGTCATCAAACAAGGCAATTCTGTAGTCTTGTATAGGACATGTATTTCCATTCATAAATTTATCAAGAACCATCTTAAACCAACATATATTTCTTGCACTTTTTCTTCCTCCTGAAAAGCTGTTTCATCATTTCTGAAACAGAAAAGCTTTTAAAATTTCCTCTCCTTCCTACTTCATTTTTTTTTGTTTTCCTGCCAGCACCACTCCATATTTCAGATTTTAAACGTCTTTTTCCTTCCTGCTAGTCTCCTTCCTGCTATCCTCATCCAATCCATCCATCCATCCATCCATCCATCCATCCATCCATCCATCCATCCATCCATCCATCCATCCATCCATCCATC
>JAOTQP010001286.1:21603413-21618000 GCA_026413545.1 Cichladusa arquata
AGACCCACATTTATTTAACCCTGACACAATCACAGTTGGAACCCCATTTTACACATAGAGAAATTAGTCCAGCAATAGCTCTGCTAAAACTCAAAAAGCCTCGGGCTAAGACAGGTACAAGTCTGATTTTTGTACAGCAGCCAGCCCTCTTCTCATGGCACCGTGCATTCCTCAAATTCCTGCTCCTTCAGTTCCATTTCTCACCTTTTATCTAAGGCCAAGCAATACAGATTTCTAAGCTAATATTAATATCTAGCATTTCTCATCTGTAGATGTGAAGGCATTTTATAAAGTAGATAAGTATCATCCTCCTTTACTCTGTGATAAATCTGGAGCCAGCCAGCTTCATGAGCTCTTAAAGAAATTAAGCTGCCTGTGGGAGAGAAGTAAGTCATTATAGATTAACAACAGGTTAACAAGTAAGAATCAAAGAGAAGGAATGAATGTTTGGGCTTCATAATGGAGGAGAACCATAGATCTCTGGGATCTTTGCAGTGTTTGTTAGAGTATACAGAAATGGAAAAGGATGGAGAACAAAGAGACTAATGGTGATGTGAGATTATTTAGGATAATAAAAGTGAAAGCTGATTGCAAATAGATGGGGAAAAATGTCATGGTATTAAGCAGGCAAGAGGATGACAGATTACATTCTATATAATAAATATGAAGTAATGCACAAGGGGAAAACAGTCTGAGACAATGGATCCTAAACTACCTATTTCCATGCAGGAAAGAGAACTTGTGGTTATAATAACAGGTATTTTCAAATATCGGTACAATTCTCAATAGTGGATAAAAAACCCTACTGTGTATTGTAGCAATTACTGGGAAAAATAGAAAACAAAGCAGAAAAAAAATTCTCAAGCCATTAACACACATTGTGAATGTATCTTGAAATGTGGTCTAGAACTGGTCATCTTCAGCTCAAGCAGGACTTAGTGGTACTACAAAAAGTTCAGAGAGAAGAAAGGTCAAAGGTTTGGAACATTTCTTTTTGAGCAATGAAACTAATTAGGTAGCTGTGATGGGAATCCACAACAGTACAGATTATCAGGGTAAGTGAAGAAGGGGCACCTGTCATTGCTTCTTGTTATCTGAAAAAAAAAAGTCAGAATCAAATGAAATTGAGAGATGGTATGCTCAAAATAATCAACAGGAGGCTTTTTTCCCCACTGATTCTGTTTAAACTGTGTATCTCCCTGCCCCGAAATGTGGTAACACAGAGTGGGCTTGACAAATGTATGGAAGAATCTTCCTTCAACAGCTGTTAAGAAACAAGAAAGCACATTTGATTTAGAAGTCCCCTACAGGTCACTGGAACTCGAGAGCACTTCTGCTGTTACAATGCCAGTCACTGCTGGCCACTGTCCCAGACAGGGCAGATGGACCCTCAGTCTCTCCCAGTGAACATTCCATCAAAGCCTTGAGCTTCCCAGAAGGGCAGTGGTTTAGACCAACAAGAAAAAGCTTCTATTTGTAATTCAGAACTGGCAATGCAAACCTTTGCTGTGCCTCTTGCAGCCAGGAGGGAGATGCACTGCTCCTGAAGACGCTGGTATTTATCCCAGCTGCCAGGGTCTGCAAAGGGTGGCTTGTACACCATGCTGTCTCACGAACTCTAATGTTGTGAAAACCATCATATATAATATATAAAATATATAACACAATATAATACAACATATGCAATACAATATATAGGTTTTTTACTTTATACTGTCTATTATACAAGTTGTATTTTATATATATTTTTCTGCTCAGTCAAAGAGCAGAAAAGCTTATGGATAAGAAGTTAACCAAGTTTTCTTGACCAAAGACAAAAAATTGACACTGGTTATATAGTCCTAGAAGTTTGTCCCCTCAAGACCCTCCCTCAAAACACCACAAAACCCAAAAAAACAGAATAGGAAAACCTCCCCACAAACTCATAAGAATGACCAAAAGCAATTTTTGTCTTTGTGATGTATTCCATTTTTACTTGTTCTGTGGCATCGGCAAATGAGCAGCTCTAATGTATTCCCTTGCTCCTTCTCCTGACATGATGGCTTACCCTTCTCAACTTTCTGAGACTAAAACTCCTCAAACTTTACTTTTTGTAATTGTTTTATTCCCTAAGCATTTGCCTTTGATAATGCTGTGTTTTCTTACAGCCCTTCATCACTTATGGCTAGAGTAGCTTACAAGTTCTTTCATTCTTTTGCTCTTTGGAGCTGGATTTCTTTCTCCAACCCTTATGTTTAAGTAAACAAAGCATCTCCTGTCAGACTGTAGAAGTGATGAAGTACAAATTTTTATTTGTATTTCAGAAATCCAAGGTTGCTCAGTACAAGCACATGACAGCATCTTCTAGGATGTTGTAAGAGGGAATGTTCCAAGTAAGAAAAAAATCACCATATGGATATTTTACCAAAAGAAGAGCTGATAGCTCTTCATTAGTTTTTCAAGAACAACATATAAATGCTAATAATACAACTGATGGGGCTCACAATCCCTCATCTGCCTCTATATTTAATTGATTTTAATAATTTTAACCGTTCTTACAGAAACTTAAAAATGATGAAAGGCATAAAAAATTAAATGAGCTGGCTTGGTTGTGTCAGAGACAGGGGCTTTTAATTCTCTTGTCTTCTGGTATCTCATTTCAGGGTCTCATTCTGAGTGAATCTTGACTCTCAATTTTATAAGACTTTATTTTCCATTTAAAAACAAAACATTTTTCCCCTGTAATGGTAGGTATTCAATCAGCCTGGTTGTAGCTTGAGCTGTCTGTGTCTGCAAAAAGATGCAGATAATGATAAAGTACATGATTTGTGGAAAATTTGGAATATTTCACTATCCAAATGACCTAAATTTCAAAATTCTTATAGGGTAAAGTGACCTCAGCAATAAATGGTAGCTAGAAAGTATGCAGGCACAATGAAGGATCGGATTTTGAAATTTTGGCTGTGGAAACATGGCACATTTTATATTTGTCTTTAGGGGAATCTGTTTTCCCTTTTCTATATTTTCAACCCTTTTAGGGTTTTTTGGGCCGTCTCATATTTACTGCAGCCATAGCAGTGATAGCTTCTTTCAGCTGTTCCCACATGAAAGCCCTCAATATCAAGACCAAGATTAAGGACTGTTCTTACACTGATTTGTTATTTTTTTTTTTTTAAGTATACTCAAGGCCATCATAATCTCCACATCTCTATTTTTACCAGTCTGTCTCCTAGAACTTCTTCCAGAAATGCCTTGCTCTAGTGTAGTAAGTAGTTTAGTGTCTTACACTAGGAAAAATGCTGTGCAAAAATGATTTTTCAGAGTTAGCTGCTTCAGCCAGAAAGTTCATAATCTATCAAGTGTGTCCAGCTGCTTGAGGAAGCAACAGATGCATTCCTGATGCACTATAATATTCCTAATATACTACAGTCATTGCTAAACTAAAAATTATAACATAATTGAAAACATATGAAAAAGAATTTCCTAGAATTTCCTCTACCACACAGAAATTTTATTTACCCTCTTGATCGCACTGTGCTGCAATGATACACATTCCTTTTGCTGACAGACAAAAGACTTATATTTTCCTTGTATGTATTGCAGAGAGCACATCAGATAAGTGAGATAGGAAAGAACCATTAATTGCTGCAAAAACCTCCCCAGATTTATGGAGTGATTTTTAATAAAGTGTCAGACTATTTACAATTAAAAGAACAGATCTCCTAAGTGCTGCCTGCTAATGTAAGTCAACTTTACCAGTTGCAGCAACAACACTTAAAATGTTTCAGAGTTAATTTGTTGTATAATCTCCTCATATGCAATCCACCACAGTCTTTTCATCATTTTCTTTCCCTCCTTAGTTAGAACACTGTGGCCCATGCTTCAAAGTTAAACCACTGGAGTTAAACAAGTGTCAGAGAAAGAGGGCAAATAAGATTTGTTGAATTAGACTTTGGACACAGTCATGATCAAACAGGGAGATGAAGGCAAAATTCAAACTGAACTTTCAAACTGCAGGAAGGATTTTAGCCAAACAACAACTGTTAAAGCCGACACAAATCACAGAACTCAAATAATGCAATGGTCTCTGAGAGTCAGATTCAAGCCTGTGCTGAAGCCCACCCACCTGAGGAACATAAAGAGACCTTGAAATAGCCTTTAATGTGCAGCAGAGGATTGACCTAGGATGGAGAAATCTGCAGCTGGCATAAAACTGATGTTGCTGTCTCTTCATCAGTCCCTCTGGCCCACGACATAGAAGAGGTATGTCAAGGACAAAAGGGAGAGCAGCCAGAATATATTGTGCACTGCCAGTCTAATGGGAATTTTTGATACCAGGCACTAAAGAAGCACAGATGGGTGTTATGATGGAAGTTCTCTCCTTACCTATATTTCTTCCCTTTAAGAAATACCTTAGGTTCCAAAATGGTCCCTGCAGCTTGCTGGGGAGAGCTAGTTTAAGGGTTTGCTGCAGGAGAAGAAGCATTATCAGAAACCTTACAGGTTAAATAATAGAAGTTTATAGCTGTTAAAAAACAACAACTTGTAACCTTGCAAAGATTTTTCACTATATAACTGTCAGGCTCATTTTTGTTTCTGCTATGGCTGTTATCCAGCTGATCATTCAGAAAAATTAATGAGTCTACTGCTAGCTAATACAGAGGTATCTAGCAAAGTGAGTTTGGCTGAAGCTGGACTGGTGGAGGGGGTCAGGACAGGCTGGATAATTTTGCTCTGTGTAGCGTTCAATTGGGAGTTCATTTTTCATTCCTCTGAAAACACTCTGAGGTCAAACAGTAGTTCTGAAGTCCTGCATTTATTAGTGTTCTTAGGTCTTCTGGCAAGACAGACTGGATTCAGATCAAGTGAGAGCTGCTGATTGTATTTCTGTCAAGTTAACCATCACACATCATGGTGTTTATGTCAGCTGGTTGCATGAAGATGGATTATATCTGATATGGCATGAAATGAAATATATTTGGATAAAATAAACTTGCCCACCACAAATCTCTGTGTAAAAGCTATCTTTTGAGAAAAATTAACTCATTTGAGTGGGAGAAAGTGACTTCATCACTTGCACTAAAGCGATTATATGTACTCTGAGTCTGTAGGCACCCTACAACTAGACATACCATCTCTAAGAACCTTAAATAAAAGATTCCTTCCCACCTAGAAAGACCTACTGTGCAGAGTAACAGGTCATAAGGATTGTAAGTGCATATCAATAGATATTATAACCTTAGTCTTTCACCAGCAGCAAAGCCAATGGAAACATTCATCCCCTGGTTCCCTGATTTCTGAACACTTCTCCCAAGGCACTCTATTATGTCAGTGCCATCACCTGAGTGTTAGACTGCATCCATGTACATTGAAATACAGAAAAACTGTTTTCTCTCTGATGCAGTACAAACAACAGCATCATCATCTAAAGGAGGCAGAAGAATCTGCACAAGAATAGGGATGGTTTGCCAGACGAGGTGAAAGTAAAAATTACTTAGACTGGTTTTGCCACTAAATAAAACGTAGTTTGAACTATTCCCTGAGGCAATCAAGTGCATAGAATCTTGCTTTGTTTCAGAAAGTAATCAGAAAAAAAAAATTCCATGCTGTTTTCAAGACATTGCCAAAAATAGGTGGGTCAGTAGTAAGAATAGAGATTTTGATGATCCAATTATGTTCCTTTAGTGTGCAAAGAGACTGAGGTAGGTGGAGGTAGCACACTCAGACATTGCTGCTTGAGGACTTTTTGGTTACACAGAAGAGAGAACATAGACAAATTCACAGTTCTGTAAGCAAACAATAAGCCTGGGAAAAAGGTTTGATTTGCTGAGTATGAGAGTTCTGCTGTGTTTTCCTTGGGGAGCTAGCCATGGTTCTGCAGCACACCATGCAGTGCACATCCACATAAATCATCCCACCTTGAGTCACTTGAGAGGAAATGAGAGAGGATGAATATGTGTGGAGATGTCTCCATCTCTTCATTGGCTGCAGAGGGAGCCTAAATAAATAGCTTATACTAACATGTAAATGCTGCACAAATAGCTTAGACTAATTTATAAATCGAAAGTTATGAAAGATAATTCCTGCTCTTAATGCTTTCCCTTTTCTCCTTTTTGTCATATGGTAATTTCATTGTGTCCCTTTTCAGCACAAATTGTTTAAATCAAAGCCTGTGATTGCACCCATATGTGCACTACACAAATGTACATGCAGCACATACAGCCCCTCAGAGCCTTTCCAGAGCAGTTCTCCTGGGAGGATGGGTCCTGAAAGCTTCTGAGAGTAGGGAAGAGACCTTCAGGGAGGGAACAGGCCATAGTGAGTATTTCCAATGTATACTTTGATTCAAATGGTTTGCTGTTGCCTAAAATGGAGGTCCTGAAAGTTTTATTCAGAAGCTAAAACCAACATATACACTGTCTGCCTGCCCAGTGTGCAGGTCCTTTGTGAGTATAGTTCCTCTTTCTGTGCCCAGTCCCAGGTCTGCAGCTTTCTGGTGATGCTGCACTGACCAGTGATAATACAACACTGCCATTGGAACAATTGTCACTGAAAAGACCTCATTAGACCAGTTAGTTTCTCATAAGATTATTTTCTGATGGACAGTTGAGTGGTGGTTCTCAATTCATTGATTTAATAGTTTCTTTGAAGTTTGGAGGATAAACAGATTTATTCTGATATAAAAATTCTTTTATTTGACAGATAAGTATTTATTTCTTTATTTTTGTTTTTAATGAAAATTGCTTTGTAGATGTGACATTTTTGAATTCAGAATTTTTTTCCAGGAAATAGAAACCAAAATAATAATAAAACTTCCTTTTTAAATGAATTGCTATGAAAAATGAGGGAAGATTTCTATTCAAGCCAGTTTTAATGTCTAAAATTAATTAAAAGAATAGAAAACTTGATTGTAAGAGGATATTTTTTACAGTATCCCCTCTTTCCATGAGACCTTTTTAGTGATGGACAAAAATTCCTAGATTTTACTTATTATGATCGTTATCATGTAAGGTAGCTTATATATTGTCTAAAAAACATAAATACTTACATTTCCATCTAAGAAAACGTGCTCATTCTGCAGAGCACCTTCTAAACAATTGGAGCTCTGTTGCCTCTTCAAGATAACTAGCACCAAGTAAGAAAGGGTGATCCATAAAGTAAAAAAAAACACAAAACATACGGCAGTTTCTTCAGAAATCTGAATATGCACTAGAGCTCTTACCTCTGCTGCAATATATCAATACTTCTTTCAAAATAAGATTACAATTTTCTTTACTTCCTTCTTCAGCACTCCGACAATTTTTGTTCCCTCTTGATGTCAATCAACAAGCTCACTTCAGATTCCATTAGAAAATCAATACTGTTAGTGAACTGAATCAAAAGAGGCCATAATTCCAGTATTTTTCCTCTTCAGAAAGATATAAATGAAAAATTCTTTCTGTCCATCCCTTGTAGGAGATAAAAATTAAAAAGCAGAGCTGCAGGCTGCTACATCTGTAAGACTGGATGTATGTATTCAGTATGCTGCTACTACAAGCTTTGTGCTATTCCACTGCTGCCAGCTTCCCTTCTGTGCAAATGAGGTGCAGGGCCAGGTTCAATGTGTTACACACATGCAGGTGTGGAGTTAGTCCAATCCTGTGGTTTCCTATCACAATTTATGGAGTGCCCATTACAGCAATAGTGAAGCACTCAGTGGCAGTAGAATTTTAATGCATTTAATGAAACATGAAAATCAATATAAGAACATTCAGTGAGAATATTTTTCTGCCAATAGAGTTCTTACAGATTCCTGGGGCATGTAACATGGCTTGCACTTCTAATGGCTTATTTTGGTTGATGGTTATGGAGCACATTAAGTTCCCATTCTTATCTGCATGAACTGAAATAATTTCCAAGATGTCATTGATTCTCATCTGTAATGCTTTATTGAAAGTTCTGAAGTAATTTTCTCCTGCTCTCCCCCAGCACATATTAAGAAAACACAGCTATTTTCATGATAAAATACAATATGCAATTAAATTTGACTAGTTTTAAGAATTAGTGTGGTTTTAATGTCAATTCAAAGAGCTCTTGCTATGTTGTCTACAACAGTAGCAGTCCAGCAAATTTATTTACTAAGGCATTTGATTAATTCTGTTCTCAGAGGCTAATTCTGCTCTCAGCACTTTGTCACGATATCCCATCTAGCATGATTTTTGGAGAAAAGCACATATTTTGTAATTTGCACAAATGTGATCCTTTCCTAGGCTGGAAATTAGCTCTAATTTCACAGCAACCTGGTGCAACCTAGAGAACAAACTGCACAGAAAACCATTTGCTCAGGAGAATTTATGTTGGCTACAAGCTACAGCAGCGGCCAAACTCCTTCCTAGACAAGACCATAGTAGAGCATCTGCTGCTGTGTATACCTAAAAATTCCTTGTTATAGTTTAGCCCCTGCTTCCCTCCAGGGCCTCTTGCCTCTCTATAACATATTCATTGTCCTGTAATCTTTGAAATCTCCCTCACTATTTAGAATCTCCCACATTTCTGCATGAATTAGGATGTCGTGATCCAAAATCACCACAAAGTTTTTGCTAGTGCACTTTCCATCTGCCTTAGCTGGTTTCCCTTCTTTACACACAGACATAGACTTCAGCTCTTTTTCCCCACTCAGTGTACTACCAACTGGATTCCTGAGTCCAAGCAAGTAAAATATTCTCTTCTCATTTTCTCCTTTCCCCATTGTCAGGAAAAATAAAGTATAAAAGCTGCAACCCCAAGCACAGAGCAGAACAACTCATTGCCTGAGGAAAAGGAAAGACTGCAGGGGAAGCTTGGTCCATGCCAGGCAGAGAGCAAAGGCGTACTTCTGTATGAAAAGAGTTCTGCTTGATTGTCTTTCACAGGAAGAAAAAAAGAGGCAGGCAAGGCAGATTGGAGCATTTTCATTGTGGAGAGACCAGAAAGCCTCCAGCCAAAGTGAGAGCCCCACAGTGCTGGCAGCCCTGCACCTCCCAGTGATCTCAGTGAAGTGCACTCATGAAACTGAGGGGAGAACCAACATCCTTTGAAAGTCATCCGTGTCTCAGGGCAGCACATACATCCAAATTCTAAAGCTGTATCCATAAAACGTATCCAGACAAAAGCACCAGTCTTGCCAACATGAACTTTGAATGAGTAAAGCTGCTATTATGTGGACTACTACAGCCAGTCATGCAGGGAGCACAGCAAAGCATTCACTCTTCTAGTAGCACTAGGATTTGTAAGGGAAATCATGAACTTTTACTGGAAGAAACTCATTTGAGTTTCATGAATTTCCTGCCCTTAAAATCCAGTTTCTGTGGTTTCTTACATGTTAAGAATAGTCATTTCTGTCTCTGCTAGTACTTTGGGCTTGATTACCCTAGCAAGGACTGCCTACAAGAAGAAATATATGAGATAATGTGGTGGAATGTATAAGACTCACTTAATAATTTAGTGTAATTGCTAATTGATCTCATTATACAATTAATGCTGAAAGGCCTGTGAAATCTGGCTTAATTTCTCTGCTCCCAGGGGCTAAATTGATAGGAATGTTTTTTATTGCCAAGAATCATCAATATTTACAGACTTGTATATTCACAAACATCTGAGAGGTTTCAGCCTCAGAATCCTTCTGCTCTATTGTTTGCTCTTTCATCTTCTTTCAAACATGGAGAGAATGACTGATGTTTGGTCTCCAGAGACTAAAAATAAAATACATATCACATTCAAGTCTCATTCCAGAAGTTAAATATCATTTTGGCTGTTAAAGTGCCCTTAAATGAAATAATAAAATTCATTTCATATCCTTGTGTGAAAACAAAAATCCACCACAAATATCATATAAGCTTGGTGGTTTTTCTCCTATGTTTCAGCTCTTTCTGCAGTAAGTAGTACCTATATGCAGGGACACACAAGCACTTTCAGTAATCTCCTTTCTCTTGTCCTTGTACACAATATACAGTTTAGATTTTTGAGTCAACATTGAGCTCTTAAACCTCAAGCTTGATTAACACATCATAAAAAAAATGTCATGTAATTTGACTAAAAGTCAAAATATATGAAGCATGTCGTAAGTAGGTTAGAGTAATGAAGATAAATTACAGGAACACTTGTGTAAATTCTAGACAAGAGGGAAGTTGCAAAGGTGTTGCATCAGTTGCTGTCTTAATATTTTTTCCTTTCAGTCTTATTGCCACCAAGTCAAAACTCCCAGTGACTGAACACCAGGAACTTTTTCTTAATAGCCATTGTCCCAGATAAGAGAATCACTCTCAGCAACAAGGTGAGCATACAATTACAGTTTAATTATTCTTTTCACCTCTGAACTCAAGGAATGACAACTGTATTTCTGGTATACTTGAGTGAAATGACTTTGGTGGTAAGCAAGGAAGGAAATTCCCTGCAAAAGTGTGAGAAAATCAGCTACACTTTTATTTTCCCTTGAGAAAGAAAATCTAATTGCTGCAGGCATCATAAAGAGATGGAGAATAAAGAAGAGCCTTTTTAAATACTTGGTAAATACTGAGAAGAATGATTTCTGTGGGAATCATTATGTGAATGTATTGATGAAGATAAATGAATATCCATGAAAAAATCCATTGCATTTATCAGAATCCAACACAGCTTGAATCTAAACTGTGACAGCCAGCAAAATGTACTAAAACCTCTTAGTGTTATACACAAGGAGATATGAGTGTAGGGATCAGTTCAAAGGACCTTGCAGTTACTCCAGGTAAGGACATATTTGTGGGCAATTAATGGGAAGTAGCTGATGAAAACTACTCACTACCAGAAAATTCTTTACCCCATGGTACATGCAAAGTAATTTGAGGAAGATGATACCAGACAGCTGACCTTGCACACTGAACCAGAAACACAGGAATTACTTTCTACCGTGCTCCTTTGTCTCAAACATTTGTAAGCTACTCTACAATAAGAGCAGGACAAGAGGAGGATGTTATGGGAGAGAAAAATGTGTTCAAATATTACTGACTTCTGCTGCTGAAGCCCTCAATAACTGGGATGCAACAGAAGTGAATGAAAGGAGCAGCAGTGAGAGGAAAAGGCTGGGATGGAGTTCAGAGAGAAGTTGCCTCAACAAATCTTGTTTGTGAGCATCATGGGTACTTAGGCTGTGAGCTGGTTACATCTGCATCTGTCTCATATGTGTTAATGATCATTTACAATGAGCTCTCAGAACTTCCTCTGCAAGGGGAAAGATCACATTTTACCCTGATGCCTATTGACATATCAAAACCAATTAATTTCCCTGTATGAATACTATTTTATGCTTCAGTTAGTATTAATTTAATATTATTTCAATTACCTTTTTATTTATACACTTAAGTTCCTCATGGACTTCCCTGTTTTGACTGCCAAATAAATTTATTTAAGATTATATGTCAACTAGTAGTATGAGCGTAATTGTGGCAGAGCTCCATGGAAAATTTATTTTACACAATTGAGAAACAGAATTTGGCAGGATTCTTTTCTTCCTGTTATATAGAAAACATCTAATGAGTCTACCTAGAAAGCCCACGTTTAGATAAATGACCAGTTAATCAGTTGAGAAATGTCTCAGTGTAGGTCAGATCTTCATAATCAATCATTTTTTTAAGAGGACACTGCAGAATTTTGTCATATGTCTTATAATTTTGGGTGTACCTGTTGTGTTGTGATATTATCATTTTAGTGTATCTCCCCAGCAGTAACCATGTACAAAATTTCACTGGATTACATTTTAAATTATATTTATATTGACAAAGAATATAACATAAACCTGTTTATATTGAAAATTCTATTTCCGAGGTCAGTGTATAATGTTGCCACCCTTTTGAATGAATGTAGTAAAGCTGCATTGTCCTAGAGCAAAGCAGAGAGCAGCATCTGATAACACCTCAGCTTGAGCTCCCCTTCTGTTGGCTTGTACAAGAACTGATGATGGTGCTGCTGGGGCAGGAGAGAACACAGGGACTTAGGATCTTAAGCACTGTTTGCATCCTGCTGTGCAGTACATGCTGCCCATGCTGTGGTGCCCAAGTTAGTTTAGATTTAATGAGTGCAGTGGTTCTCTTAGATCCCAGTGTGAGCACACACCTTGGCTTCTCTGGATGGTTAACATAAAATGCAGAGATGACTGTACACATTCTTCTTCTCCATTTTCCCTCCTGCAGGCTCACAGGGTGAGATAATAGAAAGGGGCTTGATAGACGTCAGGATTTAAGCCCGGTAAAACTGGGAAGGCACTGCTGCACTTCATCCCACTTGGGACTGGGCATCCTTAATTTTCACAGATATGAGGCTGAAACTCATGAAAACCCCATAGCTGATGCTTCACGCTGTCCTGATCCTAGATGTTTCTCATGTCTCTTTTTATCAGGTCACATATTTGGAGACAATGGATTTCCTAATTAAAGTTGACAGCTAAATTTAGAATAGTTAATTAGTGGAGGCACCAGACTCACAGCCTGGGCACAGGTTCAAGGTTTGGAGGACATTGGTGTAGTTTGATTACCATGTTCCCATCAGGCAATAATGCCTCTGCTGTGGGCAGAAATATGAGAGAGAAATTGATTGTGAGGTTGGAAGTGTACTGTGAGCTGAAAGAGAAGGTGAATGATGTCAATAAGGACAGTAATCTTGTCAATAAGGACAATAATCTCCCCACAGAGTAACAAGGAAGGAAATGATCCTTGGAGCTGCCCAAAATTTCCTCAGTAGATAGTGGCATTTGAGTGTTAGGTGCTTCTGAAAATCAGGCTATATCAGATTTTTATTTACTTTCTCAACAGAAGCAAAATCCACTCATACAACTATATTATACAATTGGCTGCATAGTTTATTTGTATTATATGTACAGCAATATTTTTTCTTTCTATTAACAAGCTCAATATTAAAGAAATTAATTCCCCATGGAGAATAAATTAAAAGGAAGACATCCAGAAAAGACAAAACCTATGAAAAGCAGATGGTGCCACATATAAAATGCCATAAATTTTTATGCATCTGTGTAAAAAGGTTGAGATGTTCCCAGCTTTGATGTAAATCCTACCCATCAACCCCATCAAAGTATCACAACTGCATTAATGATTGTAACAAATTATTTTCTACTCGCTAATCCAAACTCACCACATTTCTCTCAGCAGAGGCTGGGAGGAACTGTGCATGCTCATATATTACAGTAAGCCTGCAGTGGAAACTATTGCTCTTTGCATCAAATGTAAACTTGTAAATTCATTACTTTGTTTATGTTTTCTACTTCTGCTGCCCCTGAACTTCCTTCCTAATATCTGATTTATATTTGGGCAAAGAGGAAGAATCCATAATGACTACCCCTGGGTCTAGTTTAACAACAGATCTTTAAGAAACTTTTGCCTTTTACCTTTCACCTTTCAACTATTTTTTTTTTGTCAAATGCCATCTGTCACAGTCTGGACCTTAATCTGCATTTGCTGTTTCTAAGTTCAGTGCTTTAATCACAGAAAAAAACCTCAAAACAATCTAATTAGCTTGTACAGAAGAAGGTATTGACACATGAAATATGTAGTCAAAATCGATTCATGTACGTATGTCAGAATTAGTATCTGAGCCTGAATTCCACTGAGCCCAGAACAGCTTCAGTGCTCAAAATCACATTCTGGTACATCAAAAACTGGTATTGATATATCTTGTCAGCTGTCCAGCCCCAGATTAGCACTGCTGGACTGCATCATATCATGACAATAGACACACAAGTGAAAGATGCTTATGGGTTTAGAGTTAACAGTTAATGCCAACTTACTTCCAGAGGTGGAGCTTGTTAAAAATATATATACTACAGAATTTAAGCAAAAAACTAACAGTATGGACAATAAAATGTGCATATATGTAATGCAAAACTAGAGAGTTTCTAAGGGTGAACTCTGAATTCTTACCGAGAAGGATATTTTTTAAGTAATGACACCATGGGGGCTACCAACCCTTCTCAGTTATCCTTTGAGTCAGTAACAACTTTCTAACTACTGGAATGACATGGCTTAGTACATCTGGTGTGACTCATGGACATCATTAGTTTCAAACTCATGAAAAGAAATCTTTCTTCTACTGTTTCTATATTATTAGCTACAGCAATTTTACTTTGCATACAGTCAGTTTTACTTGTCCTCTGTAGAATAATGTATTTATGTTATTTCTGCCATTCAAAGTCCTGTGGTAGGCCTAAAGGCTTTTTAAAAAGTATAATCTACCACAATTGAAGCTTCAGACCTATATAATGCATACAATACTTTGTATTTAGACTTTAAAAAGACAGGAAAGTACCTCACATATCATCAAACTTTTTTTTTTCTTTCTTTAGATATGACGTCATCATCTTAATCTAATTTGATACCAAGTTCTGCTGTGCACAGGTGTTACTCTGGATATCTATGGGTTTCTTTCTCTCTCTATATAGAAAACAAACTTGGATCACATGAAGAACGAGTAAAAGAATAATCAGATACTCAGCTATTTTTAGTAGAAGGAGGAACTGTGGAATACCTAAGTAGGGACATTCCATGATATTCCACGTAAAATGGAAATATTTCAAATGAAAGCTGACTAAAAGTATTCATTACCACAG
>JAOTQP010001286.1:21618100-21661962 GCA_026413545.1 Cichladusa arquata
CCAGAATCAAAAGATACATCAGTGTGGTTCTTTGAAGAAACAGCTGCTCACTCCATCAAACAGTAATACACATGTGTAATTGATTAAATGGAAAAACTGCTTGCAGTAAATTTTTCTGCAAAATAAGTAGGGTGAAAAATCCTAGGTTTTTACTCACTTTTGATTCAAGTGAACTCTCACTGAACTCAGGCCAATAACTGGCAATTTTCCTATGAAAATTTACCCTCCATCATGTGTTACATGTGCAAGCAGAAGTACATGTTCACATTTACATGATCAACTTTTTGAAGGCTGGTCCTTAAACAAATTGTCCAAGAACACAGAATGAATCAGTAAATCACATAAATAATATTTTACTTACATTTTGGTCACTTCAGTTTTTGTATGCAATACTATAGTCATATTACAATAACAGTGTTCAACATTATGTTAGAGTACACTTAATTTTATTTTCTGTTTTCTGTCATCCATCTCTGAGGTTTTAATGCCTTATTCTCAACACAATTAAAATAGAAAACTTGCATCTCTTTCTATAATGTGATTATAGCTCTTTTATCATTCCCTCCAGTATAATGTCACAAGGAATTTTCCTCTACTTCATGTACAATTTAATTTCCTTTTTAATTGGCATTGTGTAGTATGGTGTTTGTCAGGAATCTCCACATTTACATTTTTATACCTGCATGTATTTTCAGACCAAGAAAAATTAAAAGTCAGTGAAGAGATTAATGTAAATATTATCTGACTAGTCTCAAACTCTAACCTTCTATGTGATTGTTGTATTTTTCCGAACCTAAAATTCTAAAGAAAGCCATTACCTGGCTCTTTCCTTGGTCAAGATATAGTAAATTAGACTTGCCTCACTTTTCTTTACTAAGTGAGCCACAATCTAATACCATACTTCAAATAGTTTTTTTTTACCTGAGTTAATCTATATATATAAGGTTAAATTCAAAAGATACTTAATTAAAATCTGCTAAACTGCCAGCATAGCCCAACACAAAATTACAAATCTTGTATTATTGCAAATCTTGAACAAAACCAGGAATATCAGTCTGGAAAAGACATTTGGCTTGTCAGTGAAAACTTTGCAGAGCAAAAGATATTTATTCTGAAGGTCAACCAACAGAGATCGCAGTTCTGGGGTTCCTCATGATTTTGGCACCCATCACGACACAGTAGAGCTTGAAGTGGGGGGTTCTCAGGTTATCCTTAGGCCTGTCTCTCTCAGATATTCGGTGAAGGCTTGGATACAGCTCTGTGGGCTGAACAGGTGAGGAAGGGAAACTTGGTATCATGACACAGCCTTTAAAATGCAGCTCATGAGTCACAAATTTGATACCTATTTCCTTAATTCTGCTGTTTCAACTGAAGTCATTGTGTCCTGTGAGGATCATAATTAGAGATGGTGAGGAAACTGTAGTGAAAACATGGCTAACATTCCACAATTAGAAGCAACAGGGATGTGAATCAGCTAAGTCAGTATTTTAAGAATCTGCTTTTAAAGTAAAGGTGCTTTTTTGGCAGTGAGACTGCCAAAAGTAAATATCTCACTGCACCTAAGGCAGAAGGCTGTATTTTTTTGTCTGGTTCTATCTGGGAGCGAATCACAGTCACAAAGACTTGGGAGCAAAAAAAAGAGACTTCTGGTATTCCTTAAAGATATTGCATCATCTCATGATCCCATGATTATTATTCTTATGAATATTTTACTTCACTATGGTTTCAGAGTTGTGATACTTCACGTGTTATTTCTAAAATGCAAATATAGAAGAAAAGCACTAAAATGTAAACCAAACTTCTATCAACAGGTTCTCCAGCTGAAGCATGACCAGTGCCCTTTGGCTCATATTTGGATGCTGATGTGTAATGCTCCTTTTTGAGTGAACAAAGAAATCTGGCACACAGGCTTAACCTTGAGAAAAAGGAGATTGAGAACACAATGTTGTTTACAGCTCTATAAAATTATGAGGTACTTAAGCTATGTTCTGTTTCATTAACATACTTGAATTTTTCATTTTATTTTGTTCACTAGTCAGGGGAGGCACTAGATTTGAGTAGAATACCTACAGCTGGTAAGAGAGAAGAAAGTGAAGGAACCTATTTTTACTTGTGAAATGCAAATCATTGAACTAAATAATTAATGCAGTGCAGTCTAATTTCTTAGTCCAGAACATCAGCTTTTATAATTTGTGCAAAATCCGAAACACACCCACCTTTATTTTTGGAAATAAATACATGTGCTAATTGTAGCTTGCAGATTTTAAAACTGGGTGAAATTCCACTATATTCATATGGAAAAACAAAATATTGATATTCATAATTTAAAATGCAATTTGTTTTCTAGAACCTAAATAAAAGCTTACTTACATAAATAATGAAAGAGATTAAGTTCCTGGGGTCAAATTTATAATGTGGTGTGTGCATGCAGCTGTATTTGCATGCAACTATAATTAAAAATCTGTCTTAATGAGGATAAGTTAGAGGACTTCGATTATTTAGAAATGAAAAAAACCAATTAGTACATGAGAAAAATAGGAGAGATCTTATTTATTATTAAGTTTCTTCTATGGAAAACAGTAACAAGAAGTTATAATTTAAAATAATGATGCTGCAAATGATAATTTACAAAAGAACATATTATTTTCTTATTCATTAAAGTATAAAGCAATTCAACAGCTCTGGCTCAAATATGTTAAAGTGCCAGTGTGGCAAAAGGATAATCCGTGGTCCAAAAGCCATGTCCATTGTCCAAAAGGATCCATTAACTCTCAAATTTCCTCAAGGCAGAGAACTTGGTGACTTAGTGCTGCTGTGACTCTCTACCACATCAACACACAGGGTTCTGTATGTGTTTTGGATAAATAAGAAGGATTTATTATATGAGTCTGTATGTGTCTACTGGTCACTGTGTGAAGGCTCCTGGCAATGAGGGTAAATTAGCATAAATTTTTGGCCCTTATTCTTTTTTTGTGACAGTCAATATGCCAAGACTGCATGTCTCAACAGTGGGAGAAGGCACAGGGCATGCTGTATCTTATTCTTGCTTTGCTTCTCTATGCAGGACCAAAGAGTAAAACTGTCACTCAAAACAAGAGGTGGGGTGGTGTCGGGTAGTGGCTGTTTTCCTTAAAAGAGCCAAGCAGTTATTATTTACTATAAAGTTGTTTATTGTTAAGGCACATCATTCTCGGAAGGCAAAGAGTCACAAGCATTAAAGTCCATGCTAAAAATTTTTGAGTCTTAAACAGAAGTAAAGTTCCAATTAGAAGCAGAAGCTGCTCCTGTCAAGGCCCCGGGAGGGCTGATGCTGCTGCTGCAGCTCCTCTCTTCTTTGGGCGATGATGATGGTCGTGAGGAGAGAGGAAAAGCAAGAGAGCAAGAGTGAATCTCTCCCCAGTGCATAGATTCTTATACACAAATTACCCAATAAGCTAAAAACACAAACCAGAACCATTCTTTCTTAACCTCTTAGAATTCTAGTTTTTTTAGCATGCCAGGTTATGCATAAACTACGCATATGGTCTATCTTGTTCTATCTGAAAAATGTAACCAATATTCTTACAATAGTTTTATTATATCTAAAACTACATTTCTGGAGCCTACACGGAAACTTATTTTCAACACTAGTATCCAGGACTATGTTTTTCAACCTTCACTAGAACTTGCAATTCTACACTGATATCTAAGACCTTTACTCTTTAAACGACTTAAAACATATTCTTTCTTACTTACTTGCTTACTTATTCTAAAACTTAAACTTACATCTCTACTTTATGTGTGAGTGGCTTAATATAATTCAATCCATCCAAAGGGTTTAATTCAATCCCTGCACTCTGATTTCTCTCTGAAGAATTCAGAGAGACCTTTGATTTACAGACTCCAATAGGGTGGCCCCACTGAAAGGGAGAAGCAGATCAGACTTGCATCTGAGGGCACTTGGTGAGTGGAACTCTTCAAAGGACCAAACCCTTTCCTCTGTGAATGTCTTGTAAACACCAGAGACAGAACAGTGGTAATTCTGGGGTTGGTAGGGAAGGTGGCTCTGGAAAGTGGCTTTTCTCTGTCCTCACAGCTCCACTATATGGCAATGTGGGAGATGTGTTGGTCTAGTTTGTTTAAACGTGCTATGGGAACTATGTGCTAACTGGACCATTTACTGATGTTATTGCCACATAGCAAAGTTCAGTTTCAGGGCTAGACAAGTCTTCTACTCCTGGTGATTTCTTCACATTCTCATGTCACTGCTCACTAGGCTTAGCTTGGGGAAAGAAAGGAAGCATAAGAGAGCCAGAGAAAGATCCCTGAAAGTACAGCCCCTGTGCCGAAATCCACGGGGAATATTTTTCCTCTTTCTTTTACTTTTTCTAATGTTCTGTGTGCTTTATACTTAAAGAGTTCCTAATAAATTGCACACAATTTCCTGGAGTTCTGTGGCCCTTGTCACTCTCCTCTTTGGGTTGACTTGCCTATGATCCAAGGCCAGTTCTGGTTCAGCACAGCTGCGTAACCTTGGTGTGTAATCCTAAGATGCTGGTTGTGAGACAGCTGAGGGAAAGCATGTAGCCTGCAGCCATGTGAGATAAGAAAGATACTTGAGGTGGGGATAGGCAGCAGTTCAAAGATTCAAGAGGAAAAAAGCTGACATGAAAAGGCATAAAATCCTCAGAGAGAAATCAAAGAATAGGAAGACGCCAACTCAGCAACATCAAGGGTCAGCCCACCTCAAGGAGACCAGCCCTTCCCCATCTGGCTGGCAACTGCTTGTCCAGCAAAGACTGGGTGTGGTAAGCCTATTAATGTCCAGTCTAGTAGTCCTCATCAGCCCTACTTATTGTGTCTATTAGGAAACAACTGTGGAGTTTCTTTAAAGGTGGCAAAATTTGCCTGATCAAACCTGGGAGGGCAGTGGAGGAGATTTATCCCAACTTCACCTTTTTTCCCCCCAGAGCTCTCTTACCAGAGCCACTTGTTTGTCAAAAGCCTGCCTTCCTTCTCCAAATGCAGACTGCTCACTTGGGGTTGAGAAGCAGACTTTAAATCTTCAGTTATACCTCAGGAGATAGAAGGCATCTGCCTTCCTAGTCCCTTGACCACACCTTCTCCTTGTTTTCATGAACTTTTGGCATGATTACGATATAAACATTTCTATTTGCTCTCTCAGTTAAAATTCTACTGGAAAATACTCAAGCTATAACCTGGGTAATAGTGCCAACATTGTGATGAAATAATTTTCTACTTCAATTTGTATCAAAAGATTTCCCAACTATATTTTTAAATGACACATTTGCAGAGAAGTTGCAAAACCAAAGTCAGTCTATTTGCTAAATTTTCACAATAGAGAAAATTCAACACTGACATGCTCAATATTTTCTGTTTTTTTTTTAAACAACTAAATATCATTTTATTAATGTGCATTTCACAGTGAATGTCATTCAAGCTGGCATTGCAGTGATCAAGAATGATCACAGATGTCAGGTTGTTGATGAAGATACACGTGATTATTACATATGCTTTGGGTACCTACAGCAATTGAACCTGGTTTTTAGTTAATATACCAGTCCACTCAGCTTTTATTGGGGTAGGAAAAACATGAAGGAGGGAACATGTCCAATGTCAATTTGTCAGTTCAATTTCTTGTCATTGAGTAAAATAAGTACACACTTGTCATTTCACTTGCTTGGGGAATGCATAATCCCTGCATGTTAATGGACTACTAAAGAGTGTTCCTTCCACTTCACAACTTTTACACCTCATTTATCTGTCAAAACATGAATGCCAAGAGTAGATAGGAACACATTCTATGGATTCACTCTCATCCATCTTGTTCTTTAATGAATGAGCAACAAAATATACACACAAGATGTACACAGTACTGTATTCAAAATTCTGTATCATTTACAAATGGGCACCTGATAAGGCACAGAACATGTAATAAATGACTGCTGAAGGCATGTGAATAGATGGGCCAGCAGGGATTTGTGATAGCTTTCTTCCTCTACTTATTTTCATGATAAGTAGTGTATATAATCTAAATCCCCAGGAATACTTTCTTTGCAGGCCATTGTCAGCAGTCCTGGAGAATCTGTAGGTTTGAACAGTGACCTTGAAAGATGCCTTTGAAAAACACACCATTAAAATCACACCATTATCACTAATCAAATCAAGACTTCTTAGAAGGGAAAGTATCGTCTGCTGATGTGGATATGGAATGAGGAGATTAAATGTTATTGTACACACAGCTACAGGAAACTTGCCAGTAGTATTTAAAGAAAATGCACAGGACAATTAGTTGGTGCTTTTTATTCCAGAGACTTCATTCAAGACTGATAACTGCCATTCACATTTTAATTTTTGAAAACATGAGCTTTTAAAATTACATTCCAGTTACAAACTAAGGAGAAGCCTCCTTAATTAAAGAGGAAAATTTCTACTGTACAAGATGTCCAGTCAAAAACTTAGACATCTAGGGTTTGCATCAGATTTTCTTAGACAATGGCATCCTTCACAGAACAAAACCTACAAACGTAACAAAACAGAAGATCAAACCTTATGACATACACAGTGAATTATCTTATGAACTACACAGTGAATTATCTTATAAACTTGATCCAAAGCATTCACAGAAGTCAATAAAGATCTCCTTTATTCAATTTCTACGTGACTTGTACAGACAGACCTGCATCCTGAGCTCCTCTTCCAAAAGCACTTTATTTACTTGGGCTTAAAGCTACTGATTAATAAAATGACCTGGCTTTCTCCTTAGGCATGGCCTACCCAAACCCAACTTGGAGCCTGGACAAGTTTGTATTCATGAAGATAGGTAGATAGATAGATAGATAGATAGATAGATAGATAGATAGATAGATAGATAGATAGATAGACAGCTATAAAATCATAAGTAAAATTTTGTTCCCACTTTAAGCAGGAGCAACAACACACCTGTCTTGCAGGAGTTACTGGTTAGAAACTCTATAACAGAACACAGGTGTTGATAGTCTTGAGGTGTATAGCAACTTCCCACAGCTCTCACCAGTACTTTGTTTTGTTACTTTTGTACCTCTTCATTCTTCTTTTCCATGAACTGCTTTCCAGTTTGCCTTTCAGTGTGTAAATAGTCAGATATTCTCAATGGCTGTACTTCTACTTACCATGTAAAGCAACAAACACCTGGAGATGCCACCGAGAGAAGCCAGCACATCCATGTACACCTGTTAGACATTGGAAGTGGTTCTTTGGCCGATTGCTGAGATGAAGCTAGTTAGTTTTCTTGAGCAGCTGTGTTTAAATATGGGCAGGTTACTGGATGGGGGAAGTATTTCTACGTACTAATGTTGGGTAAGGAATAATCTCATTTCTGCTAATTAAGAGAAGCTAGAAATTTCTGGAACTACTTTCACTCTCTACCCTGGCTTGGTTATCCTGTGAGCCTAGCAGATGCTAGAGAAAGTGGTGGATCTGTGATCAGTATTTTTTAAGTTACTGTAATAATATTACTCAAAGTCTGTAGTTGCTGTGCAAGAAAATTTTGAGTAACACAATCCTTCTAGGGGATTTTGCCCTTTTTTTATTATATTTTTCCCTCTTAATAATGAAAAGAATTGGTCTCACTGAAAGTTGAGAGTTTCAGCAGCATGCTAGTGTTAGGTTTGGGTTATGTAGGGCTTTTACCAGCACAGCTAACCAGTGACATCCACAATTCATTGGTTTAGGCACTTTTTACCTTCACATGTGAAAAAAATATCCTAATATATACCTTATACTAACATAACTAACTGGTGCAAAAAGCTAAGTTGTATTTCTACAATTGTAGCAGAAGAGTGAAATTACTAAAAACTTCTTAGTGACTTTAAATTTGAATTTAAAATACAATTTTCTCAAGCAGATCTAAATTTTTAAAAAAGTTATCTAAGCTTCATACAAATTAAGAATGCCAGAAGAAAAAAATTAATGATTTAGACTCTAAACTTTTGAGTATGAACGTTTAAAGATGGGTAGGAAGAATGTCTTTCTTTGAAACTTTCTCTAGCCTTTTGCCAGGGAAAGAAAAAGGACCCACAGGTATTTTGCAGCATGTGAAATTTTCTAGGAAACTCCAATACAACTACATCAACCTAGGTTGCTGAAACAAGAGCTTAGACATACAGCTGTAAAAGGGACAATGACCTCTGGGTCAAGCATGCTAAGGTATGTACATCCACAGGCATTTATTGGAATTTATAACCCTTATCTGAGTTGTAAAAAGAAGACTTGACCACAGCCTAAATATAGAATCTTCATTTAGCTTTGACATTGGGTTATTCACTGTGTTCAATAAATAACTCAAATCAAGATTTTGATCAAGACAGTATTCAGAAAGTCAACAATAATTATAGAATGTACTTACTTCTACTAAATCTTCAAATGTCACTGTGGCAGTGTCATATTGACAGGTGACTAGTGACAAGAATTTTCATATTGGTGGTAACAGCTACTTAATTGTTGTTTCTAGTGACATTTTGAGGCAACATGTTGGGGTTTCAACTCATATCACCTTATTTTTTGTCTTGGGAAGTGTAAGTAAAATCCCCACACATAATCTGACTAATTAATGTTACGTTTCATTCTGGAAAATTTCCTTGTGCCTATGTTATGTTCTGTGCCTGCCACTCTTTCTTGGTTAGTACAATTTGTGCCATTAAACTGGAAAGTTAGCATGTAAAGTTTTTAACTTCCTTTCTATGAGATAAATTTTGAAAAGTGCCGAGCATCCTAAACCATATTTATCATGGCTTTTAAAATTCTAAAAGATGGCACTTGCAAAGCACAAGATGTATAAGAAACACAACATTTCTGTAAGTGCCTTTATGGTGAGAGTGCTCAGTGTCAGGATTTCATCTTGACATGATCCCTGTTTCAAAAAAAGTTAAATAATTTTAGCAATGGCTTGTCGGCTCTATTTAGCCTTGAGTTTCAATTTCTCTGACTATCAATATATTCTCTCCCTGTTGATATATTATCACCTTCTGAAGGGTCTCACTGTGATGCACTTAACACTTCAAATAATGACTGCAGACAGTGGAAGCTGCTGACAAATGATGTCTCTCAGAAGCTATATTGGAGAGAAAGGAGCAATAGGAGAATGGCTGAAACAGTTATTCTTGAGATGACACTACAAAAACCAGTGCATGTGTAGGTATAGACAGTAGTAGTAGTAGACTTTAATTTTTAATATATTTGTATTGTCATGCAAGGAATTATTGGTCAAATATATGTAGATCAAAGTGTGCTAAATACATTTAAAAAATCAATTTCGTGTTTGGAATCAGAAGTACATGGACCTTGACTTCTATTAACTCCAAGAATTTAGTATAATGTTAAAGTTTGTGATAATTTGAATATTAGATGGGTTAATGATGTAGTATGAATTTAATCAAACAACAGCACCAAGAGGGCTGGGTAACTTGGCTCTCAACTCATGTAGGCTGTTACTAATATAATCTTCTGATTCCATTCCTCTCTTTTCCAATTGCACCAACAATTTAGCATGCATAGTAAGAAGTTATTATGGATTCTGCAGCAGCCTTCCTGTTGCATGGTACAGATAACACAAATCTTGTTAACAGTCTGACAAAATATAAATGGCTTCATAATGAACTGCCACCCTTTTAATATCTCCACAACTTCAGAAATGTTATCTGGCAACTGCAGGGGGCTAAAGTTATGCTTTTAGAAGGCTGAAATTTAGTACCATACTTGCACCTATCGTGCGTCCTCCACCCCCCAATGTTTTTCTTAGCACAAAACAATAATTAAACTTAATCTTCTGTATCAAACACAAGCAAGTCCATCCATTTAATTATGATCATGTTGGGAATGTGATAAAGCATAGCTTTTAAAACTGATGATATTTTACAATTTTTGGAGGAATCAGCAAAACTCAAACTCTTCCTAATTTTCCATGCTTTGGTGATTGTGTTGAAATAATCTCATAATCTTATGTATGTCTTGAGAGGATATATCCTATTGTAAGATACCCTCATGAGACAGACCTGGGTACCCCCAAGGCACAGGCAGGGTGTAGGAGAGCTGCAGGATGGGAAGCACAGCCATGCTTATCTGGGAGGAAGAGCAGGAAGCGTCTTGTGAAGTGTCTCACTCCACTGAGGATTGAGAAAGGGTCTAGAAAGGAAAGGTAGGAAATTTGTATGGGAAGAAAGGACAGAGCAGATTCCTGAACTGTAGGGTTGTGTAGGGTAGCTCCTCGTGTGCAGCCACTGCTCACTGGGTGGAAGCAGGACCAGCTGGAGGTGAACAGGACTAGAAAGTGAGGCTGCAAGAAGACTAGAAGGCTGTGGGACAGGAAGGCAGGCACTGAGAAAAAAAGTTTATAATCCTCTTCTCCAGAACCAGGAAAACAAGATTGGAAAAAAAAATTTATTTACTTGGCTCCAAGTTATAAAGTAAAAAATATTCCCAGTGTGCAAAACAGACTTTTCCTTAATCCTATCTTTTTTACATGCAAACTATTTGGACTGTAAGAAAAATACAGTCTGGAGCCTTTGCAGTGGGGATGTTGTGTAGGGACCAAATGCTGAAGTGAGGGGTTGCAGATGCCCATGTCATTTACAGCATCAGATTCTGGATTTCTTTCACCATAGCATGAGATTTTTCAAGAGTTTATTTCTTTAATCCTGTCATTTACTCACTTGCATCCTTTGTTTAACAACAACATGCTTTTAGCTTCATACAAACTTTAAGTATGGCACAAGGTGACATTGGTGTTTTAAGGATTGCTGTCGCTTGGGGAAAAAAAAGGAAGGATGCAGGGCTTGTGATATTATTTATGGCAGACAGATTTTTTTGTGAATGTACAAAGCTTTGCTGCTGCATAGAAAATGGTTAGAAAATGAGACTAACATTCTGGGAATAAAGCAAACCACAACAGACCCAAAAAACCCCAAACTCCACTGTCCTTAGGCAGTTTCTATAGAGCATGAGTTGCTGCTGTTTGCATCCAGTCTACAGTTATTTTCTGGTTTGGACTAGATTCTGTGCCTTTACCTGGTGGAGTAATTCCTTATTTTGAATTGTTCCACTGTAGTAAACAGAGCTGGTCATGAGATATTACTAGTTGAAGCAGAAGTGCCAGAATCCACTGACATTTCAGTTTTGCATGTGACTGGCCATCTAATTTCCAGATATTGTTTTGTAAAATGCATGATGGCAGGTTTTAGAATAGGTAAGAACCAACAAATAGCAACAGGTAGCGATTGTTTTTGCTCTGAGAGAATACCCTTGTTTCTTTCTGAGTGCAGGTATTCATATGAAAAATAGCCCTTCAGCAAGCATTTGTGTGTACAAAAAGCCCATTTATAGGAATGCTCATAAATAAAAAATCATAAGAGTTGTAAACATGGTTGAACTGAATAGTCACTTCGCATTCAAATGAGTGTTAGCAGACACTGAGCAAAGGCAAAGCTGCTGTAAGAGGGTTTCTTGCTCAGGGAATGTCTCAGCAATCACAGGAGGTGTTTCAGGCTAAGTTGTGAGGACAGAGTGCTCTGTCTTTGAGAAGTGTATAAAACAGGGTAGACTTCTGACCTTGAACAGCTTGGACATTCCTATTTTATTCTTCTGCTACACACTGGTAGAAAGCTCGCAGTCCTGTCTGAAGTCATTAGCAGTGGTTAACCAGCTGCATGAACTGGAGAATCATCACAGAGGGTTCTGGCTGTGTGAAATGGATGGGGTGTTTAATACATGGCTGACTTGTGTCCACTTCTGTACACCTTCTGTTTGAAGCAGGTGCTGAAGAAATGGAATGATAGTTGTGTAACTTTAGGAGATGACTTGTTCAAATGTGTGTTTCAAGTCTCCTCTAAGTGAGTAATAGCTCTGATAACTGTGTGGCCTTTAGATCAAAAGTGAGGAAGAACATCTGTTTCCAAGGAGACAAAAGCAGTCCAGATTACAAGAATGACAAATACTACACTGGAACTGAACAATGACTTTGACTTTTCACAAAGAACATTAATTTACCTTGCACATCCTACCAGATATGAAACTTCATGTGTTGCATGTGTAACACAAGCTTGCCAGGCTTCTCAAACTGGTTTCAAAAGCCCATGGCTCTCCCCACTTCCCCTGGGCCAAATTGGTAGTGGTGAACCAGCAAGCCAAAGGACAAATTAGAGCTTTAATTGCTCCTACAGCTAATTATTGTCAGACTTCTCACCCCAGGTTTGATCTAGACTGATCAGCAGCCATCCAGCCATTGAACCCTGAACCTCAGTTCCAGGGCATTAATAGAGGCTGGAGATAACTTCCAATAGCAAAATGTGAGTGCATTTGACTTAGAGATATATTTAAGCAAAGGCAATCCCACATTGCTTATTTTAAAGGCCAGAGGATGGATAGGTTTTAGTGTATGTTCCTCATTAGTAATAAAAGAGCCTTTAGCAATAGTCCCTCAACATCTCTTTTACTGGTAGTTCAATTCCCAAATTACTCCTGCCAGAGGAATCGGTATCTGGCCAACAGCAATCCCAACAAGACAACAGGTGACTTCAAGAGAAGCATCAAGCAATGGTCTCTCCCTCCAGCAACATCCCCTGAGAAAACTTCCAAGACATAACAATTGACCAAACCATAGTGAAGACCATGTAGTTCTGTACTTTTGCCATGCAATGCTCTAGACATCATTTCTGTATAGAAACAGAACCAGTACAGTACAGAAATAAACTTGCAATTTTTAAAGCTTTGTATGGGGTTTATTCATCTTTAGGTTAACTGCTGCATGCACAGAAGCATCCTAGGGAGAAGGAGCAAATATCCATAGAGGGTTTTATACTAGAATTTATACTAGAAGAAGCTGGAAAAGTTTTATGAACTGAGAAAAAAATTTAGATTAAAAATATTTGCCAATATCTTCCAAAAGGAAATGAACCTCTGTTATTTTCTTCATCCCTTTGCAGGTGAGTGAAGAGTTTCTATTTCCAGCAAAAAAAAAAAAAAAAAAACAACCCAAAAAGCCCTGTGTATATGCAAAACAACTATCTGGTGATGGCTGTGAACCAGCAGATAGAGTAAGTACATCCTGCAAGGATTGCAGAATGCTAGATTAAAATGTCCATCTTGGTGTGAGTAAGCAAGCAATGATGCTACTTTGCTCTACCAATAAATTCAGACTGTCTTGGAGACTGACCTGTTTATGCAAGGTGCTGAGAGAAAATATTGCCTGAGTTTTCTTCTATCTCTTCCAGCAACGGTTACATATTAACTACTCCTCAGTCAGCAGTGAGAAATGAAAGAATGCTCTCTGTAATTTAACCTCTTCATGTGGGTTTTTTCTGTGCTGGCTGATCTTGGGAGCTGTGTAAGAAGTCTCAGGAACACTCAATAAATGCATCAGCCTTGGTAGTGCCATTGCATTTACAGGCATTGGAAGGGTTTTCTTTGGAAAGGTGCTGATACCATCTTCATCATCAGAGATTGTCCACGACAGCAGAAGCCTGTGGAGGGTGGACAGGTAGCAGCTCAGTCAGTGGGAGAGGAAGATTTTGGGCTCATTTTGGTGGGCATGTTGCACTCAGTATTTCTAGAAAAACCTGACTCACCACTGGTGGCTTCCAGTGTCTTCTACTGTCTGAACAATGAACTACCAGAAAACTTGTTCTCCTGGTCATGCCTTCATCTCTGTGTGAAAGTCAGGGGTTTTTTTCCGTTATTTCCAAAAGGATCTCTTCACAACAAAGGTACTGCAAGCAAAAATGGTTCTGCCTCACACTTCACATGATCCAGAATACAAACCTCTCTGCAGGTAATAAAATGTTGTAGACTTACTTGTCCTGTTTAGGAACAAAAGAAGTGTCTGTAATGGTCTAGATCCTAAGGAGAAAAGAATATAATCATTTTCCAGAGATATGCCATTATAAACAGGTATTTTTGTAGACAGAGGAGGAGAGGGAGAGCGTGAATTTTTTAGGTAAATTGAAATGGTGACCTCATAATTCCAGTCCTATCATCTCCTTGTTAATGAGATGACACTGATCCAGTTTTAGCTCCCTAAAGTCTATGTTTCTGCTAAAAATGCAAATAGAAGGGATCACCTCCGGAGGGTATTTATCCCTCTCCATTTTAAGAAGTCTGTGTGGCTTTGTTGAGACAGCTAGAGTACACAGGACAAAGCTCACCCTGCCATATCTAGCCCCTTGGACTGGAAAGATTGGCAAGCTTAGGCCTTTTTTTCCAACTATGGAGTAGCATTATACTCGAATAGTTTTACAAATTACTGTCTTGCATAATTAACCCCTTGACCTAGAGGTTTTCAAAAAATATATTTGTGCATATGCAGCAAGATGAGGTCCTTGACAGAATGAAGTCAGTTTAAAACTGCTTGCTATAATTTATTGTGAGAATGTGAATGCTGCAACTGGAAAGCAGTTGACTGATGCCTGTAGAGATAAGTCACTTGCTATTTAAGTAAGTACTGTAATGAAAAAAAGCCTGTGGAAAACATTTTATTCCAAAGCAATATATAGGATCTGGTTGACATCACTATAAAGCCGTGGATATAGGATATGACAGTTACCAATTGAGAAATATCTTTTTTCCTGTAAATATAGTTCTTGCTCTGCATTACTAAACTGTGTAAATCTGTGAAATGAGCATAATAGATTTTTTTTCTATACATGTAGAAATGCAGAATACAGTCTGTCTTCTGTTCCAGCTTGCAAAACAGCTTTAAATATCAATGATGCCAAAGAAAGACAATACTGCATGGGCACCTTGTAGTGCACAAGGATAACTAGTTTAAAAACTATGCATTAATACTCAGTATCTAAAATTAAATACTTCCTAGGTTCAAATTGGTATTAAATTTTCATTTAGAACACCAGGGGAAAAAAACAAAACAATGAACAACAAACCCACTCAAATTATCCTTTAGCTAAATTATCAAGTCACAGCAATAAAAAAGGGTCCTGCTTTCCTGACACAAAATTATGCTGCATCATGAATCATTCGGCTCTAAAACAAATCAGGCATTGGATAAAAGTTAAACTTCATGCTGGTCTCTAATGGAGGAGGAGTACTCAAACCCAATTCCCTTTAAATTGCCCTTCTGTTAGAGACATTAAAGTAATTCCTGTACTTGTGCAGACACGATGGATCATGCTGCCTGCAAATGTTTGGGGGTTTTTAGTAGGAAGTCTGAGGTTTAAAGCTTTTCATCCCTAGCTCACTACATGATACCACCTTATTTTACAATTAGTTTTTTAAAAAAATTCAATCAAATACAGAACTCTTCTGAAAATTGTCAGTACTATTCCAATATTTTCATGGTTTTTAGTCATCAAGCTAAAATTTAATATTTAAGTAAATATCTTATTGGCAATGATTTACCTTTGTTGTGATAACACACTTTGGAGGTCTTGTCTGAAGGCACTTCATAGAGTCTCTGCCCCATTGAAGTCACAACCTCTAAATGTATAGTTGGGTCAGAGAAAGATTAGAGTGTATTAAATGTACTGTGGTAGATAAACCCACCAAACTACTGCTCTCAGTGTTCCCAGGATTATTCTATAGTTATATAAGGGAAATCAAATAGGATTTTGTCAGGGAAAAAATACTATTAGTGCCTGTAATAAATTATATGAAAACTGCAGAAAAAAATTAAAATCCAAGACAGGATAATATATTTTTAAGTCACTTTTGATTGCAGAGAAACAAAAGGCAAATATTCCAACTGTTTCACCCGGCAAGTTGCTTTTGAATTTGGTAGCAAGCTCCACTGGTGTAGTATGAGTATGGTCTATTCCCTCTATTTTGGATGTTTGTGCCTGAATTTTGTTTGCTTCACTAAACATTGCTGGTGATCAGGTAAGTACCAAGGTTGTCTGTTGATCTAAAGCCAAGTAATTGCTAGTGGTCATACTGGCAATTCAATTTTCTTCAGCAGAGTTTAGGGACTAAGCCTTCTGATTTCATACTTCCTTTTTGTGACGATTTAAGTATGACTGTAGCCAAGTGAAGTCTTTATATATAGTGATCTTCTGTTTGCAGCACTTCTAGGGAACTGACAGCATCTCTTACTCCTTCTTCATGAGCTATACCATTGGCACATCCTTCTGTGTAAGTTATAAAAAAGGAACAAAGCTTCATTTGCTAAACATAACTGCAATTTGCTGTATCTTAAACTTTGGCTCAGATTCTTGGCTGTGTCTGAGAAAAAGAGAAGGAGCCCAAAAAGAGGCTCTGGATCACTGGAATTTGTTTCTATGAAGCTGAGAAATGGTCTTGCCCATTTTTTCTGGCCATGACAGTGCTATCCTTCCCATATGCATGTCCCTGGGTTATGTTCTCTTCTTGGCTACAAGCATACAGAAGTGCAAATTTGAATCCAGGCTTCCAAGTCATATTTGTTTGTGGAAAACTCTAACAGAAGGGAAAATATTCACTACTATGTGCACATGTAGGGCCAGGATAAAGAAGGAATGCTCTAGCCAGGCCTCAGCAAGCCAAAGGAATATGCACAGTAGTAGAGAGAGGTTGGAGTTTTTCTCCTTTGAATTAGCCTGTGTCAGCTGCCTGGGGCCATTAAGGTTTGTAGCCTCTAATCTGGGCTGCAGCCACTCACTTGGCCTCCTGGAGAGCTCAGGGTGAGACAAACCTACCTGCTGGCCAGGGAGACTGCTGGAGGCTCCCCCCTTGTCCTGCTGCCAACTGCACGTTCACCTGCAGCGCTCTGAGCCTTGCTGCTGCCTTGCCTTGTCCAGGACATGAATTCTTCCTTCTAGAAATCCTGCTTGACATCTTTCCCAATGCTGTGACACTACCAGGGGTGAGCACTAGGCACCAGAAATGACACAGGAGCCATTGGTAGGCTCATCTGCAGCATGATGAGCATTGAAATAGCATTAGTGACAGGGTAACTGATAGGAATGCAGAAAAGTAGCTTTTGCAGAAAATCAAGAAGATTACCCATTTAGAAAAAAATACTCTTTTAATGAATGTACCAGAGGGAAATTTTAGCTTTTCACAAGGCAGCTAAACTCCAAAATCTCTGAGCGGTTTTTGTCAATGGTACTGAGGGTAAAAGAGAAAAATACGTACTTTTATTTAAGATGTCTCCAATGTATGTGAATCCCAGCTCTGAAATGTTTTATCCTCCCAGTTAAACCACATCAGTATATTTCTTCTGTTTTGATAAACAGTAACATTTGTTCAATTGAGAATAAAAAACTCTAAAAAGAGTGTTTCCATTAGATTTTTAATCTGCAGACCTGACTCTACTACAAAGAATCTTCTTAGAATGAGAAAGTGGCTGCTTAGAGAAACATGTCATTTTTCTGCACTTGTCTATTTGATTACTATTGTCTACATCATTAAAATTCTCACAGAGTCCCATACCAAAGGAATTGAATAAATGCAGAAATATTAGCATGGTTATATTAAATTGCAGCCATTTTACATTTTGATTTTAGTGAATGTTTTATTAATTACAATGATATCATTAATTTTTTGTGTTGGGGCCAATCTTTACAGCATGATTTTCTCCATCAAGCGGAACTTGGGAATGCTGCTCTGTATTGTTTGACAAGAGCAAAGCTGTAAAAGCATAAATGTTTGATACAGCTCTGCAGGGAAATATATTTCTACTTAGCTGTTTTTTCAAAGTTATAATGGAAGAGCAATTCCCTGTTAAGTTATTCTTTTTTGTCACAAATAGCGAACATAAGCCTGCATTGCCATTCCATTAACAGCATGGTTAAAAGGACTAGCCAGGGTATTCTGCTTTTTTTCTACACTAACATATTTTTACCTCCTTAGACTTGGTCGGTAGAACTTTTGTTTCGTTGTTTTACAAATACAAACACTTTGCCTGCTTGCAGTCCCTGGTTAGAAGTGGTGGAGGTGGTTATTTGGAAGTGACTTGAAATGGGGCGTTAAGCTGAGTTCAGGGCACTGGAGTTCAGTAATGCAGAAACAACTCTTCTGAGGTTTCCAGAGCAAACCTTGTTTTCTGCACGGAATTGCCTGAAATCCAGGCCCTCAGCCCATCTTGGGATGAAAGCACAATGGAGCTGCTGTGCTGTGAGCAGGATAATTGTTAAGAACTGGAGCAGGTGGCAGCACAGGCTGAAGATTCTCATGGCAGCAAAGGAAAGGAGTTGATCACACTGCCCTGTTGAGAGGAGCAGTGAAGGAAAACACAGCACTCTCCTTCTGCATGAGCAATTGGAGAGCCGAGAGCCAGCAGCTTGTGTGACAGCTGGTGCTGCTAGTTGTCCTGGAGGGCAATGCTGGTCTTCTCCTCTCCTTTCCCCTGCTCTGGACTAAGCTCTAATTAACCAGGCAAAAAAAGAGCTTTGAGCAACAGTCTGGAAAACATCCCAAGACCCAAATGCTGAGATAATTTTTTTATAAGTGTCTAAATTAAAACTAAAGCAGAGGGACAACATTCTTACAGTTTGGATCTCTCATACCATGTGGTCTTTGATGAAAACAGTGATGATGAGTTTTCTGCGAGCAGTTAAAATAAAGAACCAAAATGTTGTTCTCCTTGTCAATGTGTGTGATTACTTTTTTGCTTTCAGTTCTTTCCCAGTTGTGACTTCAGCTGTTTTTTGTATGAGTTAGTTTTGATGTTTAGTCTATCTGTCCATTTTAAAAGGAGAATCACAAGTGAAAAAAAGAAAATTATATATGTGCTGCAAGAAAGGAGAAAGAAAAACCTCCAGTAATGCTCGGTACTCTCATTTGTAACTGCATACGCTATTTTCTCAAAAAATCAAATATTTGAGCAAACTGAGAAGAAGAAGTTTCTAGTTATAACCCTCACTTTGTTTTCTAAGAGGTTTAGGATATTCCTAAAAGTAATCCTTTCAAAATTTAAAAGGTCTCATTTGAGGCATGTGCTCCATATGATTGTGTGTATGTTAATAGTAAAAATATGGCAGAAATGGAGGAACAAAAAAGAAGTAGAGGGAATTCATCTTTCTACTTAATTAATTAATACTCTTAGTATTGTTAAAATGTGAAAACAAAAATCTCTTGGATATAAGCTCAGAACTGATTTGCTTTAGAATGGCTCAAGTATTGATGATGTTAAAGCTCAAATAAACAAAAGAACCTTGATTTTATTAAATTAACATTATTTCAGTTTTATGACTGTCTTCCCTCATACACAAAGCAGCATGTCTGCTACCAAAAATGCTTATTGTGGTCCATAGCAATAATTTCTTTCGTGCTGGCTTTTAGAGTTAGTATTGGGACTTCAAAATTCCAGCCCACGACCTAACCAAGAAAAGAGGCTTAATTTGTAATACAAGTATCTTTATGAATCCAGATCTTTTAGTTTTATAAAACTTTCAAGGTAGCATTGCATAACTTCCATGAACACGAATAAAGCAAATTGCAAACTGAGCATTTGTTTAATAATCCTAGTTAGCCGAGGGCTTCATAGCTACACAATGAACAATGTTTCACACATAAATGACCATTTCACTCAATAAGAAAGTGTCTGCAGATCACTCAGGGTTTAGTGAAGGCTTTCTCCATAGCTAAAAGAATCTCACTGGACAGGCAGGACTTACTGACTAGCTTGGGAAGGGTATTGAAGAAATCCTTCCGGTAGCTACACAATCTTCCCTAGAAGAACAGACCTCGCCAGAAAAGTCTGTGGCAGAGGATTTTTAATCTGTCAGCCTTTTCTGCCTCTTTCATTACAGTTCCCTCCGTTCTCTCCCTTTGGGTTTGAACTCAGACACGACTTTCCAGCTGAGGCAGTCTCATCCTCTGCCTCATCTGCTTGTTTTTCTGGATACTGGGATGGATTTTTTTTTTTACTTATGCTTTGAGGAAATATACTGTCCTTAAGCATCAACCAACCCTCCTGAACTTTCAGTGATTTGGTACTCACAGAATCCTTCCTGCCTTTGTGTCCCCTTAAACAAGGAAAAGCCTGCTCTGAACTCTGATGTATTTATTCTAGTACTTGTCCTCCTTACTACTCTCAAGATTTTCTGGCTGGGACTACCCCACCATCTCATGGATAATCATTGCAGCCAAAATTGCCAGATTGTTACATCCTTGACCTGTTATGTGTTTGTAAACATCCTGCTTTTATTAGTCTAGTCTGCACCTTTGCTGAAAAGCAGTCACCCGCACAAATTAGAAATATATACTATTACTTGTAACCAACGAAACATCCATATGGTCAGAGGCTCCCATGAGCACTAAAGCACAAAAAAACCCCAAAACAACAACCCAAAAAACCCACCAAACACAAAAAACAAAAACAAAAAAAAACCTCAAACAAATCCACCAAAAAAAAGAAAGGCCCATTCTGATTCTTGATATGGTGATCTGTAGCAGATGCCCACCAAGATGTTCTCTTTGTTGATCTTCTGGATCAGATTCTGACTCATTGCCTATGGACAGTCATGCCTCCCATCCCAGAGAATTATGCATTTGAGCCACTGTTTCATACAGAATATACTTGTCCCACTCATCCTCCCTGACTGATCTTCCTGATTTTCCTTACTCAGCCAGCACTCCAGCTTTGTACTGACTCACAGTGTGTCTCTGTGTTTCTGATTATGTCATTGCTCTACATCTGCATACAGATGTTTGGTTTTTTTCTGCATTGTTTGTATTTCTGTTGTATGAGATAGGCTTCTGGTCATCCAGCTTTCTTCTTGTGATTGTGGCCTTTACTGTCTCATCCCCTGTGCTCTTCCACTCATCAGTTCTTGCTCTATTGTCTGTAGCCTTTAATCTCCATCTCCCAGTGAAGACAGAAGCAGCTGTTGATTAGGGCAGAATTGATCCAACTGATTTCTTGTTGGCTGCATTTGAACTGTCAGGTAATTTTACATGGACAACGAAGATATTATTTTGAAGTACCAAACTGAAATCTGGGGGGAAAAAAAAAGATATGCTATAGCCAGAAGAATCCCAAAAATTTGTGAAGATCTGGTTAAAAGATGGCAAAATATGTGCATTGCACAACAATTTTTTTCCTGCAAAGACCATAATGGAAGCAGAAATTTATCTTCATTAAAAAAAAAATGTTGCTGTCTTGGCTATAAACATAATAATCGTCATCCTCTGTAGTTGTGCTTCACATGCAAACTGTATTACAGTATTTGATTGAATTGCTATGCTTAAACGAGGGAGGTTTATCCTGCACTTCTGAGAGTTTACTTTGCTGGCGATCCGTCTGTGTCGGTGTGAGACCACATGGTGGAGTCAGAGCCTGTTCTGCCTGTTCTGCTCCGGGTCAGAGCCGTGTTCTGCCTGTTCTGCTCCGGGTCAGAGCCTGTTCTGCCTGTTCTGCTCCAGTCAGAGCCGTGTTCTGCCTGTTCTGCTCTGGGTCAGAGCCGTGTTCTGCCTGTTCTGCTCCAGTCAGAGCCGTGTTCTGCCTGTTCTGCTCCAGTCAGAGCCTGTTCTGCCTGTTCTGCTCCAGTCAGAGCCTGTTCTGCCTGTTCTACTTCGGGTCAGAGCCGTGTTCTGGGGGTTCTGCTCCAGTCAGAGCCTGTTCTGCCTGTTCTACTTCGGGTCAGAGCCGTGTTCCGCCTGTTCTGCTCTGGGTCAGAGTCTGTTCTGCCTGTTCTGCTCCGGGTCAGAGTCTGTTCTGCCTGTTCTGCTCCAGTCAGAGCCAGTTCTGCCTGTTCTGCTCCAGTCAGAGCCTGTTCTGCGGGTTCTGCTCTGTGCAAAGCCATGAGAAGCTCTGTGCTTGCAGAGCTCTCTTTGCAGCCCGGAAGCTTTTTGTTATGGATGGTCACTACAGAGGCATTGTGTGTTTATGATTTATAGAAAGTAAAACTCAAAACCACTGCCCTTCCACTGTTGTCTGGCTTGGTTGGATCTGTACTAAAAGCGAAAAAAATCCTCTGAAAAGACCTGTGAAAAGATCAAATGTAACTCTTCTTTGTCCCAGGTGTGAAGTCAGAACTGTTTAGTCTTGAATCAAATTCTAAGTTAACTTTAGAAATAATTTTTCTCTAAAAAGCCAAAGCTGTGGAAGAACTAATCAGTAAAAGGTTGTCATTGAACTCTCTGGCTTGGCTGATGCAGAGAACCCTGAACACTTCTGGGGATGGGAGAACCCCGAATAGTTCTCTCTGCCTGATGGGTTCTAAACTATTCCTTCCTATAATGTAGTTTATTGCTTTAAGCACTAGCCTGTATTCTCAGGATGAATAAAAGGTTAAATGTTTCTATAGTGGAATAGAAATTATTGATTCTTGCTGCCATACACGTATATCTCCAATTTAGTGATTTAAGCCTTTTTTATTGTTCCTTGCAGGAATACTAGAATGAAAGAAAAATATCTGCATGTGTTGATTGCATATTATCAAGGAATAATTAATTGTAAATAAAAGCAGTGTGGCTAAATTTTACATTCAAATACAAATTTAGCTCATCAAGACTCACAGCAGGCCTTAGAGTTACAGCTTTTGATTTGAGGGGCAAAAATACCTTAATTTATTAAAAGAGCTGAAAGAGAATAGATAGACATTTGAACAAGTATGAGGGCAAAAAAGGGATAGAGAAGATTGAAAACAAACTCTGAACACATGGGCGTGGGAGAGACTTCTTGAATGCAGAGAAGTTCAGGTTTAAGTTTTTGCTCCATGAGGTTTCACAACTGCTTATATTGTTTGAAGTGTTTTTTCAGAAGTGATGTTCTGTTCATCATCAGAAACCCCCCACGAATTCTCATAAAATAACAGAAAGCAACAAAATCTCTATAAATTTCTTGTGCCAGATAATCATTCCTGTTATTAATTCCAAGCTGATCAGTGATTTTGATTGTACTCTTAGAAGTATTCTTCTAGCATTGAACACTTTCCACTACAAGATTATAGGAAGACTGAGTGTGCCCTGGAAAGATATTTTCAGTCTTTACTGTCTTAGATAAAAATATCAGTAATATACATCGAGAAATCTATTATTTTTCCAAAAGAAAATGTGGTGTTCTAACTCTTCCTTAAACTTATAAAAATTATGTTACTTTTTTATCTACTGTCATTTACAATAAAGATTACTGTAGTTTCTAATGGATTTTTCCATCTTTAATTCAATGCAGGGCTTTGACAAAGAAGCAGTGATTTGTTTCAAAACCATTCACTGTAAAAAGAGTTAGTTTTTATTTTCTTTTGTGAATTATTTTATTCTGAACCAAAACCACCTACAGTAATGTCTCCTGATCTCTGGATCAGTCTGGAACTGAAGTGCCAGGTAAGTGTCTTATTTCCTTGTGAAACTACAAATTCCAAAACTTCCAAATTCTGGAAGTTTTATTTGACTCTGGATCCAGATTTCAACATTAAGATGTGAGGCATTTTTAAAAGTGAAAGATTGCAGTTTAGAACACTTCTGAATGTCTCTCAAAGGCCATGTTTATCAAATGTTTTCAGAATACCTCCCTCTCTTCTGCAGTATCCTAAAAGTTGCCAGCTAGATGATTAGACCGGAAGTTTAGGTTCTTGAAATGGTTCTGATTCCCTCCCCTACTTCTCCCCAGCCCTTGCTTCTTTTTATCACACCCCAGAAACATTATAAGGAATTTGAAAGAGATTCCATGGTGTAATTAATTTTTGGAAGTTCTGGACTGAGAAAGTGAACGGGTTTCTGTAATTACAAACTCTGCATTTCCATCCATATATTTACAAATATGTGTGTTTGCATTTGAATATATGTATATATATATACAACCACATATAGTAAAATTACTCAAACTTAGGATAATCAGATTAGATTTCATAGTATTTTATAATATAATAAAATATTAAGTATTTGTACTTGCTTTATTAGAATCAGTTATTACTATATTTATTTAAAAATGTCAGATATTTTTCTTTGCAAATATCTTGTGATGAAAGTAACAGTTTGTAACTTATGATAGGTAATAAACTATAAATAGTGGTTGTGGCACTGATTTTTCCCCCTTTGATCCCTATCAAAAATTAAATGTAATTTCTTCCTTTAACTGACTTCCCCCAAAGAGATGAAAGTGTGATTAAAGCAAACATGCTCAGTACAAAGTTTTTTTGTTTTTTTTTAAAAACTTAAATTGACAAAGTTCTTTCTGGAACTTGGAGAACTTACATCTACTTTTGCTATATGCAAAACACATGAAAGATTAAATATTTAAACAGTCTACTTTCTTAAAGGTTTTAGCTGTAATATTTGCTTTCAGAAGGAAGTGTATTAAGTAAGTTTAATCTCAGACACGACAAAGTATAATCCTGCTGGCTTCTTTTTTCTGAGAGTGTAGTCAGTTGGCTGAGAGAGGGTCCCACAAAAAGCATTGCCTTTCACAGCCTTGCCCCTGGCTTCTGCTCTGACTTTGTTCAGTCACATGTTCCCCAAGCCAGCAAAACACTCTCATCAGACTTCCAAGTTGTAAATTTATAATTCTTTATGCTATATATGTACTTTATATATTTGTTAAATGTAAAAAAACCAGGGTCTTACAACAGCACTGTTGATTTAATGATTGTGCAACTGAAGTGTGATACTATGTTCATGTCAATTGTTAATTGAAGTGTAGGTTCAAGTAGGACACCACTTTACACCATTTTTGTCTCAATCCTATTTTAATCTCTCTGCAGACTCCAAAATATGAGACTATTGAAGACAGCCTAATGAAGCAGGTAATTATTTGCATATGACAACTATACAAATATGTCTGTGTGTTCAGACATATGTGTGTATACATGCAACTAATACATCACATTTCTGCATGTGAAGTGTGCAAAAATGAGTCTTTTCCTGTTTCAACATCCTTTGACAAAGTGATATTATATTGTTAATATGATATTTTGAAGGACTACTTTTGGGGAAAGAGTAGGAGTACGTGGTATTTTTTCAAGACATTGTATTTGCAGTTGGCCTTGTATTGTGTGGACTATATTCTGTTAAACAGCAAACCAGTGCAGAAAAGCATTTTAGAGGGCATGCATATTTCTGTCATAATGGATGAGGGATGTTAATTATACACCTGCTGATAGTTCTTCGTGCCAAAAATCTGCAGAAGGATAGAAAATAATTTTGGATCAAGAACCAACTTGATCAGGATACGTTCTTTTTAGTAGAACTATTCTTGTCATTTAAAACCTTCATTTATGTCACATGATGATCATGTTAGCAAAGAGATTTATCTACCACAGAACCAAAAAAGCCATCTGAAAAGTGTGAGAAGTGTTTGGGAGATTGGGGACCATCTCTACAGATTCTGTTAGATTACTGCTAGAATCTTAGCTACCCAGGATGTCCAAATATTTCCTTTCTTTTTGGTGCTCCTTGCGGTAGCTGTATCTGAACTCTTTTGTTCAGCAAATAGAGGCACATTCCCAGAGATTCCCAACAAGACACAAATTTAAAACTGATTTGGAAGTCCCCCTTGCAAATTTCAAATATACTTATGCCAAAAGCTGGAAGAAGAAAACATCTAGCTCCACAAGGAATGGAAAAACCTCCAGCATAGAAATTAATCCCTGCTGACAATGAAGATAGGGAAAGACAAATTATAGTTTGACAGGGAATGACACAAATGAGATCAGGGTATGCTGATGTCAGTTTTTTGCCTGAATAATGAGTTTCCTTCCCAGCTGATTTTTTCTCCACCAGTTTGAGAAACAAAAGGAAGGTTTTGATGTATGATTTGATTTCTGCACAGTCTTAAGGACTCAGGAAAACTACAAAGCAAAGCAGCAAAACAGAAGGGAACTGGAAACAGTTAATGATGTTACCAATACACTTAAATTAAGAACATGTTTTGGGGTTTCATCATTTTGGGTATTTTCTTTTTGAGACATGTTGTTGAGCAGCATTTGCCTAGCATATAACACGTCCCTCAAACTTAATAATTCATTCTGCTATGTATGATAAATGGCTCATCTGATCACTCACGTTGTTTCTTACTGACATACAGAAGTAGGATGCTGCCCTAGGTTAATCGACAATAGCCCAACCCATTGATTTAGTTAGTGACTGCTGCTTAACAAATGCTTCAAGTTTGAGGTGTTGACATGGGGTCTGTTTTTCTCTGGGTGTTCACATATGTAGTTAAAATTCATTATAATAATTATTCTTCTTTTATTTTCTTAATGGTTGGGTGGCTTGACCTTGGCTGGCTGCCAGTTGCCCACCATTCCCCCCCCCCCATCAACAGGATGGAGGAGAAAATTAAAAAAAAAGGAGAGAGAAAAACAGTGAGATCGCTTAGGAAGTACCATCATGGGCAAAAGAGACTCAGCTTGAGGAAGATTAATTTCATTTCTTGCCAATTAAACAGAGTAGGATAATGAGAAATAAGAACAAATCTGTAATCACTCCCTTCTTTCCAGGCTCACTTTCACTCCCAGTTCTTCTGTCTCCCACTTCCAAGCAATGCAAGGGAATGGGAAGAGAAAGCTGCAGTCTCTGCCACTCCTTCCCTCTCACACTCTTTCCCTGATCCAGTTATGTACAAACGTCTCCAAAATGGGTTTCTGCATTTCTCCAAGAACTGCTCCAGCCTGGGTCCTTTCCATGGGGTGCAGTCCTTCAGGAACAGACTGCTGCAGAGTGGGCACCCCACAGGGCCACAAACCCTGCCAGCAGCCCTGCTCCAGCGTGGTCTCCATGGGCTCACGTCTTCCATTGGGGCACGCCCAGCTCCTCCAGCACTGGGTCCTTCACAGCTGCAGGAGAGCACAGAGCTTCATCTCTGCTCTGTGAGGACCTTCAGGGGCTGCAGGAGCACAGCCTTGCTCACCATGGTCTGCATCAGGGGCTGCAGGGGAATCTCAGCTCCAGTGCCTGGAGCACCTCCTGCCCTCCTGCACTGACCTTGGCACCTGCAGAGCGCTTTCTCTCACATATTCTCACTCCTCTCTCCCTGATGCCTTGTACAGCATTTTTACCCTTTCCTAAATACTCTAGTATTTACATATATTCTAACTTCCTAATATAGGTCACAGAGACAGTTCTGACATTGTTAATGGACTCAGATTTGGCCAGCAGTGGGTCCAACTTAGACCAATCTGGAACAGGCTCTGTCTGGCATATGGGCAGGTGCTATTATTCTTTTCACAAAAAACACTCCTGCAGTCCTCCAGCTACCAAAACCTTACCAGGTAAGCCCGAGACAATGGCACAAAACAAAAACAAAGACCCAAACATCCCCAAAAACAAACAAAAAACCCCTCAAAAAATTAAAACCAAACCAAACCAAAACCAAAACCAAAACCAAAGGAAAAACCACCCATAAAACCTGAGAGAATACAGACAGAACTGATTAAGAGGCCTCACTGTCCTGCATATAAGCAACTTTTTGTGTCCTGAATTCCAGTAGCTGCAGACATCGCTTTGTTGATGGCTAAAATAATATTTGGTTTGATATTTGGCTTGTAGTTTGTACCAGGAAATTGCAGCAGTCTGCAAACTCTTCACATGGGTCACAGACACTGCAGGAACACGAGTTTTGTAATTGAGAGTGATGGAAACATTTCCAAATAGCTTCTTCAAAACTCCTTTCAATTTTCCTTTTTCCGCAGAAAACAATTAACTTTGGCTAAAATTGCGTGCAAGCGTAGCAAGATGTTATTGGTTACAGTGGTTGTTACTGAACTCCTGCTGGAAAGGCTTCTACTGATCCCTTATTCTAATGCTGCCTTTGGAAAAGGAGTGTTTTTATTGCTCACCAACAGAAATGCTGTAATTAAAGGTCTAAGTGCTGTACTTCAGCCCTTGCTTTCCACTGGCAAGTAGAGATAAGGCAGAGCAATGAAGGAGGCTAACATGGTTAATCTTATCTTCACTTTGGGCAATTAATTAATTTATGATCTAGAGAATAACAACCGGTCTTGCTTTCTCTACTTATACACAATATTTAGCAGCAGACAGCTGGATGGTGCCCAGATGTTGGCAAAGAAAAATGTCCCCATCATTCTCCCTTCAGCCCTCCACAGGTCTCCTTTCTCTTTCTGCCTATCAGTCTCCCTGGTACCAGAACAATTAGTGTTCCCTTGTCCATCACCACGTGCAGAGGTCAAAGCTTAAAACCAGCAGTTAAGGACTGCTCAAACCATGTGGAAGCTGCTTCTAGACACAGATGAAAGTTTGCTTTTCTTAGTAGATTTTTTATCTCAATGTCAGTGGGATTTGGGCAAGTGCTCAAGTGCTTTTCTGAGCCAAGGCTTGCATACATAATTGAATTTGAAGGAATTTGTAGTTGCAAGTTGTTAGTTCAGCTTGGAGGACTCCTTGATATTTAAATGCAAACTTCAAGGAAAAAACATAAAAACCGCATGCATTTAACTTAATTTATCTTATAGAGCCTTTATATTTATAAATAGACAAAAGACATTGCCCAATCACATTTCTGCATGAACAGAATGAATTTGTTTGCTGTAGTTCATGCAGGTAGACTGAATGATGTTAATGAAAATAGTCATCAAAAAGGGAGGTCTCTTTTAAACTGTTAAATATAATTCTACTATTTCTAGCAGCTTGGTTGATGTTTGTCAGCACCTCAATTTGTTTGGAAGCATGAGCTCTGAATGGTTTCACTGTGTGACCCTGTGGTTTTCAGAAATCAGTGGGAATGGATGAGGAATCACCTATTTCTCCAGGCCAGACAGCAGCAGCTGCAGTCAGCAGGACCACTGTAGCTGGATCCCTCTAGCTATTTTTTAAAAGGTGAGTGGCAGGGCATCATTGGAGATGGCTTCAGACTCTGGAACAAGCTCTTCCCCAGCTGGTTCCAAAGCATGCTGAATTTGGTGACCTTCTTGGGCAAAGGACATCTCTGACAGGGCAGACCTTTCTGGATTTGGCTGGCTAGATTCTTGTCGAATTGATCACTTAATTCTTCTGAGATTCCATTTAAGTGTTAATTATATTAGAGTACCTCATCTGAGATAGGCATCTTCTCTCCTTTTTTGGTATTTTTGTTGGTTTTTTTTCTTTGTTTTGTTATTTTAACGTGAATGGGATTAGCTTGAGTGTTTTGCTGAATCTCAGTGAAGATAAATATCGTATTATCTATTACTTTAATGTCATTTTGGTACTATATAGGAGAAATTACAGGAGTAATTCATTTTTCTTTTTGACATGCCCCAGAAAATGTGGTTGTTTTACAAACTTTAAACTTTGTACAAAAGAACAGGAAGAGTTTTGCTATTTACTAAATGGTTGAGAAAGTAGGAGAACTTAAAATCTGAAGTTTAGACATTCAAGACACTATTTGAAATTCATAAGAAAGGAAACTCAGTTTCCTTTAACAACATTAAAATGAGAAAAAAATAAGAATTAGAAATAAATATTTTAGGCTAGTTAAAAAAGCAGATTACTTGCTCCTCACATGTATAGCTAATTCCTATTAATACTAACACTTGGGTAATATTTTATCTGGTTTTAATTAACGTACGTCCTGCAGTTTTTCACTGTATGGTTTTATCTGTTCTCATAGGCTGTCCTTGGCCCAGATATCACATGACTTTAAATTTAAATAGAACACAGCACATTCTCGGTCTATTTTTTTTTAAGCTCATTTCATCAGTTTGCAAGGGTAAACCTGAAATATCACGAATTCTTTAGCAGTCTGATTCCCCTCCACTCAAGTGACCATGTCCTGAGTCACCTCTGCAGGTGTGAGCAGCAGCCCTGGCCCACATCCTGCATCCCTGAAGCCTGCAGTGTGGGAATCCATGCTAACACTAAGCTTGCAAATCCCAGTTTGTAATATGTTTTACAAGATCATGTTCCTACAGAAAACTCAGGGGAGAAACAACTTCTTATTTGCTTGTTCACTCTTGTGTTTTCCAAGAGTGTAGGCAAGCCAACAGAGGTGAAGAAATAATTCCTTGAGAGTGTGAAACCTCAGGAGCTGTGAAGAGCAAAGATGCTACAACTGCCTCAAGAAATCCCTAAATCACAGATATGTAGGGCTGGAGGATTACAGGGGGAAATATTGTTATATTCTTCCTCTCTTTTTATTCTCTAATCATTCATTATCAGCCACTGTCAGAGACAGGATGCACTGAGGTGAACCTTTGATCTGAGCAACTAAGGCCATTTTTGCCCAATTGTGTTCTCTAAGCAAATGCTGGCTATTGCTCTAATATCAGTGTACACTGCTGCAGCTGAGCAGATTTTGGAATGGTAGCCTTGCTTTGCCGTTCCCTATATTGTAATAAACCTAACCTTTTATCATAATTTGGTTATGTTGTTTTAATACATAGTTGGACTCATCACATCACCAGGTATATCTGTTTGTTCTCCTGTATGTGGTTGTGACTGTTCTAGGCAAGAATGGTATTTTTAGTGCATACACTCCCTCAACCTGTACTGTAATGTGCCAAGGTCATATTTATTACAAATACTGCATAATGCTCTCAAAATACTCTGTGTACATTTGCACATTCACAGCGTTTTTGTATAATGATTGTTTTGCATAAGTTTGTAAAGAATCAGCATGCAACAAATCTTTTACTTGTGAAATTGCCTTTCCCCTTGCTAGTCATCCTTTTGACACATAAATGATCCTTTTAGATTTTTTAATAATAGTGCTGCATGATTTACTTCAACCTGAATCATTTCACCAAATAATAGTCAACTTTGAACAGTCTTCATAGGTGATTTATGAAATAATAGTTTGAATGTTCTTTGCATTTTGCAGTTTATCTCTTTATTTAAAGTATTTCATCTTGATTCATTTTGAGTGTTTTTATTTTACTTATTTCTTTGTGCTTTAATCCATTCGTCTCCCCACCTAGTACATAATAGGCACTTATTTGTTGTCAAGGAGGTAACTACAAACTCCAGGATTTCTAAATATTTATCAGACCTGAAAAACACACCTGTGACCACAGCTCACTCCTGGGATCCAGTCGCCTTGAAGCCATGAAGTCTTAGCAACATATTGTCACAGTACATAGGATTTGTAACTTTGCAAGGGATTAATGAAGACCTCTAGAGGTATCAAATGCCAAAAAGGCCTAAGATCTGAACTGACTCATATGTGTAAAGATCTGAACCAACTTTTGTACTTACACTGTCCTGCATTATAGACTATAAGACAATCACCATTCTTTTAGCTGTCATTGCTTTCTGATTTAAAGTCAATTAAGAAAGTGAACACTGTGGCTTAAGGCATAGCTCTGGTTTTAATAGAAAATATCAGTTATTTTAAAAATAATACGGAATTAAATATATCTATATCTATATATTTTTAAGAAAAAAATAATAGAAAAAGGTTTAGAATTGGATTAATCGATGATTCACTGTACTCTCCCACTGGTGTCAAGGCAATTTTCTGACTTGCTCTTGTGCTTAGATTTCTTCTCTTGGTCTTGCCATTTGTAAAGATGCAACCTGCTTTTAGAGGGAAAGAGAATGTGTGACCAGGACTTACAGCTTGTTTCACAGTGTGCTGAGTCACAATGCTGTCTTTTACAACAGGGTTGCCTTTGAGATGTTCGTTTTTTCATCTGCCGCAGTTTCCATGAATAAATTACTTCAAAAAAACCCCAGTGAATTTGTAAAAAGGTCTTTTTGTGCCCTGTAATTATCTCATAGAATTTAATCTGGGAAGGTACTGCCTAAAATGCTTAAAGCAATAAAGTAGACAGTGTTTAAATCATGCTTATTTTTAAAACAATCTGTTTTCTGATACTTACAATAATGAACAGGTGTATTTTTAATATATTGTGTATTGTCCATGCTTGAATATTCTTTCCCTGACAGGACCATTATTCTACCTCAAACTAGCAGGATGAGGTTTTTTCACTTGCAAAAAATTAAATTGCTATTTTCTACCTCCTATAACAAAGGAAAAGGCCCTAGAATTTCACTTTTTTAAACAACAGAGCTCTGTATGAATAGAAAATTAAAAATAAACAAACCACCCTAGTGAATATCTGTCATGTAAGTTTTTATTTGGCGCTTTAAAGGCTTGATACATAATTTTCATTCTATGAAAACTATCTACTTAAAAGACACCTATTTGTATTACAATAAGTGCTAAGCAAATTGAAGGTTGTACTAGTAGTTCTATTATAACAAGGTAGTTTCAGAAAGTTGTAAATTAAGTTTTCTACATCTTTGAGTGTGAGAATGCAATTTTTTAAAATGTAGGTGTAATTACTGGAATAATCTTCAGATGCTGTTAGGTTCTGCCACTTACCTCCATTATGTGACATCATACATCAGTGCTTTTTGGAAGACAATTGCTTAATTGGTTGTGGTGATAGTTGGTTTCTATTTCCCTCCAGACAAAGACCATTATGAACTCCCTTCTCTGAGCTCCTTTGTTCCACGAGGCTTTTGCATTGAACAAGGATTGACAGAAAGCTGTAACTACATTATAGCTGCTATCATCTACATCTTTTTCCCCATGCCATTTAACTGGCAGTATCAAAAGGCAGATCTTCATAGAATCTGGCTCACCTGGGATTTAATCCACCCAATCTGTTTTTTTTAGCTACTGTTAAATTATGCAAGCTGAAGGCAGGATAGCATAAACAGAAACAGCTTTCCCATGTTATTGACATTATTTGTGCAACTGAAGATAGAAGATGAGAATTTTTCAACATCATCAAAGTTTGGTATTGTAGAGAGGATTTCAATGTCTCACTAGCATCCACAATGATGAGGTCATTGACTACCTTAAAAGATGTGAACATTGGAAATTAACATCCATGGAGCCATAAACAGGGAAGTTTTGTATGATGAGTAATAAGCCATAATTTTAGAAACCCAGCCTTCACTTGCACATGGGTAATTCTGTCCATTAAGACACTACTGTGGAGTTGTTATCACTAACCTATGCTTATATAGGTAATGCAGAGACCACACAACAAGAGGAAGAGGCAGACAAAATATTCTGTAAGCAGTTGGGAAAAGTCTCACAATTGCTAGCCTTTTTTCTCATGGGGGATTTGGAAATGTCTGCTGGAAATATAATACAGCTGGGAGGGGACAGTCTAGGAGGTTCCTGGGGTGTGTGGAAGAAGGGCCAGAGGAGTATCTGGGGAGCTGTACACCTCTCAGCTTGACCTGCTGTTGGGGAAGGTCATGAAGCAGGATCATCTCGAGTGCCATCATCTAGCATGTGCAGGACACCAGGGAGCCTGGCTCAGCCAGCAGGAGTTTGTGGAAGGCAGATCCTGCTGGACAAACCTGATCTCCTTATATGACAGCAGGCCTGTGAATGGGGGGAAGGTTGTGGATGTGTCTACCTGGACTTCAGTAAAGCCTTTAACATCATTTCTCACAGTATTCTCCTGGAAAAACTAGCTTCTTGTGACATGGATGGGGGTTTTGTTCACTGGGTAAAAAACTGTCTGGGCACATGGGCCCAGAGAATGGTGGTCAAAGATGCTACATCCAGTTGGGGACTGGTCACTAGTGGGTTTCCCCAGGGCTCAGTACTGGGGCCAGTTGTGTTTTATATCATTATCAATGATCCAGATGAGGGGGTCAGGGGCACCATCAGTCAGTTTGCAGATGACACTAAGCTGGGTGGGAGTGTTGATATGCTGGAGAGTAGGAGGGCTCTGCAGAACAACCTGGACAGGCTGGATAAAAGTGGCAAGATCAAGGAGATGAGGTTCAACAAGACCCTGTGCCAGGTCCTGCACTTTGGCCACAATAACCCCATGCAGTGCTGCAGGATGGGGCAGAGTGACTGGAAATTGGCCCAGTGGAGAAGGACCTGGGGATGCTGGTTGACAGCAGGTGAACATGACCTGGAGTGTGCCCACATGGCCAAGTGGCATCCTGGCCTGTATCAGCAATAGTGTGGCCAGCAGGAGCAGGGCAGTGACTGTCCCCCTGCACTTGGGCACACCTTGAGTACTGCATCCAGTTCTGGGCTCACTCAGGAAGAACATTGGGATGTTGGAGTGAGTCCAGAGAAGGGCAACAAGGTGAAGGGTCCTGGAGCACAGGTCCTAGAAGGTACTAGGGTTGTTTAGCCTGGAGAAAAGAGGCTCAGGAAAACATTACTGATCTCCACAGCTCCCTCAAAGGAGGTTGTTGTGAGATTAGGTGGCTGGTCTATTCTCCCGCATAACAAGACAAGACTCTTGTAAACAATGTTTGTAATTATATTTGAACTTTAATAAACTTATAACCCATTTCACAGAACCGTTGCATTTATTCAGTGGCTTTCAGTAACTAAGTGCAGTGCATGATGACTTAATATCATCTGTCAAAATCAGTATAGTTATTTATTCTATTATTGTCTATTCCTGAGCATGTCACATAATGTGAGGTGATGTGCAAGCACAGAATAAATAAGAGTTTTTGCTCTGAAGTTCCATCCATTTCCTTATAACACAGCCACACAGGAGAAACTGCAAGGAAACAATGAGATCACACTGAATGGCAATGATCTTGGCATACCAGCAACTTAATCTAAATAAAGCTATTTTCCTATGCACTGTGACCAAATTTTAGACAAAAGACTAAGGAATGCATTCTGTGAAATTCCCTGGAAAATACAGGGAATTGCGATGGTGGTGTAATGGTACCATAAAACCTCAAAAATCTGTTTTGGAAATGCAGATGGGCAGAGTGCTTTTTCTTTGGATGCAAAGTTTATTTGTCTGCAAAGTTAAGCACAAAATTTTGGGAAAATATTTTTATATAAAAAATATTTTTTAATAAATATTTTGGGAAGAGAAGAAAAACAGAGGTTGACAAAATGTTGAAAAGGTTTATTTGGACTTTTTACATTAAATTCAGAAAAAGATTTAAGAGGCATTCAAGCAACAGAAACCTTTGTGTTCAGTAATTATGACACATACACTCCCTGTGCAGATGGAGCTTTTCCTCAATTCACCTTGTAAGTGAATGACAAATGAACCATTCTCTTTTATTCTTTTTTACCTTTGTCTAAAACAGTATTTAACTCTTCTATCAAAATGCAAGGGTTAAACGGAAAGACTTCCAAGAACATCACATAGACTAATGTCACAGGCTGTTCCAGCAATGTGATACAGAGTGATGAAAATGGTGGTCTGCATAGGGTGGGTACTTGTGTGCTGGAGAAGATTCACAGACAATGAACTGCTGAACTTGTGTTTGTAAATACTGTTTTAATCGACTTTAAATCGGCCTAGCACTTGCTTTATCAAAATGCCTACTTTGAAGCATATTCAAGTCAAAATTATTTTCTTCCATTTAAATATGTTGATTATATTTTGTTTGTTTTAAATTGCTTTACCTCAACACTAAACTGAAAGTAGTTGCCTGCTGTTTCGCTGAAAACAACAGCCATCTCTTCTTAGAAGTCAACATTGTTATAATGCTTCTCAACCATATAATACATAAACAAGGTATGGATAATCCATGGGGGCATGGGGGAGGAGGATTTAACTATTGTCTCAGCAGGGAGGTGGAGCAATGGTGGGAAACCAAGAGCTAAAGCTCAGCAAGAAAAAATGACCTTAATGCCAAAGTTCCCACAGGGCATGAGCAAGGAAAAGGAAAGGTAGAGGGAAGACCATTGATATTGTGAGAAGCACATTGCAATTGCAGAAGCCACACTGAGATTTTCTGGCCCTGGCTGTTGTTCTGTGAGGCTGTGAGAAGTTCTGGTTAGAGGCATGAGAGATGCTTGAATTTTCAAAGCTCTGCAAAGTAAACATACAGAGCTAGCTACAGCATTTGTAAATTAAAGATTTCTATAATCTTCAGTGACAGATTTATGAAATATTGCTTTAAATTCTGCTTCATGCTTCACAGCCAACTGAGATTATTTCAGAAACAAAGGCAATTCAAAAGAACCCATAGATTACTTTGGCTACTGAAGAGTATAAATTATCCCTAACTAAATTTTGTCAGTAGAGTATGTTGAGATATTTAGATAAAACACGCATTTGACATTTATTGCAGAATGATCCCTTTCCAAACACTTCAAGTCACAAAGGGGGAACGTGGGGTGAATTAGTATGGGGCTGGTGATCTTTTTGCTGACATATATGACAATCGCTAAGGATGGAAAGCTTAGACTTTTTAATTAGTTGTTTTGTTTGTTTTTCTTTGGGTATGGTGCAGTACTATGCAATCAGACAGCATTGCTTTAAAATTCCAATGTTAAAAATTCTGTAAACATGTAAAAATGTATCTTGATGTGGTAGATGGTGTTGCTAAATATATATTTACTAGGATACAGAAGAAATCTTTCTGAAGTAAAAGCAAGAAGTCTAAGAAATCTCTTGCTTAAGTTAAATGTTTAGCAATGACTCCTGCCCCAGATTCTTCACAAGTCAACAATTTTTGAACACATAGTCTCAGCAAAATGCTATTTTCAGTCCCAGCTTTTTGTGAAGATTATTTGTCAGGGTAGAATTGTGATTTTCACAGTTAAGTTTGCCTCATTATCCCCAAGATTAAATACAAAACTTACTGTGGGAAATGAAATATTTTTCACCAGCTAAAACGTAACTGTGGCAGGTATCAATAGCATGCACCGCTCTGCATGAGCCAAGAAATCTGTGAGTGACCCTAGCCTGGAAGCACACTCTGTTTTGCCACTAGCTGCTGGCTCTGGACTGCCTGCAAACCACCCTCATGTTCCACATCCAGGTTGCTGGGGTACACAGGAGTCATGTTTCCACCCTTGATGGAGCCATGGCTCTGCTTCCCAATTTATCCCACTCGCCCCAGAGCACCTGGAACAGCTTTCTGGAACAGGTGCATGCCATCAGTGTCCTATAGGAGCCATCTGTATCTGCCCACACCTTTTGGCTGGAGACAATAGCTAACCTAGATTTGCTGCTGTCTGGGGCTGCAGGAAGAAGCCTAATGCAGTTAGGAAACTGTTAACAAGCTGTTAGCAAACAATTCTCTTATTTTATTAAATGTAATTACATACCATATTCTTTCTCCTGATCCTTGTTCCTTTAGGCTCAAAACAGAAAAAGAAAAAAAAAAAACCTTCTTAAAAACCATTTAAATATATTCTCTCAAGATTGTGTCTAATGTGTGCTTTTGCAAATTGCCAGATGTGTGGGGAGAGGTAGTTACTGTCTACAAACTCTATCTTATTTCTGTTTATGCAAGTGAACAGGCAAATACAGATGGTATTGGAGCGAGAAAGGCAAAATATAATTTCCAAAGCACAGCTGGTTCTCCAAGATATGTGCAAATCCATACTATTTCTTACCATGGTTATAGAAGATTCAACTAACCAGTTCACAAAACTCAAATTTTAATAGTTCTGTTTTCAAAGTACTGGTTAAGTAGACTATTTTTTCTCCAGTTAAAACAGCATTTCCTCAGTTTCTGTCAACATTGCCATTTTAAACACTCAAAAAACTGAAGAATACTATGGTTTGCTCCTCTGTGCCTTTACTTGCCAGTTTTCCAGGTCTCATGCTTTTCCCATGAGACACTGTACTATGGATGAATATTCATAATTGACTATATTTAATATAAGGCTTATTAATTAGATTACTGTATGTTTCTAACAAAAGGTGCCAATGATTACCCAACACAGCACTTCAGGACAACTTAGCAGGGGTGTTGGTTAAATTAAACACTGTTTTCAGTAGGAAAGTCAATCCTTCTTCTGTGCCAGCCATTTCCCTGTTATTTTTTTATTCAGGAGATTCTCTCTTTAATGTAATTCCTTTTCTGTGGGAGGAATCACAGACAATGCCTCTGCCCTTGATTTTCCAGTTTTGCAAAGCATATACGAGAGCCACTTTAATCTCATTAATCTTCATATTCATACTTTTTACCTGACAGAATTGAAGAAAACAGACTAAAATGTTATTGGTTACCTTTGAGACTTCTACTTTATAAAAACGTATATTTTCTAACACTGCTTGAATATGTATAGAAACTCATATAGTCTACTTTGGAAAAAAAACCCCAAACAATCAAAAGTCCTACTAGAGTTACAAGATGTCATGGTTCAACCCCAGCCAGCAGCCAAACCCTAGGCAATCACTGGTTTACACCCCCACCAGTGAGATTGCATAGAGATTTGGAAGAGTGAAAAGTAGAGGAAAATGTTGACATTAAGACAGTTTAATAGGGAAAGCAAGAGCCACTCACACAAACAAAACAAACCAAGGAATTCAGTCACTATTTCCCACGGGCAGGCAGGTGTTCAGCCATCCCCAGGAGAGCACGGCCCCAGCACATGTAACAGTTACTTGGGAAGACAAACACCATCACTCCAAATGTCCCCCAGTTCCTCTTTCTTCCCTGCATTCTGTATACTGAGCATGATGTCATATGGTCTGGAATATCCCTTTGGTCACTTTGGGTCACCTGTCCTGGCTGTCTTTCCTTGAACCTCCCATGCACTCCCAGCTCCATTGCCAGTGTGGCTGTACAGAAAGCAGAAAAGGCCTTGGCTCTGTGTAAGCTCTGCAACAACAAAAACATCTCTATATTATCAACCCCGTGTTCAGCACAAATCCAAAACACAGCTCCATGACAGCTAGCGTGAAGAAAATTAACTCTAACCCAGCTGATACCACCATATTCTAATGATGTAACTCACAAATTAAAAACCCTCCTGTGGTACTACTAATTTTGCATTATTTCTTCAGGCAGAAGACTTCCTGACAGTGTTCCTTAATTTAAATCAGGATGGTATCTTGTAATTCAATAAGACAGAACTATTTCTGCAACAGAACTTCTATTTCAGGAAAAAACCCCGCCACTGTCTACAGCTCTCATCTTTATTAGCATACTGCCTTTTAAATCCTCAAAATACAAAATACTCCTGCATACTGTGAATAACCACTTAATTTTAAAAGCTCATTATGAAGTGTAAATAAATCTGTATCTACCACATAATGATGCTTTACTGTCAATTTGAGTAAAGCAGAAATTTAACCTGCACAATCAAATAGCTATTGAGCTGCCTAACACAGTGGCATCCTGTTCTTGACAAGGGCTTTGGTCATCTTGATAATTGCATTAAGGCTTAGTGCATGTGCTGAAGCAGACATGTGCTGAAGCAGAACTGTAGCAACACACAGTTGTTCTTCTGCTGAAATGTTTCTTTAACTAACAGTAAAATTATATAAGCTCTGTGTTCTTGGAATGGAATGTAGCATATTTTTGCGAAATGAGTTGTGTAAATGTTAACTATATTAATTTTGCAAAAACTGGTCTTCCAAGAGTGTTTTGAGATTCCTTCATTTGCAGTAGGTGAGCTCAGGAGGCCCTTGGCACCTTCCCTTGGAGTGTATGTGCAACTCATCCATATGTTTCCACAGGGGCAGTGCCAGAGGTCTGTCCACTGCTTTTCTGGCTGCTCTCAGCTGTAACTTTGGGACAAAAAGGTCTTGAGATGTGTTCTTCATTATTCCTGTGTAACCTCATGCCCTTTAGATCTATCTTGCTTCTTCAATAAGTAATTTTAATATCAGTCTCTGCATTTCAGACCCAAAATTCTGAGTAACAAACTTTCAAAGAGTTTACTAAGTCAAAGTCATTACTGAATTGTCTCCCACGTTTACTTTGCACTGATACTTTTATTTATTTCATAGGAATGAACAGAATTTTCTGAAAACCAAAGGCTGGTCTCATGTTGACTCTGTTCTCATATTAATTCTAAGTGATATTTCTGAAACGTAACTGAAACAGAATTCAGACAAAAGTACCAAATCTTTCTTATCCTGCTTAAGTAAAATGTAAGAGGGATGTCATATCTTTTTCAGAGATGCATCAGGATAAAAGGATGATACCTAAATCCTATTCTTTCAGAGATGTGGTAAAAAAGACTTTTAAACTATCTCCAGATGAAGACATAAATCTCTTGACCTTTAAAAACCAAGAAAAATACCAGTGGCATGATATTTTAAACTGTGTCTCAAGTTACTATAAATGTGTAATAGTAATAAAAAAGAAATCAATAAAAGAAATCTACAGGATCTATAATTCCATTTTGGATTGCAGCTGGTGAAATAACTTGAGCTGGACAACACAGTACAAAAATTTCTGTGGAACATAACAAATATTTTTTCAGCAGAAAGGTTATGTAGGTTTTAAAAAATAATAAATGTGTAATACATGTTATTGAAATTTGACCTCCCCTCCCTTTCCACCATGCCATCCACCCCCTCATCACCCCCTAAAAAAAAGACAGAAAGACTAATTTTGCTTTGGAAAAAAAATAATTTTAAGAAGATACAACATCCCCAAAGAAATGAAATATTTTGTTTAATTCACAATTAAAGTCTGAGAATGAATTTATAGAGAGGCTGCTGCTTCAATTTCCTACCCTGTATTTTTCACTTTCCTAAAAGTGGACCAATGTTGATTCCTTCTGCTCCTTCTGCTTCATTCTTCCTTGAGCCCTTTTAGGATTAAGTTTATAGGAATATCTGTTGAAAATGGAATAAAAATGGGAAAGAATATTAGGATTTAGCTGACTTCTTCTAGCATCAAAAATTGTAATTGTGTAACTTCTGTTGTTTGATGCTCACCTATGGCTGCCAGGAGCTGCAATTTTCATTAGTGTGGGAGTTTTTTGATAGTGAAGGGGAGGTAGTGCACTTTTTTTTTTTTTTGAAGACAAGCAAGTTGTATAACTCATGAGAAATTGCTGATGCAGACAGCTTAGCAAGTTTCAAGGAAGTGATTGCATATTTATGTAGAATAGAAGAACCTTCACATTTGCATTAGGTAGGATATAAATAAATCTGAAGGGCTTGTCTTCCCCTAATTGTATAGCAATTTATCTTTATCAGTAGAATTTAAGTAATAGAACCCTCAATTCAGAAATAACCCTTCATTTAGAATGAATGAAAATCTTGATGTAAAGAGCACATGGTATCTATTTAATGGGAACAATCAAAACCAAAGTAGTCTTATTCTCAACTATATACCCGTGCCCACACTTAGGATCTAGGAATTTATAATTCTCAAGTGGCTGTATTAATGAACTACTTGCCATGTGTTTTTGTTAACTCCTCAATTGCAGACCACAGAAGGGTTAACTTATTTCAGATCCTGCTGCTGCATGAGTGGTCTTCTTGAGCCTATTCAACATTTCAGTGGTAAAGCACATCAAGGTATACCAAGAATTTTGGGGAGACAGAGAGGTTGTATTCAGCACCTGAACAAGAGCCATCTTTGCCTTTGCCACAGATTTCTTTTGACACAAAACACATCCTTCTTCACTACTATAAATACATTTATATGCCAGCAGTTTCAGATTGGGAACTACAGCGAACCCGTGCCCATCAAAAATTAGTGCTATGTTTTGTGCTTTCTTCTAAACAACATGAAAAGATCTCTGCCAAATACTTTCTTAAAAACGATGCAATGTTGAAAATGTAGTGTGTAAAAACCAGCTATGATAAAGAATGTCCTCTTGTAATTAGACAATTATATATCATATAATGTTAATGTCTTTTTAATATATGCTCCTTTTGCTGTTAACTGTAATTTTTAAGTTTAGAGACTCAAAGCACTTACAAACTTCCCTGGCTAAGTTTGGTTATTTTTTGGGAAATGTTTTAAAAATTAATAAATACAGATTCAGCTTGACTAAGTTATTTTACAAGTATTTGTAGACTGAAAAAATATTCAATATGTCAGAACACAGAATCATAGGACATTTTGAGTTGCAAGCGACCTCTGGATATTTTTTAGTCCAACCCCAGGCATGCTCAGGCAGGACAAATTTTGATTTGAAATATTTTGTTCTGACAGCAATGAACTATGCAGAATTTTATTTAGAAACTCAGTTAATCTTTCTGGATTTAGTTTATTTTCTGGAATTTTTTGGGATTAGGAGAAATTAAATGAAGTATTTGTGGTGTGAGTTAAGTCATAAGCTTGCTCACCAACTCTCTGTTGTTATACAATAGATGTATTACAGCTGAAATCTCTGATTGTCATTTTTTTAATTCCCTAAATATCACTTTTGTCAGCTATACATCTGGCAATTTACCTCACATTTTAAAGAACTAATTGAAAATTAAAGATTATGTGGATCCTACAACAGCTCTATAATGATACATAAAATAGGATGTCAATTTCTTATGTATACTTTTCTTCCTACAGAAAAACAGCATCCATTATTTCATATACAATGAGAAAAGAACTTCAAATTTAATTCACTCTCACTAGCGAAGACATGCAGTAGTTGTTCTGTCTTGAGATACTGTCTATAATTGTGACCCAGTTCCTCTCACTGTCTGGCTATTCCTCTGGCTTCTCTTTTACATTAGGGAGCTTTCTATGTGCTTTCAAACCTTGGGATCTGTTTAAATAAATAAATAAACAGGTAAACAATTCAATAAATAGATAAATAAACCCAAGTAAACTGTAGTCACACAAACCATGTAACCACTAGATGGTGGCTCCAAGCAGCAAAGGAGTGATGTGCAGATGATGTCAGTATTTGCAGAGTGGTCCTAGACAGGGTGTTTATCCATGGCTTAACAGTACATCTAAAGAGATTTTCACTTCTCTGTATTATCAAACTTGTTCAATGCAAACACAGCATCACTGAGTATCAAAAGTATCAAGGTCTTCATAGTCTCTCCATTCTGATTACTTCCATGTCTGTTTTATTGTAAACCAATGAGGTAAACCTAAAAAAAGCCTATTGTCAACCAAAAGGTAAACCAATTACACTTACGTTTCAAATTCTCCTGAAAACAGCAAAATAATCAGTAGCAAAGAAGATGTGAGGGAAAAAAAAACAATCTGCAGAAAAAAATAAACTTTTTTCCTTTGAAATTTTACATAAAAGAGGAAAGCACAGGATAAGAACCTGTCCATGCAGACTCAAGGGATAAAGTTTTTGAGCTTTTGGCAGAGAGGAAGAGCTCATGTCCATGGTCTGTTGGCTCATGCAAAAAGCTCAAATGAGAGCTCCCTTATTTGTCTCTGCTTCTGCATCAAAAAAGTAAACAATACTATAAACATGACTTAATAATCAATTTTAAAGCCATCATCCTGTGTTTTGTGATGGAGGTCAGAGTGCATGCTTCTGAGAACAACCAGACCTGCATCTGTTCCAGATGAAAACCTGCTTTATTTTTGTTGGCAATAAATTCCAGAAGGCTTAATATAGGGAAAGATAATTTCAGGATATTATATCCAAGAAGGTGCCACCCATCTGACTCTGGCAGCTGTCACTTTGTGTGCTTTTGCAGAATATTATCAGACATCTCCACTTCTAACAGATATGTGATTCAAAACAGTATCTGCAGCTTTCAGTAATTCAAATGCAAATGTTAAGCTACTGCATTTTGAAATAATACTGGTTTGAAGATGGTTGGCTATGTTGTTACTCAGTTGACTTAAGTTAATAATATAATATGTCACAGTTGCATACCATTATTTTTTATTACTTTCTTAAATACATCCATAAAATTTTACAGTGCCTATTGTACAATACCCACCATTTTCCTGATTCCTTAATGAGTGATTCTGAGTGACAGCACCTCCATCTTGTGGTAAACTGGAGAAACAGGTCGTATTTAATGCTATCTGCCAGAAAGTCACCTCTGAAAACACTATGGTAATATAGATCTATCCAGACTGGATCATGGCTCCAGGTCCTTCAGGGAATTTAGTGTGATTTCTCTTTACCTCCACGTGGCATGCTGTCGAGTTATTCATGGGTTTAGGTCTTCAAAGAAACAAGAGCAGTTGTTGGTTGCTGTAAAGTTTTTTATTGCATCAGTCTCGAAGGCAAAGCATTCAGAGTATTAAAGTCCATGCTAAAAGCTTTCTGGCATAGAGTCCCAAGCAGAAGAAGGAGCAGCAGCTCTCTGGTTTAGAGTCCTGAGCAGAGGCAGCAGCTCCCTGGTATTTCTTCTCCTTCTCCTTCTCCTTCTCCTTCTCCTTCTCCTTCTCCTTCTCCTTCTCCTTCTCCTTCTCCTTCTCCT
>JAOTQP010001286.1:21662062-21674154 GCA_026413545.1 Cichladusa arquata
TTCTTCTTTCTTCTTTCTTCTTTCTTCTTTCTTCTTTCTTCTTTCTTCTTTCTTCTTTCTTCTTCTTTCTTCTTCTTCTTTCTTCTTCTTTCTTCTTCTTCTTTCTTCTTTCTTCTTTCTTCTTTCTTCTTTCTTCTTTCTTCTTTCTTCTTTCTTCTTTCTTCTTCTTCTTCTTCATCCATTTGTGAGGTGGTAGTGATGATGATGATGGTGGATGGTGGAGCATGCATTTTTCATCCCAATAGAGGGTTTTTATTTGTAAATCATCCAATGAGCTAAAAACACGGATCTAAAACATTTCTTCTAAACCTATTAGAATTCTAGTTCTAGAAAGCAGTGTTCATTCTTACACATAATTTACATATATAGCTCTATGTATTCATGTAAATGGTTCTATCTGTTCTATCTAAAAAATGTAAGCAATGTTCTTTCTATGTTTTCATTATGTCTGGGACTAAGTTCCTGAAGTTTTAATTAGGCCTCAATTTTACACTAGATTCTAGGGCTTTAAACTCTCTTAAGGCACTTAAAGCATATCCTTACTTACTTAAAACTAAGACTTACACTTCTATTTCATTTCTATGTGGCTTAATATATTTTAATTTCTCTAAAAGCTTTAATGCAATCTCTACATTTTTTTTCTCTCTCTGAGGGACTCAGAGATGCTTCTGTTTTACACACTCCAACAGCATACCATGTGGGACAGTCCTCCTTGTCCCTGCAGAAACCCTGCTTCTAACAGGCAACAGCAGGGGAACTTGTCCTCCCTAAGGGATGAGGGAGGTTCTGTCCCTCTGTGAAGGGAGAACTAATGCTTTCAATGAATATCTGTAATTAGGCATCAAGCCTTTTAAATGTTTATAAGTACCTGACACAGAGGAAACTTCCAATTACCATAATTCTGGTGCAGTTGTAAAGGGTTTGTTTCCTGAAGGCATAATATCAAAGCAGTTTCCCACTGCCATAGTTGACTATGAGTGTGAATAAGCATGTGTGTAGTGTCTGTATGTTGAGTTTAAAGTTAAATTTTATAATTTGGACAAATCTAATCTGAAAAGAGAAATGATTTTCAAGTTCGAGATCCTTCACAACTGTCCAAAACTTAGCTAATCACTGGTCCTGTCTTCACTTTTGAAAGCCACTGAGCACACAGTTCAAATACCTGCACTGGGTTATCAGATGAAAGTCTAATTTACTCTTTCTGCTTTGTTTCCATTGGTTTTTCTGGTTTTCTACCACTAAGATACTATGTGCTGTGAATGCAGAAAGTGAAACACTTAGCAGGCAAGTCAGCCGCCTGCCAAAATGAAAATCCTCCCACTTTGTACTGAGCTATCCCAGCAGTGCCCTGTTTTACAGGACAGCTCCAGATAATTCGTGTCATCATACCCAGTGCCCTCACCCCCTCTTTGTGCCCTGTGTGCTACAGTGCCCTAACTGTCTTGGATTTACCCCAGTATAATAAATTCTTGCTTATTTTGGGAAGTTCAAAACTAAGCACTTGTCAGTGTCTCTCGGAAGAGAAAAGTAGATGGAATTAATCACATCCATTGATCTGTTGCCCACAGTCTTGCTTGGGGAGGAGTATGCTGGCAGTCTTCATCACCACAGGGACACACTGCTGACTCAATTCAGCTTTCTTCCCTAGGACCTCCAGGTCCTTTTCTGCAGAGCTCCTTTTCAGCCTTTTGGTTTCCAGTCTGTGCTGTTGGATGGGATTACTGGCTGCTTTTGTCGCTGGTAAACTTCACGGGATTTCTCTCAGATTCTGTTTTCAGTCTGTCAAAGCCACTTAAATGGCAATTTTAACCAGTACTCACAGAAGGAGTAGCACATCATTTGGACCAAAATTATAACTGTGTATTAATTTAAGAACTTAAAAACTTCTGTGCTGTGATGTCCAATAGTTTATCTCTGGCCATGGTCATCAGAGAAAACTACCATAAACCAAGAAAATTTAAAATTATCTGTGCTCTTCTATGAGCTACTGTCCCTAGCAAATCAATAGTTTAGGAACCTCCTAATTTGATACATGCATTTCAACCTTTTCTCCTCAATAGTAGGAAAAGAACTGACTTCATTTTTTTGCTGACACGCCTCATTAATTCATAATGGTAGATGGTGATGGATTGTGCAAAGAAACTTTCTTATTGTTTAATTAAGGCATGCTTCATCAAAATGTTTTTCTTATGCCTCTTTGTACTGAGAAATTGGAAAAATTAATCCACATTTCAGCTCATGCACCATTCATGCCTCTCCAGTCCCAGCATAGTTTCCCCTTGCTTTTAGAGAAGAATGCGTTGAAATGTTTTCTGTTTTGTTCTTCAATGCTCTCCTTGCAGTTTCTAACATCAGACTGGCGTTTTTGACTGTTGCTATGCAATGAACTGGCATTTTTGTATAACCCTATCCAGGAACTTGAACATTTCCTGCAGGTGTGGCAATAAGTGATCAATGAACATGTTGGGTGCGCCCTTTATTTTCCCCTTTACCTGTTGTTGTCTGTTTATTGGCATTGAGTTTAACCTGCCATTCTTCTGCCCTGCAGGCAACAAATGGAAAACACAACATAACCTGCCTGTTTCTCCTGTTTTTCTGAAGGCTGAAACCTTCTTCCTTACCTGTATTCAACCTGTTTCCAGCAACTGCTGCTGGCTTCAGGCTGTTCCTATGTCCATAAAAGCATGCATGGTCTCTTAACATAGCACCAACATCACTTGTGAGGCATCTGGACACCCACAGCTGCCCCCACAGCAGGAAAGCTCCTGTCCTTCCCATCCTGCATTCCTATATTCCTGGTGCTGCAGCACACTTTAAGTAAGTCCTGTTCAACAGAACTGGCTTGAAATCCAGTTTGTGCTCCTGCAGCAGCCCTCAACAACCATCTTTCATAATACACATTTCTTTAGCTCTGTGCTGAGATTAAAAAAAAAAAAAAAGGCTGTCATCACAGGCATCTGCTACCTTATATTGAGTTACACACTAGTACCAGAGTTATTTACCTCCAGGAACTCCAGTCCGGCAAGATGTTACATAAATACATAAATATGTAAAATACTATATACATGTGAATATATGTAAAATGCTGTGTTTAAAAAACGTTATGTGCACACATACAGAAATGAACAATCAGACTCAAAAGAGCAGTTGCAAACAAAATGAAGAAAATGTGTATGTGTGTGTGTGTGTGTATGTGTGTAATGACACAATTTCAAAGCACTTTGGTTCTTCAGGTCCTTTAGTTTTAACAGGATGGGATGATAGAAAGTAGAAACTTCATCATAAAAGTTAATGGTGACAATGCAATACTTTCTATGTTCAACATGGAGCCCTTTTGCTCCATTTATTACTTCAGATTAGCACCTGAATGATGAAATGCAAACTGCTAATATCTCCAGTTGGTTTTACACCAGTGTTACCATTTGAAAATCATAATTAAAAAATGGCACACAGTTGCTGAGTGGACTCTAATGACTGGATCCCAATCTCCTTTTTTTGATATCCGCATCCAAAAATGTTCAGTCAGTGCTGGGGGGGGGCAGGGGGTGGAAATTCATGATAAAGCAAGAATTGGTTTCCATGTTATCTCTACCCTTTTTTTTTAAAGTCAACTTACCTAAAATAAGTTTTTTATATGCATAAATCCTTAGTACATTTTGCATATCCTTCATAAAATGTTTATATGTTTTCAGAAAAATTGTATGCATCATTCAAAAAGAAATTTATTCCCTGTCTGGATGGGCTTGACAAAGTATTTTATTCTCTTCCATTTTAACCTCAGGTTCAATGTCTCTTTCACTTTTAATAAAAATAAATTAAAAATACCAATATTATCCTTTCAAATATTACTTAATCTTTCACATATAAAATATGTTTTCTCTTACAGAAGTTCATTTCTACCAAGGGGCATTAAAACATAGCACACAAAGTTTCTTGTCTTGAATTAATTCATACTCAAGCTCTGGGTTTGCATAAATTATATCTAGAAAAAATACACCACCAAATCTTTGGAGTGTTAAGTATCTGTAATTTGTATGGAGGTCAATGAATGTTGTAATATCCCTGTCTGCCCGAGAGAAAGATCAGGCTATCAGTTTGGAAAACCATGATGGCTTACTGCACTTTGTGCCATATTTCATATTTCTGCTCTGGGTTTACATATGTGTTTGCATTGTATTTCACTCTCAAAAACAGAAGGTGCAAAGGGAAATGCATTGGTGAGGATCACAGGTGGAAAAGCAAAAATATTGGTTGTTTTTCTCTCATTTACTTAAAAGGCAATACTTTCGGTATTATTCAGCAGTCTTTGGCTCACTTTCCCCTTACAATGGTGTCTGTTTCCCATTGTTAAAGATTCTTCATCCAGACTAGTCTCTTATTTCTGGAATTTGTAGAAAGGTTAGTGAGTCTCTAGAGTTATGATTACTTTTTCTAGCTGACATTTATTGATCTCATTACCTTCATGCTCATATTTCAAAAAATATTTTTTTTACATTTTGCTGCCATTTCAAAGATGACAGAAATGCTGCAGTGCTCACTGTATTAGAACTGTATGTAATTAAAATTTGTACTCTGTGTTTCATCAGAAATTCACTGCCAAACCTCAGCATGTGTTGTTTACAAATTAGATTGTTATAATTAGAACACCAAATGACTGCAAAAATAGAGACTGAATTTATATTTGAAACAAACATCTATTTTATTTCTGCACAGAAAACTCTGACATTTTTGGCCATAAGCAAGTTGCTAGACACCATACTTTGGAGAAATCAGGTGATATCCATACCTCTGCAGGTGCCAGGAAGCCCATGAGACAGTTAAGGAGATACCACGGGGGAGATAGATGTACAGCTCTTGTGCTAGCTTTTTACTAAGGGGTGAACTTCACCTTTTGATTTTAATACATATTTCCTTTCTCTATTATCATTTATCACTGAAATGCACGTGATCACAACAGTATTACCCATTTTCTTTAAGGTACATAGAATTTTGCTACTACTTGAGTGGACTTTACAGAATTCTTGAAATATTATGCTCACAAACTTCTTAGTGTATTTGTCTATTTTAGAGAAAGTATGTAGCTGTCAGTCTCAGAATAGTCAGTACTATTGCTTCATAGATACCTAATAACATGAGTGACTCCTGAATTCCAGAGGATTCCAGCTGACAAATGCTACTGTCAGTTTGAAATTTCTCCCACACCTTTCATATGCTTTTTTAAAAGCCTCTTTAAAGGTTGCCTGCTGAAGTATTAATGTGGACAGATGATGAAATACTGACAATAGGATATATACAGAGCTAACAGGGTGATCTTGTGGTAGTGCATAATAAATACTTCCATGGAAACATGAGGATCTGAGATCCCTTAGGTAGTACAGTGGTTTAATGGGTGTGAACAGCTCAGACTCAGGTTCACTACTGCTTTACTGAAGACTGCTAAATCACTTCCCTGACACTAAGCTCCCTAAAATAATAGAATAAATTGTCACTTTGCTGAAGTGGGGAAAAAGAAAAACAGCACAGGAAATAAATTGGTATAGGTGTTGACATTTAAAGCATTTAAATATTTGCATTATTCCATTAACATATGGACACTAGACACATTTATATATCTACAAAAATAATCCATATATAATAAAGATATATATTTATATAAAATATATATAAATCTATAACAATGTATTTTATTGCTGGCAGCTCTGCAGAACTTTTATCTATTTATTTATTCCCAAGTTATGAAAAGAGTTGCTTTCTCCTTATATTTTTTGTACCTGGAATAGCTTAGTGAACTACCACACTAAGTGGCCCTCTGCATGGAGAATATAGTTGTAGTTACTTGTCACTTGCTTCTTATGATCAGCATGTATAGAGTTCCCAGATCACTGATTTTTATCCAAGTTGTGTGACATCTCACAATTCTGCCTTGACCCTCTTTTCCCAAGAGAAAGGGAATCCTCTTTTACTTTGTAAAAAGCAATATGAGTTTTTCTCTTGACAAATGTGACTTAAGAGTCCTTTGTAAACTTTACCTGATCTTAAAAAGTAATTAAAAAGTATGTGCTGACAGTCTCTGAGTGAATTAGGGCAATGGTAGTGCCAGACAAAAAGAGTGATAGTAACTTGCCCAGCTGGAATTGTCTGTGGGCATCACTGAGGTGTTGTGTGGATTCACACACAGCGGGTGCAAGCACGTAAGAGTGTTACTTGTGGAAGTGTAAGATAAAATACTTTTGCAGACAGTAACTGGGAGTGAGGAGATGTGAATGGAAATAACCACGTGATGGAAGCTGCCTCCATTATTCCTTTGCAATGAGCATCCTCTCCTGTTTCTAGGCTGCTTCATTCCAGTTGTCCTTGGAGCTTTCCTTGAATTAAATGAGTATGAGTTGGAAAAGGGATTGACAGCTGTGGTTATGGTAGTTATTGAAACTACCTGTGGCTGAAGCATAGGCTGGCAGCCTCACTGGCTGTGGATATCATGGGTAACTATGGAGAGTTTAAGCAGTATTTGCTACATCTTTACATTATTTTAAAATAATTTCAATATATCTGTTTTTCAGTTATATTCAATTCTGATACCTGATAACAAAAATGCAGTAACTTTACTCACCTTCTAGATCTTAAGGCCACTAGCACATACAGTGCTAAACTCAGGAGATCAGTCTGATGACCATCAACAAGCAACAAAAAACATGAATCACCTGTATTGTGGATGTCTAGCATATAATTAAAGTTTTGACAAGATTTAGCAGAAAGAAAATCTAAAAAAACTACAAGATTTGAAATGCAAACCATATTCTTCCTTTAGAAAGAGATTGATGTATTAAATATTTATGCAAACATAATAAATTGGCAAGTGTATGAAAACACTGCTACATCTTCATCTCTTCCATATATCATCTTCCTGAAGAAAAGGATTTGCTACTAAAATAGAATTGGTGTTCTGCTATATAATTTTCATAGCAGTAGCTACTTATATTCTTTCTATATCCATTCTAATATAGGTGAAGACTATATAGCTAACAATAAGAAGAAACCAATGGATACTATTTCTGAATAGACAATGGAACACATATTTACATCGTTGGTCACATACTCTGGAAATACTGAGCTGTTGTTAATACAGGATTATTGTCTTATTTGCACTACTGAGCTACAAATTGGAGTGAACGGCATGTCCAGCAACCTTCTGAAAATAACAGATCTGCATATTTTTAACTGATTATGAAATTAGTAGTTTTTCTGATATCCCTGTACCAGTACTGATATCAGTACTAGTAATACTTAAGATTCTTCTTTGTGACTGCAGTGACAGTATTGAGTAATTCTCACAATAACTCCAAAGGAAACATTACATTGTTTTTTAGCGATAAGTAATGCAGAGGGGCTCTGAATGTCACATAAAAGGTGTATCTAAGTAAAGTTAAAGTAAGGATGAATCATAAGTGAGAATGAGATCCTTGTTCAACTATATGACTTTCTTAAAACCAGTGGTGCATGACCCTACAGGGAAAGTAGGGCATAATTTACTGCCCTTCACTCATGTAGACACACACACTTTGGTTTGACGACCATGCAGTGTTTGCTGGCTGCACAATTAATAGAAGGCTGTAGACTATAAAGTGATTGTTCAGCACTTAAGACATTCCAAAAAGCTCCATCCAAAGTAAAATGGTGTCATTGGTTCTGTATGGACTAGAGACTAGAATAACTTAACCATCAATGCTTTAAGTGTATAAACTTTGACAGATTCAACTTTTGTGTAACAGCAAGCTGCTTGCATAAGCAATTTACAAGACAAATGTAGCTATTTAGATTAAAATAGTCAGCCTGGGATTAAAGATGCTTGGATAAGCAGTATTATGATTACTTCAAATGGAATAAAATAGGGAAGGACTAAAATATCCTAAACTAATTAATGAAATAAAGACAGATACAATGAAGATTTTTTTATTACTTATTTCAGGAAAAAATATAATTCCTCTATTTTAAGAGTCAGAGTTAAAAAGAACGGAGGTTTGAAGTTGCCATTTCAATGAAAACAAAACAGAGCTTTGTGCCGATTAGCTTACCTTGTATTTTTTACATTCACCAGGATGAAACTTCATAAAATGTTCCCCAAAATATATGGTTCACTAAGAAAAACAAACATTCAGACTAAAATTTATTCATGAGATTCACAGAAATGTTGACTGTTTCTAATATATGGTTCTCACTTTCAAATAATTATTACTCTTTTGGGATATTAGATTATTTATTTAAGTAAAATAACAGGACAACTAATGTAATCATACATTTAAAGCTTGTTACCATCATCAATATACTTAACAGCTGAAAGTTTCTGAAGAAACTCTGATTCTGTTGACCTCAAAAAGTGTCACTGGTTTCAGTGGGGCAGGAGTTCACCTTTAATGTGAACCCAGCGGAATTAGCTGTAGCTATGGACCACTGGAATGGAGAGGAGTCAGAGGCTGGATGTAAGGGTTAGGGAAACAGTGGAGGGAAATTTCAGTCCATTATAATCCAAAGATCTGCACATATATTTCCAGGACTTAATTTACAGCTTTAAAATCTCCTTTATGTCTGAACATACCGTAAAGCTACTAAGACCTTTCTGTTATGTGTCAGGAACCTCACTGTGTGATTTTATACCTAAATTGTCTTGCCAAGATATTGATTTCCCCCACTTCCTTCCCTCCATCTCTAACATGGGTAAGACCTGTAAAAATCACATCAGTATTAGAGTATGGTTTTACTGTAGTGTTAATTTGGATTCTTCTACATTGGAAAACGTGTTAAATTAACTTAAGTGAGAATAATCAGACTGTGAAACAGTACTCAAGCTGTGTGTCGACACACCTTCTGTCCTTGTTTGCTTGTGAAAGTAAAATTTCTAGAGGTGTAGTGCCAGAAGATGCTTTGCACTCTTTGAATTTTCTCATATCTGGGTGGGGAAGGATGTCTTTGTTCTTTCTAGGCACAGCAAAGGGAATGTGGAAAACATTTTAGAACTCGGGCTCTTAAGCAGATCTAGCCCGTATCCACAGTGAGGAATGCTTAGGTTAGCAGCTGGCAAATCATGCTAACTGTAGTTTTTTACCTATACAGCAGAGAATATAAATATAATGAACTTTGTGTGGAACTCAGATCAGGAGCAACACTTGAATTACAATTTAAGTAAAATTCACAAAGCAGACAAGGTTTTATGTCTAATGCTGCAAAGAAACATATGAATTAGCTCAACCATTAAAATTAATATGGCTGTATTAATATAGTTCTGATATTCAGAGAATATTTATATCAGATCTAGCATCCTTAGATCTAGGCTGGGTATTTAATTTAGTCACTGCATTGTGCAATAAAGACAATCACCACAAGGAATCATTAGGAAATGCTTACAGATGTTTTGGGGGGACAATAAATGAGAAGTAATCTTTATTAATGATAAAATGTTTGTAAACTGAGTGGATAGATGAACTGGAGAACCTTTCATTATTTCTAACCATCATCTCTTAGTGACAGCTGGCCTGCTTCTCTACTTCCTTGCATCTTGAAAAGTCACTAACACTTCTGCAAAGAAAGCATAATTTTCTGAAAGGTAGTATTTTACATTCACTGTGCTCAGCTGAAAATTACTTTATGAGATCTAAGGTAGTGAAGGATTGGACCCAGATGAAAGTACTAATAGTTAAGGCTCATATTTCTACATGACCTGTGATGAAAGACAAGAAGGTGCTGCTTCTCCAGAGACTTTGGGGATGTTCAGGGAGTGATATAATTAATAACTAACCATTCCATTTGACAACTCTTAATCTCATTTTCTCAGGCTTGCGTCCTACAGATTATTTATAAAGTAGATTGCTGGTCATAGTAACTATTCCCCTGAGTTTGCAAAGTGAAGGGAGCCCAAAATGACTTCTACTTTTCACAGCAGGGTCAATTGAGCACATCATCCTCCTCAGCAGGATAAAATGAATACTGTGCAGTCTACTCTGGGGAAAATAATTTCTGTTTCATACAGTACTAGTAAATGAACTGGGGAAGATTCTGTAAGTTTAAGGAGGAAAGTACTGTCTCTTAAATCTACAGCAAAACACTTCACCATTTCAGCTTGTGCTGAACCTCCTCTGCAGCTGGCATGGCCAGTCTGACCACATGGCTGTAACACACCATCATGCATCCCCAGCCTATGCACATGGCCTGGGTCCTTTGCACCCTCTCCCTCACCTTGTAGCAGAGCATCAGCAGCCTCATGGAGCAAAGGAATTTTCATGTCTCCACAACAGAAAAGGAACAGAGACCTCTATGCAAGTTGTTGAGATGGGATGTAAATTCTCATTCTGTTTCTATTCTGAGAAACACCAGCTGCATCACAGAGAAGCAAAGTTTTTGGAAGTTCATTTCCTTGCCAAAGAGAAAAGGTGCTTGTCTTTACTTCCAGATACATATTCAGTGTGGAGTCAGAAAGTTAAGATGCAGACCAAAATTCAAAGTGAAGACAATACTTTTATCTTTAACAGGCTTGCAGAGGAATTATTTCAGGAAGAACTTGCAGTTAACAAAATATATATGCCAACAAATGAATTTCAAGTCATTAACGTAGATATGACTTCTGTGACTTGTAGGAGGAAATCATAAAAGCTCCTTTGCATCACCAAATTAACAGTGAACTATTTTTTTCCGTAGGGTATCACAGTTTCTCAAACTCCACTTTACAGTGCGATTTCTTCCTTCAGAAAAGTCCTCCAGAGGTCTTTTGCAGGCATTGTATTGCTACCAGGCTTCAAAGCCTGATCTGTACTGATTCATAGGACTGTTTAATCTATGATCCACAACACCCTTTGGTAAGGAGCCCCACAGCTCAACCACACATAATGCAAAGAGCCAAGTCCTTTCATTTATTTCATACCTCAGTTTTACCAGCTTAATTTGAGCCCCCCACCTAAAAGTTTTTTACATTGTAAAACACTGTATTATGGTTAACATATGGATGTTCTTAATACATTACTTACACCTCTGGTTATTTCAAATTCAGAATTATTATGTTTTCTTTATAACATTGTGTATTTATTAATAAAACACATAATAATATATTTGATGATTTGTATATATGTACATATACACACATAGTAAAACAATATGGTATGTGTACATATGCTGAACAATGCTGAATACTAGGACTGTACAACACTATTTTACATATGCAATCAAAATAACATTTGATTTGTCATTATCTCTTTATCAGTTTGGTGGATTGTGTGAGATTTTCCTTTTATTTACATTAGATTAATAGAAAAAAAGCTCTTGAGAATCTAAAATTAGAATGATCGTGGCTTATCAGTTTCATTCATTAAATAACTGAAAGCATATGCTTTTAGGAGATTTAGTGAAAAAACTGAAACAATTCTTATCTACAGTTTAAACCAATCTACTTCGAAGAATGATCTGCAGGTCACTACTAAGGCTGTGTGATTTATTGATTTATTTTATCGACTTAGCAAGCAGCAGAGCAGAGACGATACTTGTGACCTGATGAGAAGAAACTGAGTCTGCACAAGCGGGTCCGAGGTACCTCTGTCTTGCAGAAGGGGAGAGGAACAACCTGTTCCAGCTATTTAGTGGTGGAAGATTTTCATACCTGCGATTGTGTGCAAATCATTTAGGTGGTAAATGACGCCACGGACCTAATTTCACGGGCTTTCGGGGGAACGATGGAGACAAGCCCAGGCACAATGCGGGGGTGTCCGGGGCCAGCCCTTGCTCCCAGCCGTGCTTCCCGGCACCGCGCCTGGGCGCCGAGCGTCCGCGTCCCCTGCCCGGGACAGCGGAGGGGAAGGGGGCTGAGGGGATGCCGGGGACAGGTGGAAGCGCAGCCAGAGGCAGGCGGGGAAGGGACGTTACCTGCCGGCATCCAGGACGGGAAAGTTGGGCGAAGAGAAGGAGGGCGGTCAGCGCATCCCGCTGCCTTCCCCCCATTCCCGGCCGCTCCGCCCGGGGTTGCCGGCATCGCTGCCCTCCCCGCGGCGGCGAGGGGCAATGTCCTCCCTCCCTCGCTCCCTGCCTGCCTCCCGCCGCCCCCGCTCCGGCCCTAC
>JAOTQP010001286.1:21680444-21691275 GCA_026413545.1 Cichladusa arquata
CCCCCCCCCCCCCCCCCCCCCCCCCCCCCCCCCCCCCCCCCCCCCCCCCCCCCCCCCCCCCCCCCCCCCCCCCAACCCCAACTGCACTAAGAAAATTTTGTGGAAAGAAAAACGGGGAAAATTGTACAGAAGATGGAAAACTGTACTTTCACTATTCTGTGCCAAAAGTCTCTGGCAGCTGCCTCCAGCAGAAGTGGCTGCCTGCCAGGGGGGATTCTGTGCACTCTTCTGAAAGCTTGGAGCTGGCTTGCAGAGGTATCTGCCTTACACAAACCAAGGGCACACACTCCTGCTTAACTGTTTCTGATCTCATTGATTCCTGGCACACTGTGTCTCAGAGTGGGCTGAGTATGTTTCCTACCAACCCTTCTGCCTCCACTGTGCTGGAGAATATGAACATTCCTGCAGCCCACACTCCACCTTACAGTGACCTTATTTCTCGATTTCATGGTTCCTATTATGGTGCTTTTTGTGCAATTCTACAACATGTGAGAGACAGAAAGAACTTTCAGAAAATGGGAATATGCTTTTTTCCACATGTGGCCTTGTTGCTCGTGCCTTGTATTAAACCTGGTTTTGTGGAATGTATCACTTCTGAGCGTATTTTGATTCTAATTCAGTGAGTGGGTAGCACTTTGTATATAGCATTGCAATTAAATTTAATCATCTTCAACCAATTTCTGCTGGGGCCATTTCCTTCACCATGATTAGCAGTAATGTTAAACAGGTGCTTTATGTCTGACAGCACCTTTCCAGCAGTCTAATATTTTTATTGGTCCCTCAATTGAGTTTGTAAACTCAGATCAATTTCTCTGTTATTTTGCATTTGGCAGTGTTGTTTGTCCATTAGTTCCAGAATTATTGCCATTGCATCCATTTACATTCTCACTTTCAGTTCATATGCATTTTACTCACCCAGAGCATTTAGTGGGTTTGCTTATTTCATTTTATTTTTTTTTTTTAATTCTGCACTGTGTACAAATTTGAAGACGAATGTAGGAACCCAGTGTTTGTGAAACAGGTGCTCCCTTGGATAGTGGTTTGAGCTGTTACCCAGGCTCCAAGCATCGAAGGCTGTTCCTCTGCCTGTTCAGCCCTGTTTTCTGGACTCTTGCCAGCATGTGCTGTCCATGGTAAGCACTTGCCTTTGCTGGGGAGGATGCTCCGGTTCCTTCCTCTATCTAAATGAATGTTTTGTTTTGACCACTTTGCAACTAAATAAACTGAGTAACTTCATTTATGCAAATGCTTGCATGTGAGATTAGATTCCTTGAAAAGAAAACGGTGGTCCAAAAAATCTCATCGTCTGAATCTACTTATTCCCTACCAAAGCTTTGCAAAAGTCCCCTGTAAAAGGTACCTAAATGGAGAAGGAAAAGAAAGCTTTTAAAGGCTGGCCAGAATGTAGGGATTTTTCCCTACTTGAGCTTTTCTAGTGGACTGTGTAGCCTTTGGCTGCAAGGCTTGGAGGTTTTTCATTTGGGAGGGTTTTTTTGTTTGTTTATTTTTTGTTTTGTTTTGTTTTTGGTGTGTTTTTCTTTTTTGTTTTGTTTTGGTTTTATTTTAGGGTTTTTTGGGGGGAGTTGTGGTTTTATTTGTTTTGGTTTTTGTTGTTTGTTTTGTTTTTGGTGTTTTGTTTGTTTGTTTTTGGGGTGTAGATGTTTTGTTTCTTTTTCATTTAACATGAAGAACCTTTGATAAGTCTTTTTATTATGTCACAACTGATCACTTTAGAAGACTCAATCATTACTTGCAAACATAATTGTACTCACTTGACCCGAGGAAAATATTGAATTCTCTGTGGAAAAAAAAAAAAAACAAGACATTCAAAATGTTTTTATCTACATGCTGAAATACTTTTATTTTAAAATGCCACTGTGGTACACTGTGAGAGCTTTAGTTTTACTGCATTTTGCGTCTATCCATGAAAAACAGTGTATCACATTTGTTACAAAACAGAACTTAAGCTGTAGACCCTCTTTAGAGTTCAAGAGTTAGGATCTTACTATCTAAGTTTTCTAATGATTAGGAATAATTTACATAGAAGGTCAAATTAAATTTATTACAACATCAAGTTAATGTTAAGGAGAATTTCAGTTGCATGCATGCAGTTGGAGGAACCAGAATTCCCAACATAACACGCAGTACCATTAAAATCCAGTTTGACCCTCCCAAGAATTAAGCAGTCTTCACTGGAGAATAAGCCATTTTGCAAACATATGTGCATGCAGCAGTCTATACATATAAAGATTTCTGAATAGCAATAAGAAGATCCTTTAAAACAACTTTTTAGCATCCACACTGGCAGTTGTAAGCACGGTTTTCTGTAAATTCAACCTGCTCTGCTCTTAGCCTTTGAACCTTCCAAACTCTGAATTAACAGTAGTAAAATGATTTGATTTATGTTGATAAGATGCATAGGTGATATGGCTACTGCAATATTAGAGCCAGATATACAGAGTTCAGTCTTGCATTGCTGTATTTTGTATGGGCACATATCACTGCTTGTCTTGTACAATCAACTGCAGTGCTCAAGTGTCAAGGTTAGTCATGGGGTAGGTACACATACCTGAAAATGCACTTCACTGTGCACAACATATTGTTCTGTGCCTAGTTATAAGCCCTTTAACAACAGCTTTTAAATTTTTTTTTTTTAATACTAGACTAAATTTATGTGCACACTAGATAAGATGTAAACATCATCAAAATTTTGTCCTAGTTTCATAGTTATGCATAATGATAATTGGCAAGCTGGTTCAAGTAAAGAAATAGAACTATTGCTGGGAGAATGCATGCTGCTCTGAAACAATTCATACATTAATCAACTCCAGTTGATATCAATTTTTCAATTGATGTTTTCCGTGTAACACATTCTAAAACAGATTTAGTGCTTTTGTGTCAACAGAAATATTCTATCAATATTCTGCTCAGACTGAACTGGAGAGCTGTATTTAGTGTCTTTGGGAACATTCTCAGTTGTAATCAGTTATAAATCTGCAGCCCTCATTTCCAACTTAGACTGCAACATGTGAGGAAGGCTTGTGAAACTAGATTAGAAAGTGTAAGAAGAGAGTTCCCTAAAATACACTCTTTGATAGCAAAATATTTGCTAGATTATATTTTGGGGTTAAAATGATAAATGAAATCTGTATGAATATTATGACCAGAAGGTCTGCTAGAAATACAAATTCTTATTAAGGTGTTCTGAGTACTTTTTTCCAATAAAAGTTTTCATATTTGGATATTTATAGCTCTAATTTTATTAGCTTTTGTGCGTTCAAGAAGTAACCAGTATAAATTATTCATCTGAACCAATCTTCATTTTTCTGTGCTAATCATTACATTTACGGTTTAAGTATGACTTCTGTGAGGTGTGTAAACTCTGACCATGGATTTTACTGGGACATCTAAGAGGAAGCAGAATGTGTATATTTATAGCACCCTTTGTTAGACACTAAAATACTGAGTTATGATCTTGATGTATTGAGCCTGCTCTTGAGCCCTTGTCTTAGATTGCAAGGAGCTTCTGGTGATGCATTACAGTCGACAGAAAATGACTTTGTAGGATCCTCACATCGGCTCCTTGGTGAGTATCGTGGTCCAAATGCTGTCTGAGGCAAGGGGTTGGTGGATTGGATGATAACAAAGATTTCTCAGCATGGGAAAGGCAGTGCTTATTTCCAGATGCTGCACTGATGGCTGCTCTGTGCTGGGAGGCATTATGGTGTAGGAACACAATATCCAGGATTCCCACAGCCCACTGGCCACAGGTCTGTGCCAAAGAAGAGCTGAGAGCCACGGAGCCACCTCAGCACAGGGAGTGGCTGCCTGGTCTGATGGGCACAGATCAGAAACTCACATATCTACTGAGGGCGAGTTCAGGAAATGAAACTGAAAAAACAATCGTGCAGGTCCCAATAGGAAACAAACTCACAAGGTGATGTGCATGCAAGTAGTTTGTGTGTACCAAACAGTAAATAAACATCCCAGCACTGAATGCATATGCAGCTTCTCCGAGCTGTCTGAATGCTTAACTGCTGTCCTTACAAAGCTGTACTACTGCTCTTCCTAGCAGAAGTCCAAGGCTGCTTTGTTGTATACATCTACAGGATGGACATTTTTTCCCTTCTTTAAAAATGTTTCAATATACACTTCACTTTAAAGAGAGGATAGCAAAACCCATATGAGAAAATAGTTTAGTCAGACGAAGGAAATCAGGTTGGTACTACACACAAAGATTTCAATTTTCATTTGAATGATAAATATATCCTTGGCTATTAAATATGGAAAAGAGGCAATATACTGAACAATGTTGGAGACACTGCTTATTCACAAATAAGCATCACTTTTTCTTATTCTGGGAGTGTGTGATAACTTCTTGTGATGACTAATAATGGAAAAACCACAGATTTGTGCTCTTTGATGCAGATGTATTCATATCCTAGAAACCAAAAATTACATTGAAATAAGTATTGAATATGTAAACTTGCTGATTTTATACATTGCTTATCTTTTGTTGAAGACTTATTTATAACCAGTGTATTCTATAACATGTGCAACAGGAGATTCTTATGGTGTATATATACTGCACAATAGATATGTTTTATTGCTCAGCATTATAATAAGCATCTTTTATAAGTCAAAAAATACACATTCAATACTGTGGTTATTTATCTCAAAAGTAAACCCTTCCAAAAAATAAACAAAAAATGGCCTTCAAATTTATTCCCTAGAGGACATCTCTTATTTGAAAATGATAACACTTGGTGGAGAAAGATATGCCTTTCATTTTGGCTGGGTTAATAAATCTGTGGACTGGGATTTTTATTATATAAAGAAGATATGGTGACTTGAAATAGAAGGTTGTATCCATATACCATGTTATTACTTTTAATGGGGAAGGGAATAAATAAATTCATTGTTTGGTTTTTTTTTTTTCTTTTGACAGCTATCTCCTGTTTATATTATTTCTCCACCTTAAAGAATCACTGATGTTGTACGTGATTGAATTTGATATCTGTGGGTTGTGGAATCAGCCTTTAAATATTTATGTTGATTTGCATACATGACAGCTTTCATCAGTAAAGATCATTATGAACAGCAAATTGGAAGAAGTTAGAAAATTCCTTCCCTTAAAAGGGATTTAAACAAGTTTACAGAATGACTTAACAGAGCTTGCATAATCTTCACAGTCAATAAAAGCCAAAGGCAGAGAAAAGTGCTTAAAATCTTCACCAAAAATGTTTTGTTTCCACTGTGTATTCTCAAAGACTTGCTCTTTAAGCTATAGCAAATGAGGTTTACTGAATATGTACACTTAGAAATATTCCAGTAGAAAAACAGTTTTCAAGGCTTTTCATTTTAAATCTGGATTTCATCTGTAAACTTCACTAATAAGGACATTCAGCACCTTTTTCCTCTACCGAAATACAGTTCCTTATCCCAAACATTTCCTGAAATATTTTTCCTGATGTTCTGAGTAGCACTGTATGAAGAACAAAATTATGATTTAAAAAAGTGCTTGAAATATGTAAATTTTGAAACTGTTTTAACTGCTGTGATTTATTATTGTACCAGGCAATACAATAACCTTCAATAACAATATAAAAAAATAAATCCCCAACTCAGCAACACCCCAAGCCACTCCAAACCATGCCCCCAAATATAGCAAAATAACCAGCATGTGAGATCACCATGAACTGATGAATCACTGACAGCCTTTCTTCCTATGTCTGCTCAGGTAAAGTTCAGATCTTGACCTGCTCACCTGGGAGCCATTATAGAAACCCTAATGAGCTTCCTGATGGCCTTTTAAGAGTAATAACTGATTAAGTAATTGTAGCACCTTATGCTGAAGTGTTTTAAATACTTAAAGGCTTCTGAGCCTCTTCCTACAGAAAAAAAGGCATGTCTGCTCAAGTTATATGATACAAAAGAAAATGTTCCTTTTCATCATTGTTAGGGTACTTCTCTATGTTTATTCTTCTAACCTCTGGCTAATAAGGATGGTGACTGCAGGCATTAGGCGTTAGCCTTAAAAAGATTGATGCTTCTGATTACAGCATACTATAGGATAAATTGTAGGGTTCAAATCTCTCACAGAGTTAAAAAGGATATGTGGTATCTGAAGAAACATAAAGGTGTCAATTTTCTACTTGATGGTACTAATATATTTTGATAAGATCTGCATAGTAAGAATGAGCTCTCAAATACAGTCATTTAGTACTGCAATTGTACATTACTTCACAGTGAGAACAAACAATAAAAATGTGAATCCTTGCCTCTGCTCTGAAGGACAGAGAACAAAGACTTGTAGGCATTACACCTGCATGGAGAGGACTTGGTTTTCAGAAGTGACTGGCAAGAGGAATGGAAGGGGGATAGTGAATGTGAACAGGGAGGTTAATTGCAAAGTGAATGAGTTTGCTACAGAAAGCACTGAGGCTCAGATCCTCAAAGACAGTGTTTGTGTATTGGTAAACAACACCAGGGACTGTGCCAGGCATTGGAGCTTAATCAGCTAAACAATGGAATTGTGAGCACTGTTTCCAGTATGTTTGTGCTGTTGAACAAGTACCACTGCCCCAAACATTTCTTGGAGAGAGTTTGGGAACTAGGATAGGGCAGAAACATTAACATCAATGCAGTTTCAATTCCAAGAGAGTTAAACAGCATTGATGAACTGCTCAGTGACAGGTAAAAGCCTCCTTTTTTTAACTGGCTTTGAAATCCTACCCGTGTATGGAACTGCAAACCACCTGCAGGGCAAACTGCTCAGACATTGTTGTTCCCAAAACTGTAACTGCATTGACAGAATAGTGGGTGTCATAGGTCAAAATTGTGTTGGGAAGCACTATGAAAAAAACAGAATTGATGGCAATGCTAGTGCTTGAGCTTATGTCCAGGCTCTGCTCAGTTACTAGAATAAGTGCAGCCTGGGCTCCAGCTCCATCAAGCTCTGCAGAAAATATTGCAGTATCTTGGGCTGTTGGGACTTCTGAAGATTGAAGAGTAGTGGCTGGATCTCCTGACAGCAGTCTCTTGGTTGGATTAGATGAAGTGGCTGGATTTCCTCACAAATCCCATTACAAATGTCTCGTGCTCCTGACAGGATAATTCCAAATAAATGTGATATGCATATGCTGGCTGGGGGAGAAAAAGTTCAGCTTCACTATTCAGACAGCAAACTTCAAAGATAAAGAGCAGATGAGAGAGTATTGGTGAATCATAATGAGCTTCTTGGAGTACTTTCTATAGTTTCTTCAAGCATTCTTAAAATTCACAGGAAGCAGACATGCACAGTGACTGTTCAGGGCAGAATTTTAGCTTGTGTAAATCAATCTGTTAAATTGATTGCATTTTCTAAGGCTATTTTATGCCAGCAGGATTTGGTCCTCAGATTTTATTTAGATTTTGTTTAGTAAGTAATGTGGCTAAAGTTAGTGAATACTAGTTGCTAGGACCTCCAGGGTGGAAGCATCACTGTGATTCAGTCACAGAATTTTAATTAGAAGGAAAATACAACTGTGCTCCAAACATAAAACCTGGTATATTTTTGCTGGACCCTATAAAGTGTCTTTTCTGTATTACTGAAACACAAACAGTGCTGGTTAAATACAAACCATGCTGCTATAGCAAATGTATTCAAGCAGTTAATATAACACCTTTCTCTTTATGGAGCACATCTGATTTGCACACTTCCCTGAGGTAACACACACACTTTGGCTCAGAACTTGCTGCCACAATCCTTATCCTCACAGCAGGTAGGTGTTCATTAAGAAGGACAATTATGTGTTATTCACTGTGGGATAGTGTTATACTAGATATTTTAGAGGCTCATCATAGCAACATTGGGGCCGTTTACTTTTAGGATCCAGATTTCAGGTTTAAATACATCAGATCTTAGTAAAAGACACATATAAATCACTTTCTATCTTTCCAGAAGAGAAAAAGCTCCACAGTGGTACCCATGGTACCTACAAGGCAGTGCTCTCTGTCCAAAAGTTCAGGAGGAAACCAGCATAAGAATAATGAGGATGGAGTGGTGAAGGGCTGGGTTGTTCATCCTGACATAGATGCACTTGGAGTTCATCACAGTTCAGCAGCCAGCGGGTGATGTGAAGAACTGCCTTGGGAAGGTCAAAGGGAAAGGAAAGAAAAGGGGAAGCAAAATATGGAAAAACATTTTTTTTCCCCATTGATTTAGTTTTCATAATGCTAGCAAGCTAGAGAAAAGGTATTCATCCGTGGCCAAAGGTCTGCAACATGGTAGCAGATCTAAAATAATTGACACAAAGAAGTAAAAGCTTTGGAAAGCAGAATTTTGGCAATTTTGAATGAGGATATTTTTGCTCTCCCTGTAGCTGGTTAATGAATTAGTCCACAACTGCAGCTGGAAATCAAGTCAGCTCTTTCACTGTGATATTTAGCCTTCTGGCACTCATTTAATCCTACCCCCAAAGCAACTGAAACACAGATACAGATTATATAGGACTTTAGTTAATTTATGTGTCCTTACTCTGTGTTTATGTATAGGTTCCAGGCAATGTGATAGAAGTAGGGTTGGTTTTAGTATGCAGATGGGTGAGCTGCCTCTCCTGCATGACTGTAATTCCAGTGTTTTATCAGTGTGTGTAAACTATAAACTGGTGCTCTTTTATCACCGTGAGTGTGTTTATCACAAAGTACAAGTTGAAAAAATGCAGATTTTGTCAGGGAAAAAAGGAAGACTTCCCCTCTTCAGGTATGGTGCTGAGAATGGTTTTGAGTAAAGGAGGGAATGAATCAGTATCTTTTCTAGTTGCAGGACCACAACTTTTAATGGTAGGTATGTCCCTAGGAAGTGTGAGTTTTAGGCAGGCATGTGCAATAATTTATGTCCGAGCCGTTTGTTAATACTGGCAAAGTGTCACAGGTGCTCAAGTGCTGATGGCAGGCTGGGGACAAGAAGGCAGCAGCAGGTCACTGCTTCATCCCTGCACCAAGGGCTGGCATTTTACACAGCAAGAGGTCAGAAAAGCACATTATTTACCCATAACCAGTACAGCAATGAATCTGTGCTTCTCTAAGCTCTCTCAAAGAGTTTTACTGAGTTTGAATTTCATGATTTTCAGCAAAATCTCTTGAAAAAAATGTTTATAGAGAATCCTGGCTCCCATGCAATTACTCTGCCATATGCAGTGACACATCTGACTCATTCTATGAATGTTTTATGCTCCCAAGGGGATTTAGGAGTAAATACAACCACAAGTAAAAACTTAAAATATCAAATTAATTTTGTGTTATACACACGGAGTGATGGAAAATGTCAGTTCAGGGCTTGATCCTGCATATGTTGAAGAAGATTTCTTGGTGTTATTTTGGTTTATGATTGGCGCACAAAGGTCTTGATTTTTTTCTAGTTGTATAAGACCCCATGTTATTAAATAAATATAGGCATAACATATAAACAAAAAACAATGGCAAAGGAGGAATGCTTCAAGTTCCTCCATAAAGAATATAATACAAAATTTTAAGCAGCATATATTTTTCTTTTCATGGAGAAAAAATACATTTGCAATCCTATAATTATGTTCTGAAACAGAAATTCAGTCAGATTACTTTCGGGTCATTATATTATCTGTGTTAGAAAGTAGTAATTGGGGATTACTGAGTTTCTATCAGGTTTGGCTTAACAGCAAACAAGGTTAACATAAGTGGTTGTATAGCTGAGTTAATTTTAAATGATCTTTCAGGCTGAGATATTAAGGCTGAAATGCCTTTAAAGGAAGCTAAATGGGGCTTGTGTTTTGAATGTGATCTGATGTATAATTAGATTTCTCCTACAGAAAGGTTAGAAGCTGTAATTCAATGTTCAGAATCAACAGCAGAACTGTGTCTTTTTAAATTTAGAAATGTATAAAACTTAATACAAGTTGATTTCAAAGATTTACATATATGTAAATGTGAAGGTATTGGAAGGTACTGGATTGAAAACATGGAAAATTTGGGATTACATAGGATATTGTAAGTGATGTGAATTTTTACTCTGCATGGTTAGGCTATTAAAGAGTGTGTGTTTGGGCAGTTGGTGTCATTATACATTAAAAATAAATATGTAGGAAAAAATGATAGGAGTGAAAGGCTGCGTGTAAGAGTTAGCACACCAAACACTATCCATTATAGCACATTTAAAAACTGCTGTACCTTTGCTCATATTTTGTCATTTTTCAAAACTGAACAAGCTTAACACATTGCAGAGGTTGGTTAATTAATTTATTGAGAGTTTTTGTGAAAAATAGCTGACTATTTCTCTCTATCCTTAATAAAGAAATTTTTGAAACCACTTTTATTTTTTTCCTTTCTGTTGCCTCAAAAGAAGGAAGGCTCAAAATGATGGCAGCTTCAGATTAAAATTGAGGCCAGCTTCTTTTGGCCAATTGTTGAAATAGGGTTGCTGTGTTCTCTCATGAAGAGAGGACAATGTCTTTTTCACATGTACACTTCCCATGCTAAGTCAGTTTGAATTAAAGTTGCTGAATTTGCTATGGCAGAAAGAACTTTGAACCTAAATTAGATTTTTGCTTTCCTTACAGCAGCCTAAGGATAGGAGTAGGACATGTAGTGTTTTCACAGAATACGAGAAATCCTATGGACATTTGGCCGCCTTCCTTTCCCTCTGTATTTATGCAGTAATATGGTAAAAATTCACAGAATCTCAGAATGACTAGGTTGGAAGAGACCTTCAAGATCGAGTCCAACGCGTGCCCTAACAGCTCAACTAAACCATGGCACCAAGTGCCACATCCAGTCTTTTTTTAAACACATCCAGGGATGGTGACTCCACCACCTC
>JAOTQP010001286.1:21691375-21701395 GCA_026413545.1 Cichladusa arquata
TTTTTTTAAACACATCCAGGGATGGTGACTCCACCACCTCCCTGGGCAGACCATTCCAGTACTTTATCACTCTTTCCACGAAAAACTTTTTCCTAATGTCCAACCTGTATTTCCCTTGGCACAGTTTGAGACTGTGTCCTCTGTTTCTGTCAGTTGCTGCCTGGAGTGAGAGACCACTCCCCACCTGACTACAAACACCTTTCAGGGAGCTGTAAAGAGTGATAGGGTCAATACATTCAGCAGGCATGGAAAAGGGAAAATCAGAAGAAAAGGAAGGTTCCAATGAATGTTGCATGAAGGAATTATTTCCCCATGTCCATAAGTCCCCCAGTTGCCCCTGGGAAGCTCCAACGCGCTTTGCTGTCGGCGCTCGCTGCGCGATGGGTCAGGGCAGAGTACACCCATGGAGAGTGGCTGACAGAGAAGGGAAAAGAGCAGAAGGTCAGGAAAGGAAGGCACAAGGAGGCAAAGATGACCATGTCCCCTTCCTCCAAGGGCACCTGTGCAGACAGGACTGCACGATGCAGCAGCAGCAGTAGTGGGGAAGCTCCTCCACTGATCTTGAAGGGAAGTAAGAGGAAAATAGAGGCTGCCCTTGGCTTCTTGTTTATGAACTGCTTGCAGAAAGTAAAGGGACACTCCTTGAAGTCAGGAGAGATTAATGTGCATGTGCATGTAGACACTTAACATGATCCTTTTCCTAAGCTACAATATCTAAATACTGCTGATGTCTTTACAAGATATAAAAATAGAAGGAAGTAAATTTTCACTAAAGCTAGAGAAGATGTGATCTAGTATTCTCCTGATAAAATGTGATACTGTTACTGGAGAGGGAGAGAATGTGTGTGGGGAAATTCATGTTCAAATTAAAAATGTATATTACATTTCTATACATTCATTTTATGTTAATATTAAAAAGAATAAAAATTTATCACGTTAATATTATGAGGACAATTTTTCCCTGGGTCCAGTGGTAGCATATCTGTACTTCACTTGACACATCTTGGCTCTGAAAATTTTAATGAGATTTCTTCCTTTTCCAGTCAGTGAAACTTTCTGTGCACCTAAATGTCTAGCTAGTACTTGACGTTTGAAAAAAAATACTAATACACCAACCTTAATGAAGGAGAAAATTCTTGCAGAACTTAGGTGTTAGTCACCTGTATTAAGATCAGGATAATCTAAAAATGTCAGGCCACTGACACTGTTATTTATTATTCAAAATAGTTATTGTGAACAGTCTGTCTTAAATCAACTGTTTTGAGTTTACATGGTGGGGTGCAGCTCCAGGCTGGGATCTTTCAGCACAAGTCTCTCAGCCTGAGGCTGTGCTTGAACTCAGAAGTTGCAGTTTAAGGTGGGACTCATTTGTGCAGGTGCATTTAACAGGGAGTGTCTTTGAGCAGCTTGCTGGGTGAGATCATAAGGAGGGGTAGCATGTGATTTTTCCTGACCATATAGGCATCATTTTTTGGTATTAAAAAACTCTTACTCCCTCTTAATCTGTGGGCAAAAGAGAAAGCAGTTAGATTATGTAGAGTTTGCATGAGAATAAGTGAATGGTTTTGTAAAATTTGCCAGATTTTTGTTGTTGTTGTTGTTGTGATGGGCTATACTTCATTTCTTCTCCAAAACAGTAGAAAAAAAGAGTAAATTTTAATGGGCATTACAACATGTAAATGGATTGTTCATGTAATGCTACATGGCACCTGTCCTGGAAATGAAAGGACAGGGGTATATTTTCTAGTGTTCTATCCTTAATTCTGTCATTTATAATGATAGGAAAGGTAATGAAAACTACTTGTTGAAGACAGCTCACAAAAATGATAAGCGAGAGCAAATAGGTGACACATTGGAAAGAAGAATTCCTGGTAGTTAGAGATGACAGAGGAGGTCTTATGTGCACTATCTATTGTGGTTCTATGCCTGCCTCCTGGATAATTTTAGCAATTCAATTAACCGATATGAGCCTGTGTTTCATCATCTATAAAAGGTAGATTATACTTACCTACCTCGTAGCATCTTTATAATTGATTTTTGTAAAGTGCTTTGGGATTCTCAGATGAAAGGCACTATACTAGTGTCAAGTATTATTATTATTATTGCTACTAGCAGTAGTAACAGTACTTGTCATTTATACTGCTCTTGCCTGTTCACGGTGCTTTAACTAATGCATTCCTGCAGTGCCTCTGTGAAGTAGGCACATGTGTGCTTTTAGAGATGAGGAAATTCAACAACCATCATCTGGCTTTCCCATTTTCAGTGTTCCTAAAAATCTTGAAAAGAAAAAAGGTGAAAAAAATCCTAAAGTACAAACATCTGTGTGATGCTTAGGGCACTTGTGGGAAGCTTTAGATTAGGTTTGGGATTTGGTCAGTTAGAAGGACACAAAATACACTGCTCACAATTTCTGACAAGTTTCTTAACCATTGAAATCCATAAAAGCTTTCCTTCTCTTCCTGTGTTTCTGAATGCCAAAGTGTAGTCATGTTTCAAGGGCAGGTTGGATGGAACTCTGAGCAACCTGATCTACTGAAAGGTGACCCTGTCCACAGCAGAGGCATTGCAACTAGATGACCTTTAATGTTCCTTCTGACCCAGGCTGTCCTGATTCTATGAGTCTATGTCTCTGTGTGTTTATCCTGCTCCCACCATGCCTGCGTTTCCAGGCACTTTCAAGCAATGGTGCCTGGTTTGGCAAACATGGGGAGCTCAGACAAAGGGTCAGTGCCGGCTAACAGGGAGTCCTGGGCATCTTCTTGGCAATGCTCTTAGACAATCTTGAAGTTCAAGCACATTTTTGGTATCTCCAGGCTTAAGACTGATTTGGAGAATTTGGACTGTCTTCTGGTCCAAAGGCTTAAAATTCACTAAATTCTCTTTTAGATACTTAATACTTTGTGTAGGGGTTGGGATTTTTGTTTTGTTTTAACTTCACTAAATCTGTCTTTTATCTGAGATTTTAGATTTTTTTCCCTCAATGTACACATTTCTCTGATCTCTGATAACTCGGAAAACTGGATCAAATACTACAGTAAAGAATACTTGCCCTTGGTTTCATTGCTGCCTTTAGTGCGGGCTCAACAGCTACAGATGTCATTGCATCTGGACGTGCTGTCTTCAAAAGCAGCTAATTTCTGAGATGGCAAATGGTCTTTGATTCACAGCAGCAATGGGCTTTGAGGCTCAGGCATTCTTCCCATGTTCAGCAGGTGTCTAAATGTCACTTACAGGAATTGAGATGTATCTGTTGCTGCACACATAGGCAGAGATGATATGAATGCATGGTGTGGACTCAGGCAGCAAGCCACATTTTTAATGCATTTCAGATATAACTATAATCAAACATGAACTCTGTTCAGCTTATGTGGATATAGCATGATTATACTGCCACACCATACAGGGTGCTGAGGTATTCTGCTCTGTGCAGAGACTCTTTTAAGCAAAGAATTAGGATATGAGATCTGCTCTTCAAAAGCCTTTTCCTAAGGCTTCACAGGAGGAGAGCTGCAGTGTGATCACAGGCTACGGCTTATGGCTTTATCCCATGGTTTCCCTCTGAGGGCTGCACTGAACTGTCCCTGCTATGGACATCCTCCAGTGAGTTTCTGCTTGAAACAGAATGAGGTATAAATAGTTTTCAATGCAAATAGCTTTAAGGGATTTTTTTGTTTTTTTTACAATCAAAAACTGAAATCAGATTTATCAAGAGAACTTCTTGGCCGCTGTGATCCAGGAGACCAGTCACAGCTCAGGATCATGTGTTTGGGATATATGTGGTTTGGGGAGTGGGGAAAACTTGGTTTTGAAAACAAAAGTTCAATAGTTATTTATATGCAGACAATCTCAATGAATCATTTATGTAGCTCATTTGTAAATGAGGTCTAAAAGTGACTCAGCGGTTTTGTGATGAAAAGCGGATACCCAGACACATCTCATTTTTTAAGTGTTACATTCCCAGGCCATCTCTAATTAGAGCTTTGGAAATCTGGAAGTAAATGTTTCTTCCTTGTGTCCTAAACATTAAAGATTATCAATAGCAGCAGACTGCTTAAGTCAGCTTGTATGGTAAGAATGCTTTTCATGGAAACAGTAATGGATAAAAACAGACTGAGTTTGAAATTCAGTGCACACATGCTTCAGGCTTGCCTGAGAGGTGAGCTGTTTAGAGACCTCTGTGCTGCTCATGGTGAAAAACTGGAAAATTACTAATCACAGAGCTGGTTAAATGTGCAATACACAGGCTTGGGTTCTGTGTGTCTCTGACACAGCCTTTTTGCTTTCTGCAGGCTGGCAGGTACAGGGTCCTGCTACCTCACACAGCAGAAGGAAGGGTACAAGAATTAATGAAGTATTATGGATAGAAATCATAATACAGCCAAAACCAGCAAGACTGCCTTGTGCCCCATATGGGGTCTGCATCTTCCTGCTTCCTTACTTCTGCTCACCAGAGCAGCTCCATCCACTTCCACTGCCACAGGATTTGACTTTGTGCTTCAGAAAAGGGTATTTCTGTAACAGGTGGTTGTCATATATTCTCTATGCCTCAGGATACTTTCTTACTGTAGTTTTTGAAAATAAGATTCAGCCTTGAAAACATTACCTGAATCAATAGCTTTACTGGCACATATAAAAGTTAAATTATTACTTAGAAGCACATAGTCAATGTGCGAAATCATTAGTTTTGATATAATCCTAACTCCTACTTACAGCATTTTCCATAATTTCTTTTTAAGGACTAATTATCACCTACTTTTAAATCAGATATATGCAAATATGTTTTAAAACAAAGTCTGAAACATTTCTTTTTCATATAGCTTAAAATTAACCAATTTATAAAATTGCATGCAAGTGTTACAACTTAAATTTCACTTTCAAACTTGTGCAGTAAGAGATTTAAAAATCTCCCCTGTGTATGGACGTGCAATGTCAAGGTATGTCATTAAACTGCAGAAAATTGTATTTGATATTTTCTTGATGCCATGAAAGATGTTCTAAAACTTGTTTAATTATTTTAAACCTCCTTTCAGGTTTAAACTTTTGAGGACAATTTGGTGCATTAGATCCCATTTGATGAAGTTAGGTGAAATGGAGCTGCATCAGGAGATATTTCTGTGGCTATATTCTATGGTGGGTTTTATATTTTTATTTTTATTTTTTAATATGATTTCTCCTCCATATTGCCTAAGGAAATTAAACTAAAGCACATATTTCTGAATAATTACTTTTTAAATGTATGCCATGAAAAGAACCTCATGCAGGCCATACTTTAATATATAAGTGTCAGTAGTCTGGATGTTGAATTTTACATTTTTTGTTTTAACTTGCATATGGTTTTAGGGCAGCTTTTTATTTGCTATATCATAAAAATAATTTGTATTTTGCTTGTGATACAATTCCTCAGTTCATCATTTTTCTATAGTCTAACCAGCAGTGTATCTGTCTTAATATTGATGATGTCTGGGTGATTCAGATGTGGTTGTGATGTTTTCTATCTTTTCCATTTCCAGCAAGACTTGAAATAGGGACTCAGTCATCACTTAAAATCATAATTGCTGAATATACAGAATGTTTAATGTTATGAATATGAAAAGTTCTTTGTGCCAAATGGTCTAGACACTTAAACATGTAATATTTGGTAGTCATTGGGTTCTTAGAAATGAACTTATGTCCAGATAGAAAACACATGTCCAGAATCTCATCTTGCTTCTTCCACTTTTATAACCTTTTATCTCTGTGGATGCCAAACAGCTGTTTTTCAAGAATATTATGACTGTGTCTTAAGTTTGGAGAGTGTGACTTGCACCCTACTCATATAACTTACATCAGAATATTATTACCTGTCTTGAATCTGGCATACTGGTGCCTGTGTAGCATGTGAAAGAATATGGGGTGCTGCTGCTGTGCCATCATTGTGGGCATTTTTACATTTTTATACAGATAATCTGTATATGCAAAACATTCTGACTAGGCTGGTTTGGCTGGGATAGAGTTTGTTTTCTTCACAGTGGCTAGTATGGCGAGGTATTTTGGATTTGTGCTGAGAACAGTTGAGCATTCAGGGCTGTTTTAATTATTGCTGAGTGAGGCTTGCACACAGTCAAGACTTTTTCTGTCTCTCACCCCACCCCACAAGTGGGTGGGCTGGGGGTTCATGGGAAGCTGGGAAGGGACACAGCCAGGACAGCTGACCCCAGCTGACCAGACAGATACCCCATAACACATGGTGTCATGGCCAGCATATAAAGCTGGGGGAGGAAGAAGGAAGGGGACAACATTTGGAGTTATGGCATTTGTCTTCCCAAGCCACCATTACATGTGATGGACCCTGGTTTCCCTGGAGATGGCTGAGCACCTGCCTGCCCACGGGAAGAGTAAATTAATTCCTCATCTTGCTTTGTTTGTGTGTTTGGCTTTTGCTTTCCCTTTTAACCTGATTTTATTGCAACTGACGAGTTTTCCCGCTTTTACCCTCGCAATCTCTCCCCTGTCCTGGCACGGAGGAATGAGCGAGCGGCTGCATGAGGTTAAACCGTGGCACTGTGAATAAATAAACTTCCTCCAAACGTGTGTGAAGCTCCTGTACACAGTCTGCAACTCTAAGCTGGTACCAGGCAGGAGAAGAGCAGTAAGGAGATACTCTAAGGGATTTAGATTACTCTGGAGTTGGAAAAGGAGCCTGCTTCTGCCCGAGGACATAAATTGGGAACTGTATAATGTCCTTTTATGGATTCTTTGCAAGGCGTTATAGAACAGAAGAAAATCCATCCTTTTTAGACAGAGTAACATACCAGCAATCTTTTCAAGTCATTTAGACAGAAATTTGCAGGGTAAAGGTAAGAGCTACTCCTCACACCATTTACTGTCAGGGATTTATAACAGATACAACAAAACCTTTTGGTGTTTTCCAGATGTAAGCTTCCACTATTTACAAAAACAACCCACTGGAAGCAATAAAGCCATGTTCATAATTAAAAACTTCTGTGTGTGTATTAAATATGTTTTGCAATTAAAAGAAGCAGTTTCAGTTAAGTTTGCCATCATCTGCTAGATGCTGGTAGCTTACAAAATGATATAGTAATTGCAGGTTGATTCTTGAGGACAAAAGCTTAAAAGTCTAGATCATTCTGCAGCACTAATTGGTCCCCTGACTGGAATACTGTTGGGGAAGAAAATAAATGGGAACAAGAAGTAAAAAATCTCTGATCTCTTAGGCAGTTCCTAATATTCACTTATTTATTGCTGTCTTTTCTGTGATGGGGTAGACAAATTTCCAGGCTGTTCTCCTGAATCATTTACATCTGCTTTAAATGTTTACATAGAGGAAATAAAAATGTTGAAGTTAGTTATTAGAATCTATATGCATAATAAAAGAGAAATTTAATACTAAAATGCACATAGATATTTTTTCTTTTTTTCTTTTCATCCAACTCAAGGGATGCTTATCTGACTTATTGCATATTAACTGACATGAAAAGCTGCTCTGATTTAAGGTCAGTCTGATTTTTTTTTCAAATTCTGTGTCTCATCTCTAGTTGTACAAAATCTCTCCAGTAACATGCTTGAGAACAGGCGTACTAATCAGTGCTTTAGAAGAACCTAGAAGACATGCTGAGAGTCATTAGCAAACTGTTGAGTGAAACCTGTCCTTCCTCTCCCCCAAGCTTAGTCTAAGCCAGACACCCAACCTGGCCCTTCCTAGTCTCCAATTCCTTTATGTTCACTATAGGTCACTACACTCCATCCAACCCAGTTCCTCCAGACAGGCAATGAGTGGTGCCTGAGAAAGGCTGAGTTCCACCCTGGCTTGCTGAGGGGAGTAATTGTTTATTGTGAGTAGGATAGTGCCTACAGGAAGAGACAAACAGATGCAGACACTGCTGAGCGGCGCAGGAGATGCTGTTTGCTTTAAACCCATAGGTTGGGGGTTTTAGGGATGTACAATCTCATAAGACCAAGCCATTAATTTTTCTAGCAGTCTTTTAAAAAATGCGTTTTACAATGGAGGGAATAAATAGTCTTGTTTTGCAGCACTGAAAAAAAAAGTGAGATCTTTTTCCTGTGTCTTTCTGCGATTTCCATGCCTGGTAAATCCCATGATCATTATGAAATCAGATATCTTTCCAGTAAGGTATGTTGTGATTTTATTTTTTAAAATTTCTTCCGGGTGATTCTATTGCGTACTTGTAGTGTACTTGTAGGCAGAGTTAAGTTTTTTGTTATATGCCATCAAACCAAGAAATTGAAGTGGGATGAAATCAGAATAACATGAGTTTAAAGTTTATGTATTAAAATAAATAGGAAACATTTTTTGTCTATTAGGCTGATGGCAGAAGTAAAATTAAATTCAGCCAGAGTGCAGAAGAGCAAGATTAAATCTGTGATGCACTGTGGTTTGTGAGTGGAAAAGAATGATTCCTGCATATGTTTTACAACATCTGAGTGGAACCACTGATTCTGCAGCTTGGGATAGGAAATACAATCAGTGTAGCTGAAGCCAGGCATCTATTTATCTTAAATTAATCATTCTCCAAGTAGGCAGTTGATATCCTAGTGCTGTGTGCCATCCTTTTTTACATTCATGCAGCACACATTAAACCAAAGAGCTGTTATTGTAGGAGCTGAAATATATTGCAGCATACAGATTGTAAATGTTTAAAAATACACTAACACTTCTGCATGTTCAGTTGGCAATTAAACTGTATTAATATTTTTTCTTTTAATACTTAAAATTATTAGACACTTGGAAACAGATATACTTACAAAATTCTAGCAGCTTTCACAAGAATAAAAATTAGTTTTATGATATTTAAATAGAGAAAAAAAGCTATGGGTGCATTTCAAGCTAGAACATTTTTTGTTTGTGCTTTTTAGTTCAATGAAATTTAGTTTTGATTTTCCCCAATATGTTAACAAACAAAAATCTCAGACTTATTTCTAGTGTTTGAATTTGCAAGAAACAAATTGAATAACAGAAGGACTATTTTTTTTTTCTGTTTCAGTTTGGATACATATAGTTTAATTCAAGAAAAAAATAATTCAGTCAATAGCAATGCTAAAGAGAGACCTGCCTTTGAGGCACAGTTTCTCCAAAGCATTTAAATTTTAATTTCATTCTAGGGCAGAGCCTGAGGTTTTGTTGGATTTGACCTCAAATGTCATAAGAGCAAATAAAATAATATGATAATTTACTGTGTCCTACTGCAGATTTAGTAATTAGAAGAAACTAAAGGGAAGAGGAGACTCATCATTAAGCAAAAAGCAGGAAATTAAGCAGACATTTTCTCTTAAAGCATCATTTTTTTCTCTTAAATATTGATGATATCTGACAGTAATTGCCTGCCAACAAACGTATTGTAACTGGAGTCTTATTTTTGTTGATTCTTAAATCATCACACCTTTTTTAAATCTTCCTCCTCCAAGTTTTCTTTGTTTTTGGTTTTAAATCAAAGCTACTTAAAAAAAAAAAAAAGATAGTAGGATTTAGAAATCCTAAATGGCAATTTTTTAACATTGTTTTATCTTTTAATATTTTCAGCAGCTTTTTATCTATGCCATGCAGTATGTATGCACACAAAGTCTCATTTTATGGGGAAGTTTTATTTACAGGAAGTTTTATAGCATTTGAGCTATATAAGCTCTCACAGATATTCACTCTCTTCCAATCCTGACCACTCTTTAGACATGCCACACTGTAACCATTTTGAAGGACTTGCCACCCCCAGATTTTTAACCTTCCATGGGAGATTTTGACTGGGCATTTGGAAGCATCTCTTTACTGAGAGGGTTGTCAAACACTGGAACAGTCATCCTAGAAAGCTGGTCCATGCTCCCAGCCTGGGACTGTTTAAGGGGTATTTGGACAATACCCTTAGCAACATGCTTCAACTTGGTCAGCCCTTAAGTTGGGAGTAGATGAGTGCTGCCTATCCAACTGAAGAACATTTCTATTCTATTCTATTCTATTCTATTCTATTCTATTCTATTCTATTCTATTCTATTCTATTCTATTCTATTCTA
>JAOTQP010001286.1:21708055-21738313 GCA_026413545.1 Cichladusa arquata
TATAATATAATATAATATAATATAATATAATATAATATAATGTAGAATAGAATAGAATAGAATAGAATAGAATAGAATAGAATAGAATAGAATAGGTCAGGCTTGAATCCAGAAAAACATATAATGTTTTTGTATGTGATACCAGTATTGTTGCATATATAAGCATAGATTATGTATTTACTAAGGGTAGAGAGGTCAGAGCTCTAGATAAATTGAGTGGAGATGAATATGCAGCTCTTGTTTCTATGACTGAGCATAATGCACCCAAAGATACGAGTCTGCGATGCTCTGCTTGTCGTGGAGAATGTGTAATGAATAAAATGCAGATATTGTGTGAAGGAAAAACTGTACAACAGCACAATGCTACAACTGCTGTCCGACAGTAATGAGCCACTGTATTGCAACAGAATAAAACAGACATAATTATTTACTGATATATCAGTACCTGTGGAAGGATAAAATTAGCAGAGTTAGAAAAGAGGGACAAAGCTCACACCTTTTGTGAGCTTCTCTGGCAAGATAAATACCAGAGGAAGATTTCTCTTGTCAAAAAGGACAACGATTCGTCTAAATTACCAAAAATATCATAAAAGTTCACATAAATTTAGGAGAATTTAAAAAACTTGGTAAAGGTACTATTAATCAGTTTATTTTGTTTGAAAAAAACAGATAATGTTTCTGGCTAGGGTCTTGGGGGGAGATCTGTCTGGAATATCTTCTGCTGACAAATCTAAGATATAAAGTAGGTTTAGCCAGTGAAACAACTAGAAAAACCAAAATATTCATCATCTGGCCAACCGAATTCACCAGAGAATTACTTGTTTTCTTACAGTTCTCCAACAAATGGTAAGTGCTCCTTTTGTGTGACCTGTGGTTACATAGGTGAGTATGTGTATGGCACAGAGTCCTTTAGGAGTCTCTGAGACTCTAGATACACATAAAAGAACATTTATTTCCTCATGCAAATTCTAACATGGCAGGTTTAAAAAGGTGGATGCAGCTGTTTTTCCAGATGCAAACTGTGTTCTGTTATCAGTAATGAATTGTGGACTGGATTTGGATTGCCTATCTATAGTAACACTGAATTATAAAGAAAAAAAGAATGAAGATTTATCCTACCTTTTGAAAGTATGATTTTAAAATATAATTGCTTGTACTACCAGAAAGCCCTGTTTGAGGCAAAAATATTATCTTAGGGGATAGAGATATAAAATTGGGATACCCACCTTTCAAATCTCATGAGGTGTAATGGTTATTGATAGTGCACAACGTGATGCCTTCAGTGTCAATGGCTGTACAGGAAAATTCAGTTCCATAACGTGGGTCTATGTCTGGATACACCAATGATGTTCCTCTGCCCAGATGGTCAAAAGCATTCCCTGATTTTTATTTTTTTTCCCTTCCATGAGTTCTGTTTATGGAGTTGAAATGTATCCTACAAAATTGGAAGCATTTAAAGAGGGATTTAGAAAGATTGTCCGGATATGCAGGAGGATTTTAGGAGGAGCAACACTCAACAGTGTTGAGGCTTGTCAAGGTGTCAAGCAGAGCTTCTACCACTGTATTAGTGATACTAATGAGGGCTAAATGAGGAAAATGTGGCCTGTTGCTAAAAGGATGGGAAAATTAGTGACAGCAGACAGAGATACAGCTGAGGTGCTCACTGCTGTCTTTAAGTCAGTCTCTACTGGCTTGGCGCTAGTGAAATATACCTAATCCACCTTTGATGACTCAAAGTTCAGGATGCAGCTCATGTGGAAGTGTTTTCTAATGTGAGGAAGCTCTTGCTTTCAGAAAATGGTATCTCACACTCTTTAATAGTGGTGTTCTGGTGGATTTTTGTTAAAAAGATGTTGGCAGACATGGGAATATCTTAATGATTCAGAGCTGGTGCAGCTGTCAAGGAAGACCTTAAAGAAAAAAGCTTTGATTGTTGAAATATACTGTGATGCACTAAACAAAGTATTAACATACAAAATACATTTAATTTGAATGTTTATTCTAATGCTGGCACAATGAAAGGGTCACAGCTGGGAGTTAACTCACTGCTGCGCTCTGTATGCCCAACAAGCCTGCAAAATACACTTCTTTCTGAAAACATTATCTTTTTTCCAATTAATACCGTTCTACTTCTTGCTCAGCCTAATGCCCTACCCATAGTCATACATTTCTGCAGTACACAAGTGTTTCTGTTTCTCTTTACGGAGCATGATAAGCAATGTAGTTGATGTTTCAGTTGAAGAAATCCTTCTTCAAGACACCCATGCCACGTGGAGTGTCTTCCAGAAGCCTAACTGAATCTAGCCTAAGGACCAAGAGTGTGGATTTGTCATAGGAATAGGTGTGGTGTTAACTCAGTTTAGAGACCTGTTACTCTCATTCTTTTTTGGGGGTGTCTGATTCAGTCCCAAGTTTTCTAATCACAATGATTGCCTTTGCCAAAACACAGCAGAATAAACCCATGGAACCTGTGGGAATCAAATACAAATGAATCAGCTTCAACAAATATGGCATATATATATAGATGGTTAACATCTAGTTTATACAAGTGGTGTGCTCTCAGAAAAGGTTGAGTTGAAAAGAGATCATTTACAGGAGAAAAAAGAGCATTTTCAAATATAAGCAAAATACTGGAAAATAGTCATTAAAGTTAAAGCATAAGAAAGAGGAAAAAATGTTAAGAATTTGTGGGAATGTAGTAGAAAGAACATAGAAGAGAAAAGATTTTGGAAGGTGCAAGGCTCCTGTAGGAAGTCAAGGCATTCACCTCATATACATGTGCACATCTTTTTCTCATTTGAACAACTTGATGTTAAGAATGGCAGCAAAGGAAAGTTTAATCTGTTCACATGGATAAGGCTCTGAGGATCAATAGCTCAAAAAAGTCATCTGAAAGGTGAATGCAGATCTTTTACAAGATGTAGGTCAAAATCTGGTTTAGAACTTGAAATCCTGAAATCTGCTGTAAGACCCAAACAAACATGGCAAAACACAGGAAAAAAATACAGTATCCTTTTTTTTCCCCTTTTTTTTCCTTTTTTTTCTTTTTTTCAGGTTTTTCTTTTTTTTTTTTTTTTTTTTTTTTCGTAATGTGCTGCAAAATTTCCGATGCATTTTGTTTTTTTAAAAAATTAACGGGAGCCTACTCTTGTGATAACTTTGTAGTTTGCATAAGAGTCATTAATAACTTATGCACCTTCCAGCCTAGCTCCTTTGTCTGACACCTATTCAGCCGTAACTATGAAAAATTACTTTCACACAAAGCCTTTTCAGTTCCTGGAAGTACATACAGACTGAAGTTGAAACCATTAATTTTTCAGGAAATTTAAACTGACTACTTGGCCAATGCCAGACGTATTTTGTAAGGAAGACTTTTTTCATGAAAAGTCTGGTCTTGCTTTTTCCTTTTCTGCTTTTAGAGTGCTTTTTAACACCTACATTTGTGTGCCTATGCTAAGAAAAAGAAAAAAAAGAATTTTTTCCCCCTCCATAAAGTATTTTAAAACAATATCTTTTTCTGAGTGTGTCTCATTCTTTCTCATGGTATTATTTGGCAGCAGAAGCTGGAAGCTGTCTCCAAGGTCTGAACATTATTATGAATCCGTCTTGTCTTTAGGGTTGATCTAAACTATTACAAAAGATAAAATGGTAAAAATACAGTAGTATCAGCACCAATAAAATAATTTGTCCCATTCCTTTTTTCTCTGGCAAAGAATTGAATGACAACACTACCCAGTTGTTCAGGTCTTGAAAAGGTCTGAAGCATTGTTTTTGGCTTCGAAATAATTTTCCTTGAAATGAATTTTGACTTCTTTATATTGTTGGTCAAGAAGGCCTTAAATTTAGAATTTGGGACTATAAAGCTAAAATATCTCTGAAAGGGCAAGCACAGCATCATTTCAAAACCTATTGACCATGAATAAGAAATACCTTAAGAAATAAACGAGGATATCTTTTCCCCTTTCTTTGATATGATTTACAAAGGTCTCCAGAAAATCTTTTTATTGCTCTCTCAGTATATTAAAGAAATATTTTTTTAGTAGCAAAGTTTTTGTCATTTCACTTTTTTTCCACTTTTTAAATTTACTTCCTAGTTCATACGTTTTCCCATGCTGCAATTAGTATTAGAATTAAGTAAGAGTATGACAAATATTAATTTTTCAGAATTACTTCTTGAAAATTTTTCCTATATTAACTGTTTTTTCAAAACCTTAGAAAAGGGAGTAGTAAAAAGGGATTTAATGAACTTTGCAATGACTGTCTGTAAGACTTGCTTAGCAAATTACTCTGTGTAGCATAATTTTACTTTACCACAGCTTGAGAGAGTAAGAGAGGATGGCTTGCTCTTCAATGCTTTCCATCACTTCTTACCCAGATCTCTAAATATTGCATAGGTACTTTAGATAGGGATCTTTAATATAAAAAATAATGAAACCGAGTTTCTAGCAGGAATACAAAGGCTGAAAAGGAAATGAACTCAAGTATTCAGAATTAATTATTTTGTCTGAGTGTTGTGGTTTTTTCTTAGCATGAGGGAAGAAGAAATAGAAGACCTGTTTAAACTTTTAGAATGTAAAGCTTAAACAGAAACCTCAATTAGTTGGAATAAACTTAGTTTTAAAAATTATGAATACATGAAAATATAGTGGAAGCTACAGTTCATGTAAAAAGTACTTGAAGCCTGCTGCATACATAAAACAGATTTGTCAAAATATTCAACCTGCGAAAAATGTCATGCTTATGATTTTACTTGTCTGATGCCTCCTTAATGTAATGAAATTATAAGAGGAAAATTCAACAATGAAAGAAAAAAATTTCAGTAAGAATTTTTTTCTATAAAAAGGCTTATGTTTATAAATATGAATTGTATGAATTTCAAGAAGTCTGAGAGACAATTCTTGTAGTGTGGTAGAGGAACTAGTGCAACTTAATTTACTGCTTTTATGTTTTCTGTCTGTAAGAATACCTGCCCTGTCTATGTAGTTCTCAAGTAGCTTTTAGTGACAAAATAACTACTAAAATTAATATGCCCCCGAGGACAGTGTTGTTCCATATGTTGTGTTGAAAAGCACTTCAAGGCAGATCCACCTTTACATTTCCACTCTCTTTCATGCACCTTTGAAGGTGACATCTCTGGTGGCATGTTAATTCCTTTGTAGCTTCTAAACTGCCTTCCCAAAGCACCTCCATGTGTGTGGCAGCATGCACGATGATCCTGCTATTAATTCTGTAATAGCATGGCTTGTTGAGGCAGCACCAGCACAACCTTGTCATGGGTTCTGTCTACTGGATATTACACAGACACTCCTCTGATTCAGCCGCTAGTTTGATTCCATTGCTAAAGCTCATGGGAGAGTATCTATAGGAAATAGGAATTGGGTGGAAAATAAGAATATCATACACTTCTTGGCAGATTGAGGAAGTTACAGATGAATAGATTTTTAGGTACAGCCTTTATTTTTTGTCCTTTAAGAGGCAAGAGTAAAAATGCATGTGCTTTGTCCTTTTTGAGCCAGTTGTGCAAATGTACTTCAATTAGAAGTTTTTCTAGTAATTTGAGTAAATAGAAACTTACATTTTTGACTTAGCTCTGTCTGCAGGGCTATCCATGCAGTTATGTAAATTCAATATCAGTTCACTAAATTATTCTCCTGGTTTAACAACATGAGCTTATGCCACATTTTTACGGAAGCACAAAGGGAATAATTGAAATAAGAAGTCCAATATTAAAGGCTAAAATGAATGAGCTAAAAAATAAGCTTCTGGCAATATGGAATTATTTATTGTGTGTATTTTGTTGCATAACAAGGGTCTAATTTGTGGTGTTGCCAAAATATGCAAAATCTGAAATCCTTATTAGTGAGTCAGAGTCATCCTACTAGCCAAAATCTTTCATGTGAAACACCTGTGAATTCAAGGTACATTAGAAACTGGCAAAAGCATCTTAAAATACTGAAATAAATTCTAAATAAACTGTTTTGCCTGGGAAAATTTTGTCAAAATTAAGTGCTGGCAGTGGAATCTCCAACGATTATTGTTATGGGTTACTTTAGGGATGGCATTTGATATATTCATATATATATATATATATATATATGTATTTTGCTTACTGTGAAATAACTTTCTGCTCAATTGGTTTATTATGAATCGATGGATGTGGCATATCCTGTTACTCACACCTGTGTTGAATTATATTTAAAATTTATGCATGATTTTTTGTATTTTTATATTATAAAACATTTATTTGAATTTAGTGCTTTAACTTGCTCAGTCCTTTCTGTCAGTACTTTTTTTTGACAATTTTTAAACATACAGAAAGAAAAGCATCTTTCACAGGTTTGGAAGTAAGTACTAAATAATGGCAAAAATGCCCCCCCAAACCTGTAAATATTTCAGCTAGGTGTACCTATTTTATAATTTTGTTAAACATTCAAGCTTCACATCTAATGCTCTTTACTGGCTGGATGCATTTTCAAATTCTTGCATCAAGAAACGTGGTCATATTGTGTGTATTATATCAATTGTGCTATGGATTTTGCCAAAACTAGGAGAACTTAATTTCTCACATAATGAAATGATCAGATAATTTTATTTTGGGATACTGAGCCCATTGTACATGTTGTTTATAACAGGTGTCATATACTATCTATTTATGCTGAAGGAAGTCTCAGCCAGACTCTTTTCCTTCAAATGATTAAGTATTAATATGTTTGGCTTTTGTTTCTTTGTTGGTTTTTTTCATATCTGCTCTTATCCACTAAGCTCATGATATGCAGGTACTATTCTTTTTAGAAGAAGTACCAGCATAAAATCTGATCTCTTGCTAACTTGAGTCAGCAGAACTGCAACAGTCATTTGATGTTTGTCATTCCTCACAAGCAGGTAGCAGGGTGTCATCATGTGTAGTTCATTACCTTGCTGATAGCACTGTATCATGCACTCAAAACTTCCATTAAAGCAAGTTTTTAAAATATAAGAGAGCATAATACTAAAGTATTTTCCTCTTCTAGCTTATTAATTAAGCCACCAAGGCCATTTGTACTTCAGTTCAAATTTCAGCACAGACATAAAAGTAGTTTTCTCTTCAAAGCTGCTGAAATAGCACCTTCTTTGATTTTTAACTCTTTTTACCTCTTCTCCCCATAAAAAAAAATGAGAACTTGTTTTTCATATTCTGGATGATGCTTTTCTCGCTCCTTCGTCCCTTTTCTTAGATGTTGTTTCTGGCTTACTTTGTTCCAAGTTCACAGTGACATGGTAAGCAAGGCCAACAATAACTTGAAGTATATGAGACCATTAAACTGCTTAAGATTTGTTTGCAATTTGGGTTGGATAAAACCTTTCTGTACCTGCTGCACAATTAACCCTCATACTTGGACACCGTGCTCATTAACACTGCTGATATTGAAACCTAATTGTTGTATTCGTTTAGATCTGGAATTATGCTTTCTTTATAGAATCAGCTAGGTTGGAAAAGACCTTTGAGATCATAGAGCAACCTATGACCTTGTCAACTAGTCCATGGCACTCAGTGCCACATTCAGTCTTTTCCTAAACACTTCCAGGGATGGTGTCTCTGCCACCTCCCTGAGCAGCCCATTCCAGTCACCCTTCCTGTGACGAAATTCCTCCTATTGTCCAAGCTAAACCTCCCTTGGCACAGCTTAAGGCTGTGTCCTCTTGTCCTATAGCAAGTTGCCTAGGAGAAGAGACCTACCCTCAATTGGCTACAACCTTCTTTCAGGTTATTGTAGTGAGTGGTGAGTTCTCCCTGAGCCGCCTTTTCTCCACGCTAAACATCCCCAGCTCCCTCAGCTGTTCCTTGTAGGACTTGTGTTCCAGACCTTGTTGCCTTTCTCTGGACATGCTCCAGCAGCTCAACATCCTTCCTAAGTTGTGAGGAGCACAGTACTCAAGGTGCAGCCTCAGCAGTGCTCAGTAGAGGGGAAGAATGACCTCCCTGCTCCTGCTGGCCACACTTGCTGATACAGGCCAGGAGCCATTGGCCTTCTTGGCCATGTGGGCACAGGGTGGCTCATGTTCAGCCTGTCAGTCAGCACCCCAGGTCCCTTTCTGCCTGGCCATTGTCCCCACTCTGTCCCCAGCCTGTAGTGCTGCAGGGGGTTGTTGTGGCCAAGTGCAGGACCTGGCACTTGGTCTTGTTGAATCTCATATTGTTGGATTCAGCCCATCTTTCCAGCCTGTCCAGGTCCCCCTGCAGAGCCCTCCTTTCCTCCTGCAGATCAACACTCCCATCCCACTTGTGTCATCTGCAAATTTTCTAATGGGACTCAATCCCCCCATCCAGATAATCAGTAAAGGTATTAAACAGGACTGAGCCCAACACTGATCCTGGGGGGATATCACTGCTAACTTGCTGCCAAGTGGATGTTATGCCTTCGAATGTACTGTCATGTCAATAAACTACAGTGCTAGCTTACAGCATAATATTTCTTTCTTTCATAGGAAAAAAAATGTTATTCATCACTGGCACCTTTCCACAATGCTTTTTATTCCTGACAGGATTACCCTAATATTTTTATTATGCTTACACTAGCTGCCTTGAGGTCTGTATCAGTAATTTGAACACCTCCATTTTGTTGCTTTTCCCATTCAGCAGTTCCTTTAGGAAGTAGCAAATCTACCTTCTTTTCAACTGTGCAGGCTAGGCCAGCTCATTCCTTTCATTATCTATGTTGATTACATATTTACTGTTCTCATCAACATTAATAGTTTCTTTCTCCTTATTGCACTTTCAAATTTTCCCTGGTAATCATTTTTCTACTGTCATATTCTGACTTACTCATTTTCCTCTTTCTGTAAACTACAGCCATGCACAGACCTTCATCTGCTTTTAGAGCTTCATGTGTTTTCCTTTTCCCCTCCACATTGAAAAAACAAGCTAATGCAAATAAGGCAGATTTCTTTCTAATTTCCCCCTGTACTCCTTAATTTAAAACTCAACTCATTAACCCTGCTATCATGCATTTCATCTTGATTCAACCTTCTCTATGGATTCACATCCATGGAGCAGATACTCATTCAATCAGTACTCATTCTAATGTTTTCTGATCTATTACTATCATTTTTCCACAGCACTAAAACTTGATCTTCATTATTTTGCTGTGCTTCTTCTTTCGTTTGAGAAAAACGACAAGAATTTAAATTAAAATTGCCCAGGATTCCCAGAGGCATAATGTGTAGCCCCTTTAACATGAGTTTTATTTTGTCAGCTTTGCTGATATGGTGAATAGTCAGTGGGTTTTTCTGACTCTCATGAGTGTTTTTCAGATTCCCATTCTCCTCTCATGGCCTTGTTTGTGTAGACAATATATCCTTCTTTCTTCCCTGTGTGTTATAATGACAAAATCACTTCTCCCTCCTCATAAGAGCAACACTAACTAGATTAGGTAGCCAGAAAACTGATTCTTTTACTATATTTTTTTTATCCAACCTCATCTTTTCATAATACCATTCTTAACTTCCTGAAGCTCAGGGGCTCTTATTCATACACACACCTTGACCTTTCCAGTCTTATTTCCAAGGAAGGGATTGGTGCAGGAATGTATAATAATGTCTGTTGGGTAAAACAGAGAAGTTGATGTTTTCAGTTGTTCTTCCAGACAAGGAAAGGAGAGAGAGGCAATTTTCTGAAGTTTGTTCATTCTGCAAACCCAATATGCTCCTGTTTGTGTCAAGGTCTTCCCTAGGAGCCTCAGAAACCCTTTGTAGGAAATGAGCTGTTTCCTAAAGAAAAAACTGAGGAATTTAGAGATGTAAAATCCTCATCTTGATCACCTCTATGAAAAGCTTCATATGCCACTGCAACTGCAGTACCAGCTAGTTGATTAAGATATTATTTTAAGTTAAATAAATATTTTTCCTTTTTATGGACCTTTTAAAAAATTTTTATTAGATAATTATTTTATTTATTGTTATTTTTATTTCTTGCGTACTCAATAATTGAACAAAAAGTAAGCATGACTTTTTCTGTACCTAATAATCCAGCATGGTAAATTACAGTGAGCCAAGACCTTTTCTTTGGCATTTACCAAACTTACAAATCATACTAGGTTTATTGGGAGGCTTATATATATGAAAAGATCTTGGTGAAAACACACTCATAGGAAGACTGGGATTGTTGCATGAAATATTTTTAAACTCAATACAAACTCAAAGTTTTTTCCTTTTTCAACCAAAAAATAAAAAAATTAAAACAGAATATTTTTTTTTCTGGTGAGGCAGACAGTGCAACAATGCAGAGAAGTTTGTATTTATACTCCAGCATTGGCACCAGTGAAATTCCCTCTCTGATGCTTTGTTGCAGATGATGTTTAAATGTATGATTGCTTAAAAATTGTTCAGTTGTTGGTGGTTTTTTCCATTTTGATATAAAAGGAGTCATAACTTTTTCTTTTTCTTTTTTTTTTTTTTTTTTTAACATTCTTTTAACTCCCTACATCATGTATTTGCATAGAACTTGTAGCTACAGCACCTAACGATTTCAAGACCCAGAAGGTGCCACATAGCATGGGCAGTATATGACATTATTAACTACATTGGTGGCTGAAGAGTTTTCGGACTTCGTATCTCAAGAAAAATCTAGCAATTGATGACCCTTTTGAGGGGTTGATTTAGAGGGAGAATACAGCTAATGTTGTATGAGTGTGATGAAGAGATTGTGGAGGAAGATTTCAAAGTGACTGGCCAAGTTAAGTGAAACAAACTGCAGGAGTAGTGTCCCCTGATTCCTAATTTTCAGAAAAACTTTATTCCTCTAAGGTACAGAGAATTTCTGCCATTTCATGCTTGGAATATTGCTTTGGGCTTCTTCTTCTGAAGTGTAATCTTTTTTTTTTTTTTTTTCCATTTTTATCTGGTTGACTAGGCAGAAAGCGCAAAAATCCAATTTTCAATGGATGAAAGTAATTCTGTACAAGTGGAGAGTTATACCTGCTTCATTGGAGGAGTAAGGACTAAGTTTTTTTATTTGTATCCTTGGGGAGAGTCATTCACATAGAGGGTGTTTCTAGTCCTTGGTTAGGGTCCTGTTCCTATCCTGGCTCCATCCACTGATCATCCAGGGAGAGGTTTGTCATTTGGGATGGAGAGAATGGTTGTCTCTGTCAGTGAGGCTGTGCCTCCTTTCAACAATCCCTCCCTCACACTTCTGAGCAGCCCCATGCTGCAGTGGTGATTCTCAGATTTGGTGTCTAACTTGGTGACTGTCCCATATCTGCTCTACAGTGTGACAGCCTTGTGTTTTCTGCTGTATGCTTCAAAATTACTTTTGGGGTCAAGAAAATCCTAAAAATGATCCAAAGCTTAGGCTGTATTTAACTTCATATAAGAAAAGCAAGGAGAAGGATCCAAAGAATGTCATTATATATACATACAGGGCTTTTTTTTTTTTTTTACTTGCACACCAAGCAAACAAACAGTAGAGACTCAATTCCTTTCTCAATTACTTATATATATATATTTACCTACTCCACATTATCAGCAAATCAACAACTATAATGACTGAAAAGATGTTCTCACCCCATAAGGAATGGTAGCATCATTTATAGAAGGTACCAGATTAGAAAGCTGGGATATTCTATAGCATGCTGGTGAGAAAACTGCTGGAATGTACATGTGCAGTTCCTTATCACTTACAGGTATTATTAAGAGGGTGGTCTGACAGAACTGAAAGAGAAAAGCAAAACCTGCATATGCTGAAGGCAACTGCATGAGGTTCAATGAGGTGAAGTGCCAGGTCCTGCCCTTAGGTCACAACAACCCTCTGCAGTGCTACAGGCTTGGGGACGAGAGGCTTGAGAGCTGCTCAGCAGAGGGACTGGGGCTGCTGGTTGGCAGCAGCTGAACATCAACCAACAGTGTGCCCAGGTGGCCAACAAGGCCAATGGCATCTTGGTTTGTATCAAGAATAGTGTGGCCAGCAGGACTAAGAGCATTATTGTCCTTCTGTACTTGACACTGGTGAGGTTGCACTTCGAGTACTGGGTTTGATTTTGGGTCACTCACTTCAAACAGCACCAGAGGGACTGGAGCATGTCCAGAGAAGGGCAACTAAGCTGGAGAAAGGTCTAGGAAATGTAACCCATGAGGAACAGATGAGTTAACTGGGGTTGTTTATTTCAGAAGAGGCTTAGGGAAGATCTTATCAGTCTTTACAACTACTTTAAAAAAGTTGTAGTGAGATGGGGCTTGGTCTCTTCTGCCATGTCTCAAAGTGAAAGAATGAGAGGAAGTTTGTGAAAGGTTCAGATTAGATATTAAAAAAAATTTCCATTGAAAGAGTGGTTAGACACCTCAATGAGTTCCCCAGAGAGGGGGTAGAGTCACCATTTCTGGAAGTGTTCAAGAGGCATTGAGGTGTGACATTTGGGATTTGGTTTAGGGGTCATTTTGGTGGTGCTGGGTTTGATAGTTGGACTCTATGATCTTTACCAACATTGGTGATTCTGTGATTCTATGATTCTGTATAGTTTGTCTAAATAGTGAATAAATGCACCTAGAGAAACAGGAATTATGTGAGTACTGGGAGGCAGCAAAAATGTGGTTAAATGCTTTGCATTTATTAGGATAAGATTGTCTCTGTACTTACTGCATGTAAAATATGCCAAAAGGAACGTGACTTGATGTAATGGGATATAATTTAGTGAAGAAACAGTTTAGATCAATAACGAGACAACTACCTGACATGGAGATCTATACAATTCCAGAAGAACTCTCTTAAAAAAAATATAAAAATTAAAAGCTCCATCCTTTAAGACATTTAAAATTATAGTAGGAAGCATCAGGGAAAAATTCTATTTTGACAGGCAATGTCTCTTTCTCCTACTTTCTTTCTAAAGCACCCACATGTGTTGCTGTAATACCTGTGTGCTTCAAGATGGACTAATGGGACTTTTGTCTGTAATTCATATAATTTTCTGATATGGTTAGGCTTTTGAGTGGCCTGAGTACTTTTGTGATATAGCCTACTGATAATGGTTTTTCTCCACTGAGATAAATGCTTCCTAAATGAACCCTATTTTGAAACTGTAACAGTGTGTTTCCATAATTTTCTATCAATGTATTTTCTTGATAAAATTTTTAGCTCATGTGTTTAATTTTTTTTGCCAGACGTATTTTTGTAAGCATATCAGTTTTGCACTTAGGAGCCCTGTGAAAAGCAGTAAAAACAGTCATCTTCCTTTCTTCTTTTTCCTTTTTCTTTCCTTTTTTTCCTTTTTATTTGTTTGAGTCTAGTCTTGTAAACTAGTAATGTGTAAATATCAGCATGAGCTACTTTTTGATAGGAAGACCTGAAATGTTCACTTATGACTGTTAGTTTAATGGTTGGACTTGATGATTTTAAGGTTTTTTTTCAGCCTAAATGATATTGTGATTCTATGGAGAAGTATGAGGAGGGATAATTTCTGTTTATTTCCACTAGACTTGAGAAAATTAATAAGTTTATACCCAGAGTCTGGTATTTGTGTGTTTTCATGCAATGGTGACAAGCTGCCTTGCTTTTGAGGTAATTCTCATCTCCAGAAAACACAAAGAAAAACAGAAGCAGACATAAGGAGAACTTGAGTGTACAGAGGAATGAAGGTACAGAGGGAAAGCAATGGCAGCATGAAGTGAGAGGCTTGGGATACCAAATGTTCTGGGGAAAATCCTCCTTGTATTAATGATACATGCACACAATCCAAAATGCTGCTTAATTACAGGATATTTTTAATATAAATGAAAATATGATAGTAGTACAACTTTTGCAAACAGTGGAAACTTCCACAGTACCACGTTTAAACTGAGGATGGGCCATTCCAGCTTGGAAAACAAGGGCTGCATTTACCCCAGGGATATCTCCATCACTCTAAGCTTCAGCAGCCAGGAAGACCACTGCCTCCCTGCCAGCATTCAGGTCTCACAGCCCAGCAGTCTGCTCGCTCTCACACCACACCCACAGCCATCCTCTAGTTGTTAATGTACTCAGCAACTTTTCCCTCCAGCTACTCTTGCTCTTAGACCAGGTGGTTATCACAGCAAATTGTTCCTCTGCCTCTCTTCCTTCTATTCAGTCCCTGTCCAGCCCCTTCAGCCTGTGAAAATGGTGACTGTTTTGTTTTCTTCTTCAAAAATACATCGTGCCACTTCTTGTTTCTTAAATCCTACCCAGATGATCAGAATAATGCAAGAATTCTTTATATGGTACTGAATCATATATATATATATGTATGTATATATATATATATATAGACACTTTTTCAAGTATTTTTAAAAAATATTAGATTTAGTTTGGTAACTTTTATTAAAGCTCTGAAGGAAAGATGGAATGAGCTCACCAGTTCATTTCATGTACTGATTGTAAAACGTGTACTTCAGAAAAATACATGTTTCGAAAATTAAATTTATGCATTTTGTTTTCTGTCTTTGTTAAAACATCTGGATTTTGCTGCTTGTTGCTTGGTGTTTGCTGGGGTTTTTTGTTTGTTTTTTTGGGTTTTTTTTTTAGTTGGGTTTTTGTTGTGGTTGTTGTTTTTTCTTTATTGTGTAGCTTTTCTTCTGGTATATACTTCACTTCTTTATCTAATTTACTACTATCTCAAGAGTAAAAGGAGAACCTATCTGTAATTTCTGAGACTTAACCTTGAGTCCTAATATTGTTCTGCCTGGTTTGTGCAGCATTATTTCAAACATTGTAATAATCTTGCTATGATGAGGTAATCAAAGAAGCAGAGTGTACTTGACATACAATGTTATTACTTTATGCACTAACACTACCATATCTTCTGATTCACTACTTCTTCCTGTAGAATCCAATTTGCCTTTGCTTTTTCCTTTATTTCTTGTTTTCATCTAAATGTCCAAATGTTTTCTTCTAGCTATGTGAATGTGTATCTTCCTGGATTTAAGATATATAATTTTCTATTGTTTTCCGTGTTTCTTTTCTTTGGCTTAGGTTTTGTGCTCTGTCCTCCTTTAAGCTCTCTGCTGTGAGTGCCTTGTACCTTGCTTTGGATCTGAATGTGTTTCTGTTTCAGCAATATAGCATTTTTTATTTTGATGCTAATGAAGTCTGCTGCAGGTATTTTCTTCAAAATTGTTAATCTGGCCCCCTGGTCTAAAGAGCTAACTCTGTCCTAGAATAGGATGTTAGAGAAAATCAGGATTTCCTAATTGTCATCTTGTTTAAATTTTGAATGATTAAGGCAGAATGTTTTTTATATACTATTAGTAAATTGTGTTTGGTTTTCAGCTGATAATAAATTATCGATTGAATTAGAAGCACAAATTGAAGAAAGGAATTGAAACTTTATGACTCTTAATTGCAGGTCTGCAAATATTGATATTATACTTAGAAATGAAGAAATTACTAGCTCATGGTAGTGCAAGTCAGGCTTTGGTTTTGCATATTTACTTTATAAGCTTTTATAAAAGCCATGTCAAGGAGTGTTTTGTTAACTCACAATTTTATATTTGATTAAAATCCAAAGATTTACTAAACCATGGAGAAAACCTTCTGTTCTTCTTTCCTGTCTGTGAAATCTGGTGTGTTATAAGGCAAAGGATATACTGTGGAAGGATATACTGATAACTAGTAATGAACAAAGCTCTGATCAGTTATTCCAGCTCAGATCTCCAGTTGGCAGCTTTTGTATCACACTTCTGTAAAGGAAATGGACATGGAAAGTACAGCTGAACACTTTCCTGCTTTCCTGTTTCTGTGGTTCTTTCAAGGGATGGCAAAGAATGAGAAGTAAAAATTCTATCATAAACCCTGTATTTTTCCTCTCCTTTACACAGAAGAACCTTTGCAGCTTCATGGTGAGAAGAACTGTTGAATGCAATTCATGCTATGTATTTTTATTATTTTTCAATAATACAATGCAAAAGATTTTTTAAAAATAAAACTGCCAGTACACTTGTAATGTTTCACTGTTTTATGTCTATTTATGAAGTTTAAAACTATCCAAATTTAATCATGAAAAGCTTTTTGTGTTGTTGCTGAAGAGTTTTTTCTCTTGGTTTGTTGTTTTTATAAACAGCCGTTTTAGTATATCACCACTGTAACTAGGCATCACAAATATTGGTTGTAAAACTTTCCACAACATTGTGAGGGTTGGAGAGACTTAGTGATTTTAAGAGTTTCAGGGACTGTTGTGCAAGCAAAAATGCTTATTACACTCACCAAGTCTTTCAGTGGTATGGAAAATAATTGGTGTCAATTCAGGCTAATTCATTGTCAGCTTTTTAAGTGTAAGGTACATGATTGCTACATACAACTTTCTGGGCTGTTTTCAGTGGATGGTAAATTCAGTCCCTAATAAACTATCAAAACAGGTATTAATATCTCTAAGAACACTGTTGTTTATGTAGATAATTAGAGGATAGCTGAGCCAGTACTGGCATAGGTTTTTAAGAAGGAAACCAGAAAAAACAAACCATGATCAAATGATAAAATTAATGGAGGAAAGGATTATAATAAAGACAATATATTTACATTTTAATAGAACATTTTATGGTGTCTTTCTCAAAAGCTTATTTTGCAGCAAAGAGCACATTTTAGGTTGCTACCTGCATTTAAACATAGGTGGAAATACCCTTGTTGCTTGCTGCTTGTTGCTTGTTGCTAATGAATTGAAGGGAAGTGGCCAGATAAGCTCCATGGAACCTTGTTTTGGTGTTTTTAACCTGCTCCCTGTATGAGTCTTTGCAAAGTGGGAGAAGATGATCTGGGAGCTGCTGAGAGAGCACAAGTGGCCCCTCTTCTCCATTCTGGAGCTGGACAAGGGAGTCTATTCTGTGCTTCATGCAGGTGACCCAGTGGATGCTGGGGTCTCCTGGCTGGCACAGAGCTTCTGTCTTCTGACAAGCCAGGAGAGGAAAATAAAGGAAACCAGAGCACTTCAAGTTATGGCAGAGCAGTGCTGTGTGTGAAGGTGAGTGGCAGGCTGAAATCATGAACCTTAGGGCAGGCTTTGAAGGAAGGACAGGTCAGTGGCAACCTGATCATTGTGTTTGGGGTCCTGGAAGCTCCTTCTGCATGGAGCAGACTACTGCTGGCAGCAGTGGAAGGAGGATGCTGGAGGTTCCTTGCCTATGGTTAGGCTCTGCTAGTGAGGCAGAGGAGGAAGGAGCTCTCTTGAGTGCAGTCTGTAAATGGGTCTGAGCTTAATGGAACAATAAATAAGCTATGTCAGAAGCTTTATGCATGGAAGATTAGCCTGGGGAAAGAAACCCCAGTATATTACCTGAATTTCTGTGCTTATAAAAAGTTAGTAAAAGCATATGTAATCAACCTAGCCCTCAGGGCAAGGTTTGCAGTCTTGTTGCCTGTGGTGAGTGTCCAGCGTGCAGGAATTGTTTCTTCCATATAGTCAGATAGAGCAAGATGAGAAACATTGCACTTGATGGCAGATCTATAGCTTAATTGGCCTCTAACTAGTGAAATGAGGGATCAGAAGAAGAAACTAGGTATTAGAAAAATAATGCTAGTTGGATATGAATGTCTGATAACTAGTGCTGTAAAATAGAATTGAAGAAATGCTGAGTTGGAATACATCATCAGGATCATTGAATCTAACTCCTGTCCCTGCACAGGACCTATCAAGAGTCACACCATGTGCCTGAGGACATTGTCCAAACACTTCTTGAACTCTCTCAGGTTTAGGACTGACAACTTCCCTGGGGAGCTGTTCCAGTGCCCAATCACCCTCTAGGTGAAAAATCTGTCTCTGAAATACAACCTGAACCTCCCCTGACACAAATTCAGGGTGTTGCCTCGAGTCTTGTCACTGGTCATGAGAGTGAAGAGATCAGTACCTGCCCCTCCACTTTCCCTCATGAGGGTATTGAAGGCTGTCTGAGGTCTCCTCTCAGTCTTCTCCAGGCTGAACAGTCCAAGTGACCTCAGCCACTCCTCACTCAGCTTCCCCTCAAGGCCCTTCACCACCTCTGTGGCTTTCCTCTGGATGCTCTCTAATATCTTAGTGTCTTTCTTATATTTGGCACCCAAAACTGCATACAGTATTCAAGGTGAGGCTGCCCCAGCGCAGAGCAGAGTGGGACAATCCTCTCCCTTGCCTGGCTGGGGATGCTGTGCCTGATGCCCCTCCCTCGTGGCTGCCAGGGCTGACTCATGTCCAACTTGCCATTGAGAAGGACCTCAGGTCCTTTTCCACAATGGACTTTCCAGCTTCTCATTTGCAGTTGCTTCAGTAATCCCTTCATATTTTCCCAGGTTGCAGTTATCTCACATTTAAGTCTGAATCAATCTGTGTTGATTACCTGCAAAGATCAAAGTTGGTGAAACACTTTGAGACCTATTTAAGATCTGTGTGAAGTATCCCAGGCCTTTCCCAGAAAACTTGAGGTCAACATCAGCACCTGTGAGGAGTAAAGGATAAAATCAGAGACTTAAAGCAGAGGTGCCACACATAGTTGAATGAACAGCCAAGCAGATTTGCTGTGTCTTGTGGTTTGGCATGCAGTTGACAAATGACAGAAAGTAGAGAGGCTGTTTCAGAGACAATTTTTAAAGTAATGTGAAAATGAAACAGATACCTGCTATTTATTCTTCTTCTCTGAGTACCAGTAAAATCAAATGAGATTAAAAACCCCTGGAATATTTTTTGATACACATGGCAGCTGAAACCTGTGGTATGGACATGAACTAATCATCATATATGTGTTACTCTTTTCCTTTGGTCCCTCAAAAAAGAGGAAGACTGGAAACATCAAACTTCAGACACCTGGAGAACAAAATACACAGAGGGAAGCCAGGGTTTCCAGACAGCTATCTTTTCCTAACTGAATTCAAGTTTAAAACTTTATAAGATTGAATGTAACAAAAGATTCTTTTCTAAAATTTGATTTCTCCTACAGTCTATCACTTTGTAATTCTTGGCTATTTTTCAAAGAGCCAGCAGCTGTGTGTTGTGTACATAGACGTTATAATTGCAACTGATTTGCTGATAAAACTTCAGTGGTGTTTTTTGACATCTGGACATGTGATTATTTTTGGAAAACTGAACTCAACTATATTGTCCATATTTTATGAAAGAAAGAAAATGCAGAATGTGGCCTAAAGCAAAAAAGTGTAATTGAAATGACAGCTATTTTATTAAAATGCCATGGAAAGACTGTGTTGTTGAGGTTTTTAAAATTTATGTAAAAGCACAGAAGAAATATAATAATGAAAAACTCAAATTAACTGTATATAACATAAAGTTTTTAATTGTAACATCCATCAAGCATTTTTGAAGTAGATTAGTAGAAATAAACAGTTCAGAAAAATCTCCAAGTGCAAAGTGTGAAAAGAAAGAAAAAGGATTCAGAAATTCCTACAGGGCTTATTGTAAGGCATCATAGATGTAGATATCTACCAACTGAGCTCATCATCTTGGCTTCCCTTTTTGGTTACTGGAATGGAAGAACAAGGGCTGAAATCCACTTGTTTGACTCCTACATGAAATGCATTTCATCTTAGGTAACAGTTACTAGTTACTAAGCCTTCAATGACTACAGTGGATCCCTTGGTGTAAAAGTGTAATATATATGTCTGGATTGTAGAAACCTTTTTTGATTTGGTGGATTCCACCCCAGTCTTTTCAGTCTTCTTTTTTTAAAATATGCTGTATTATTTTTTAATCTGACTCCTTACCTGTCCCAATTCTGAGGCTGGACTACAAGGAACCTGGTTCTTCAGTGACGCTGATCCTTTAAAAATCTGATGTTTAAAATAAATTGCAGGCTATGATAGAAGTAAACAGATTCCTGGCAACCTGATTTACTTCACATCTGCAACTAAAAAGTTGCTGTTAAAGTCTAAAGAGACACAGGCATGTAAAAGTGGAATACAGAGGCAGAGGCTCATGGATCATTCAATGAAGTAATCTGATTTTGAGTCCTAGTGTTTGTGGGTAGGAGTGTAGGTTCCTGATCATGCATTTCCTGGAAATGACAGCAGAAATAAACTTGAATACACTAAAAAAATAATTCACGTGGTCCCCAGTTTTCATGGTCAATGATAAAGCCTGAAAGTTTCCAGTAGAGCCACTCACTTGTTAATGCAAGTGTCATACAGATACTTCCCGTTTCCTCCCCAGCATGTGCCTCAATGTACTTGATCAGCTGTACAGGTACACTGAGACTTCTATGGGGACTGTTTTCAGTGCTGTAAGAACAATATCAATAACATCCCTAGTGGGGTTTTTTTCCTGTGTTTGATGCTAAATTGCTGAGGTTAGTATTAAAACTTAGACACTTGTTAGCAGCTGTGATTGCACATTAACATTGTAGACATCCTAACCATTTTCTGTACTAAATTTGGGTAAGCAGAAGAGTTTCATTTATTGTGTTGCAATTTAAGGAAAAGACTTTAGTGTTGTCATTGCAGTATACTTATGTTTTGGGATCTGCACTCACAAATATGTAAAATTGGTTAAATATGCTTTTAATTATTTTTTAAGGTTATTAGTCTCGTCTCTACATTTAAAAACTGTATTATGTACATCTTTTGAGTCCTTCAACATCAAGTTTCAGCCAAAGGCCAGATTTTATGGTGAAGTTGTAATATGCTGAAATGAGACAATATAATGGAAATGCATATCCATTCTTATCAGTTTAGCTAGAGGATGCACACTTTATTAATTATTAACAAGCCATGTAAAAAAATAAATAAGGTCACTGACTGAATGACATGTAATTTATCTAACTGAGCTCTGTTGCATATTGCTAGCTGAGCCCTGTTGCACATTGCTAGTTGAGCTGCTCACTTGCTAAACTGGCTATATTAGTCCTTGGATTGGGAATTGTACCGAATCCATTGGCTCAGTGGTTCAAAAAATATATCTGGATGGGTCATCTTGTGGAAAGCACACACTTGATCAATATAGGTAGGGGAAATTAACCCTGATTTTCTAAATATGGTTGGAAGTTAGTGATGAAGTTTGAACACTAATATTTATTTAGAATCTTTTTATTCAAAGACCGGTCAAATGTGGGATTTGAAAAGAATCCGTACTTTAAGTAGTAATTGCTACAAATTTGGTTCACTGTCTTACAATATTTGTGTCTAAAATAATTTATGTAAAAGCCATGACTGTCTTTTACATTTAAATACCATATTGCAAGTGTCCACTTGCAAAACCAGGGCATACAAAAGAGCAGGCAGCAGATCTGTATAAGTATTTCTACTCCACCCCCAATTTGAGACAGTCTAAGAGAAGTAATGACTGGGTGCATTTTCCTGAGATCTCTTTCCCAACAGAACTCTCTTCCTCCATTCTCCTGCTTTTCCTTCCCTCTGTCCTGTCCTTCTCCTTCCCAATCCCCATTCCTCCACCCACAGCATCCCAGGTGAAAATACAAATGGAAAACTCTCAGCTATATTTCTCCTGGCCATGAAGTGTGGAAATGCACAAATCCTGGAAAAGGCAGGATACCACTTTTGCTCACTGTCTTTCCCTCCAAGTGATGCCCACATTGAGCTTGCAGCACTAATTCCATGAGGGAAGGGGCTAGCACTGCAGATGGGGCATTGACCATCCTGCCCTGTAGAGGACAGACCACTCCAAACTAATATCTGTTATACCTGCTAGTGCTGCATGCTAAGTGCATACAAGAGTATTTCCTGTGGCCATGCTGCCACAGGAGTCCTTCCAGTAGAGGTGTGTATAATTGAGTCATATATCACAATGAAATTATGCAAGGGTGGTATTTGCCAATGGGAAGATGCAGTGTTTTTCCTTGAAAGAGCCCATCTGGTTACATCTCTGAGGATTTGTGGTAGCTGGATGATGGGTAAAAAATCAAGTGTACCACAGTCTGTGTTACATGCTTTCACAATATCTCATACCAATATTCAGTGTTTCTCCAGAGCTCCAGCTATGAAATCAGATTATGTTCTGAGAAGCCAAGCTTCCCTAGAAAATAAATAACCTTTTCTATTGTGGAAAAGAAGAATTGTAAGCTCTTTCATGGGAAGATAAGGGATAGTGTTGATTCTTATCTTTAAATCTCATGATTTTTAGCCCTATATTTTAGGGGTTGGGGAGACTTGATAATATTATTGCACATGGAACTGGCAGTATAGCAGTCCTTTGATTTTGGAGGGTCTCTTGAGGTCTGTAGAGAGATAATATTGTATTACTTCTGCAGAAGCTGTATGGGTTTTTAAGCCTTGTGTCATAATCCATGTTGATATTTGAGGTTTAGTGATATATATTGTTCTGTTGTTGTACAAGATTATTGGTAGCTATTTTGTGAAGCCCACTTTTCCCCTGTCTAATGTGTAATACAAAATACAGTTACTTCAAATGTCACAAATGAACCTCTATGCTGTTCTGGGAATATTTGGCATTATATATTATTTGGGGGTTTTATTAATTGCCTATCAATAATATAGCATAAATGAGTAACATTTCTTCCTAAAATAGGAAGATTTTTCAAGGCAGCTAGAAATTTGCCACTTGTGGCATTAATAATGAGATTTTTTGCTGAGATTTCTTTTCCATCATCTAAATAGAAATAAGAAAGAAAGTTCACTATTCTTCTTTTTGACTGCTTGAAATTTTTTATACTGTTTTCCAGATGCATTGGTAAAAGAAAAACTAAAGAGGTAATGCACTGGAATAAATGGTCTGACTATTTTCAACAGTTCAGATGTCACAGAAGAGCCTACTTTTCTGTCTGCAATAACTGGCTGCTGATTGTGAAGTGTAAACTTCATATTTTCATACTCTGAAATAAAAAAAGTTGTTCAAGTTAGCTTACTTTTACCTTGGTTTACCTCAGAGATGAAACTCTGACCAGCAGTATGTTTCGTGATGATATTACTAGTACCAATGATAATGTTAGGGGCAAATTAAGTATAAATTATCTGTATAATTTCTAATTTGTTAGTTGTGCTAACAAATCTTAAATTTACTTTGACTGTCCTAAGAAGGAGGAGTAAATGGAAACAGGGTGGGATGAAAGACACGGTGGAGTAGAGGTTTGCACTAGAGTGAAGTGTTTCAGCTTGTAATAGTAGAGACTTTAACCAGCATAACACTAGCATCATACATCAGTCTCACCAAGAAGTCTGCTGTGTGCCCTCAGCTTTTTAAGGCTGGAATGATATGTGTATAATATAACTAAGTATGCATTCCTTTTACAGCCTGTGCAGATAGTGGTGGTGTCCTGCTTTGTATTTCTATTTATATTATATATATTTATATTTCTATATCCTGCTTTGTGTACGCTTACAAGAATTCGAGGATATTCTGATAACTTCATTTGGACTTCCTATGTTTCTTTCTCCAAGGTGGAAGGGAAATATATTTTTCTTGAAAGATCTGTGGAATTTCATCTGGGTATTTAAGAGGGGTTTCCAATACCAGTCTCTTTCCCTGCCATTCTCTGTAGGTTTAAGCTGCCTGCCCATACTAAACTCAGTCCGTGCTGTTAGCTTCATGTTTGTTGTCTGAAATTTTTACTTTCCTTACCCGTTTGACCCTCCAGAACTCTTGTGAGTGATTTGTACCAGCACCATGGTTAGGTCTGGGGAAAGGCAGAGAAGATGGTAGTCCCACAACAGTGCTGTTTGTATTCTAAAGAGTAGCTGTTTTGCTGGCACAAGCATTCCTGTGATTGAGTTGTTCTGTGATGTGGACTTCATATAAAGACTGATTGACCTCCCTAATGTCTTGCCACTGCTGCTGCTGCTAAAGTCACATTTATATTTCTACAAGACTGGTGACTAACTTCCACAGATTCTGCCCAATTTCTGTTCTGCTGCTTCCTGGGCAAGGTTGTACAATCCCTAGAACAATGATTTTTGAAGGTTTGCACACCTTTTTAGAGAACCAGAGCTGAAATCAAGATTGTGTTGGACCTGCCCCTGAGCAGCACTGACAGATGTCAGTGTATTAATTTTTCCACCCAGGTAGATATAGCAAGTCAGCTGTATATTTTGGAATATTTCAACCTTATTCTCTGGCCTACTGGTTATTTAACTGTGTATTTTTGCTGCACTTTTTCAGCCTTTTGAATCCCTTTGTCCCTGATCATTTTGTGTATCAGCAAAAACATTCACCTGTGTGTGAGCCAAATCCTGCCAGGTGAGCACTAAATGTACTTAAACTAGTATTGAGCAAGCTTCAGTCATTAAGATTCTACCCCAGTACCTAATGATCATGTACATGATATATAAATCACAGTAAAAATAGGCCTGATATTTAAAATGTCAGACATGCAAGTGTGCATGCAAAAATGTATGCGAATTTGCTTTTGTAACTTAATGATATTTTGCTAAGGAACTCCTGTACCAATGATCAATTTGATAAATTAATGGTTGGTTGACTGTAATCATGGTCATTGTGTATGCAGAGTAAATATGTAAATATGTACACAGTTTCTGTCTGTGTATTTTCTGCCAAAATTCAAGGAAACCAGACAGTTTTATTTCTCTCATATTCAGATTTCTATTTCTGGTCTTGAAGCAGTTTCTCCTTTGCAATTCAAGACACTTATAAAGGAAGTTATAAAATTTTAAAGAGCATGAAACTCCTAATAGAATGATATGAAATAGAATTAGAACAATTGATTGGAAAAGCTATTTTCTTATGTTTTCTACTTCACATTAACAGCATTATTTGAATTCTTCATTAAAAAGGGACAAAGATTGTTATGTATCTTTAAACAGTGGAAAAGAGTTCTGAATCTTACTTATTTTTATTGTCAAGGGAAGGATTGACTACAGATTAGTGTGTACGTTTCTCTGAACTATCTTTCTTCTTTTGTAAGTGAATAAAGCAAATTCTAAGAGACTAGCAAAGTTTAATGTTCTGTAGCCTGCAATAAGAATATTTTTATTAAAAATCACTATCAAGTACAATTGATATCTCAGTAATGCTATTTCTGTTGGACTACAAGGGTTTCCTACTTTCCTGATTCCATGTTTCTTTTTCATTTGGATAGCATATACATCAGATGTAGATCAGAAGAGAATTTTTAGAATAATACAGCTCGAACTCTAGGCACTGTATGTGTTCCAAGTGTGTATTTTGAAGAACGAATCAGATTTGCATATTTGCTCAAATATTGTTTCCAGTACCTAGCGATCCGGTAGGAATATGTCTAGACTTCCTGAAGTATAGGAATTATTTGCATAATACATACATTTGAATATATTTGCATATTGTTAAAGCACATTGGGTCATGCTATCTGGCACAATTTTTCATACGGTACATCTGTGTAAATGAAGTCAGTAAAAAGAAATGGGGATAAAGTCCTTATTTTTTTCTATGTCACAATTTAAAGAAAAAAGTGTGATTAAAACTGGAGAGATTTTTTCAGTGATGAGGAAATGCAAACAAACAAAAATTGCATAATTACCTAGATTGTTCTAAACATGAAGCAAGGCTCTTTACCCACGTCAAATGAAATTTTGTAGGTTTACTCCTAAATATTTTTTGCAGAATGGGGAATATTTTAGTTCGAAAGCTTGAGAGATATATGTTTTTGATTGAACACAAACTAAATTTTACCTAATTTTTTTCACAAGTGAATGAGAATAATATTGTTTACCATTGCCATTTTTTTGGCATTTTCTTTTCATCTTTTAGTTACTGCAGATAAACCAGACCAGATAATCCTTATTAAATGCTTAACGAAATTTTACTATCTTCAATAATATTTTCACTTTTTTTGCCTAGCCAAGATGTGTCACCCTACAACATGAGGTTGTTGTGACCCAAGAGCAGGACTTGGCCCTTGGCTTTGTTGAATCCCATATAACTGGCCTTGATCCCTCTGCAAAGGAGGGTGGATCTACCCTCCAAGAGATTGACATTCTCACCCAGCTTGGTGTGTCTGCACACTGGCTGAGGGCACATTGGGTCCCCTTATCAAAACCACTGATAATGATGTTGAACAGGACTGGCCCCAGTACTGAGCCTTGGGGACCCCCACTAGTGACGAGCCACCAACTGGATGTAGCACCATTCCCCCCACTCTCTGGGCCTGGGCATCCAGACACTCTGTAACCCACTGAGGAGTGCACCTGTCCCAGCCACAGGCTGCCAGCTTCGCCAGGAAAGTGGTGTGGGAAGCAGTACTGGAGACTTTACTGAAGTCCAGGTAGACACATCCACAGTTTCCCTCATCCACTAGGCAGGTTACCTGGCTGTAAAAGGAGATCAGCTGGTGAAGCAGAACCTGCATTTCCTAAACCCCTGCTGGCTGAGCCTGATCTCATTGTTTTCAACCCTGGAAGTCCAAGGTAGAGGTTTTGTTGACTCTCTTCCTTACTTCACTGAGAACTAAAAACTGTCATTTTGTGGTGGATATGCCCAAGACAGCCTCCCACCACCACCTCTCCCGTGAACTCTTCTCTGTTCATAAACAGCAGGTCTAGCAGTCAGCCACTCCAGGAAGGTTCCTTTGTCAGCTGTGTGAGGGGATTGTATACAATATGCTGTACTGGAATACACCATCAGGATCATTGGGTCCAAATCGTGGTCCTGCACAAGATCCCCCAAGAATCCCACCATGTGCCTGAGAGTGTTGTCCAAACACTTCTTGAACTCTGCCAGGCTGGTGCTGTGACCACTGCCCTGGTGTCTGTTCCAAGGCTCAAACACCCTCTGGTTTTTCAAACCTTTTCCTGATACCTAAGCTAAACCTCCCCTGACTCAGCTTCATGCCATTCCCTCAAGTCCCATCACTGGTCACAGGAGTAATGAAATCAGTGTCTGCCCCTCCTTTTGCCCTCATGATGAAATTACAGACTAGGTAATTTCTGAGGTCTCTCCTCAGTCTCCTCCAGGCCAAACAGGCCAAGTGACCTCAACTGCTCCTCTTAAGGCTCCCCCTCCAGGCCCTTCACCATCTTCATAGCTCTGCTTTGTACACTCTCTAATAGCTTCATGTCTTTTTTATGTTGCAGTGCCCAGAACTGCTAACAGGGCTCATGGTGATCTTCCACAAACTAATAAGAGCTGTTTGCATAGTTTGTTATAATGTGGCAGTTTCCTTTTCTTCTTCATTTTCATATTTTTTGTTTGTGGGCTTATGAACAATTGAAGCTGCTTTGAAAAGTCAGGAGATAGGAGCAGATGGTGAGCATCACTGGAGAGGCTGTCCAGATCACATAAAGCACAGAGTCTTGCCATTTGAAGTGAAGAAATAATAAGCATTTGAAAACAATTGTCTTAAATCTTATGAAGTATGCTTAGGAATTTAACCTGAGTGAGCGGTGAAGTTCTCAGATTTTTACAACAGATGATGAAAAAGTTTTTATAATTTAAGTCAAGTTCCTTTGAACTATCTGTATTTGCAGCTTTGATCAATAGAATTATAATTGTTCTTCTGTAATAAAGGTAATTATGTATGCAGCTGTCTTGATTTACTCTGAACACTAAATCCCACTGGGCTGGGCCTCACAGATGGTCTTACTGAGGGAAAACTGGATCTTCAGGAAGTACTGTGTGATCAGTCCACAGATGCCAATCTTTATGTGTAAACATGCAAGACAAGGAGAGAACACAGTTGTATTAAATAAAACAGGCAGTGAAGAAATCAGTTTTTGGATGCATTGATGATTGTGCTTATATGAATACATTATTCACTGGGTATATTTTATATATATATATATATAGACACCATGAATAAAGTTGGCCTAGTATTTGAGCTTCCTTTTCTCCAGAGCTCCTTGGCTTTTGGCTCATTACATTTTCAAATTTTCAGTATTTTTTCTGAAAATAATATTAAGCATTTGGCTGCTAAAGTTATCTTTAGAATTTTTAAATTTGTTATGATTGTTTGTTTCTTTGGATTGAAAATTATTGCAATAATAAAGATTGTCTTCGTTGTTTGCTGTATTTAGGTATGCTCTCATGTGATAAACACATAGGTATTGTTTTGCCCTGATCACCAAGTGGGTGAAACTGTAACTTACAACTTCTGAGCAGAAGATTGACAAAGAAAGTAACTGGCTCTTTTTCAGATCCTGGTATTCACTCATGATTTAAAATTAATCCACTGCTATAATCAATTGCTTTATCAAGCTGCAAATCCTGTAATTACATACTCTAATCTAGATGCAGTTTCCCAGGATGCTTCTTCCTCTTTAATTTGTTGTTTGCTGTCTGTTCAGATATTCTTCTCTTTTGTTTGCTTTTGAAGCTTTTAACATTGTCCGCTCTCTGCACCTTGATTTGATTTTTCTAATCCGTTTTCATGAGCGTGTTTATCTCTAAGGCATATTTCCTCTTGCTACTCATTCATGCAATCCTTGTTTACTTATATTGTGTATATTAAATTAATAAATAAATATAATATAGTCATCCATTCCTCATTGCTATTTCTGGATCTTTTCTGCTATGTTTCTCACGTGCTTGGTTCTCAGCAGTTTCACTGGTTGCAAACATAAATATTCGAGTGTATTTTCTGTCTGCAGACCAGTGAGTGTAAATAACATTTTTCCTTTGTCAGTTTATAAGTTACCTATCAAATCTTTCAGTTAATTGGAAAAAAAAGTATAAAACAACGGTAGTTAACAATTAAACCATGCTTAACAAGTTCATCAAAACATAAAAAACCCCTGGTATTATAATATTACAATTAAAATCTGTTAAAAATTCTTAATATTATGGAATATATAAAATAACTTTTTTATCTTTATGAGGTAATAGCACAAACATTGGAGAATAATCCTTTCAGAGTTAAGGAAAAGGATTTATCAGTTCATAAGCTGTAAAATGCTAGGTGCTCTTCCTTCAATGTGAATGAAAACTATCAACTGTAAGGGCTCAGTTCACCTTTTTTGCTTTCAAGTTTTACTTCCATGTGAAAAAATTATGCTCTCAGTTCTTGGCTCTGAAAGCCAGCTACAAAGGGATAGAGTAACTCTTTTACTTTGTGGTCCCCTTCTCCAAATCAAACTAGCTCAAAATGTCAGTGCCTCCAAAGTAAGCCAGTCTGTTCCCCATTCTTAAAAAGACATCCTATTCAAGGGATGATCAGTTCACCTGAATCCTCAAGATAAGAAGATGTTTCAGGAATTTGAGATTTAGCATTTAATCTTTATATGAGAACCAGCCTTAAAAAGTCCCAGAAAACCACCAATAATATTGGAAAGTTATGTGCTCCTCACATATTTTGAATTAAAACGTTTTAATTCCAGATTATAGTAAACAAACTGTTTAAGACAGTTTTTCCATATACTTTCTACTCAAGGTTAGATCGAATTATGACTGTTTCTGCATAGGAACTATTTTTTTCCCTTTTCAATATTAAATTTTCCTGAGCATAAAATATCTGAGCCTAGGATAATTGGATTGTACTACTGCCACCCTTGAACAGCAAAAATTTCCTGACAGAAAACTCTATTCATGTGGAGTTTGGAATGTTTGCTTTACATATATAATATACTAAAACTGCAAACAGAATGATACTGTATGGTACTTGTAGTGATTTGGAGATGTGAAGTACCTAAGTTCAATGAGGGTTTTATGGAATATTAATTTTTAGGCCCGTCTGCACCTCAGCAAGGGAAAACACTAAAACAACCTGTTGCACTGTTCAGATACCCTCTGCCCCATCAGGAGACCATGAAATAACATCAGTCTGTGGTGATTATCCTTTTTTAAATTTACAGTTGTGTTACTGTCTCTCAGCATCCTCACTTTGTCCAAAGAGAGCTGGTGGGAGAACTGCAGTCCCTGAGCCCCTAGGGGCTGTTCTTGTGCAGCAGGGGGGAGTGGTGCCCTGCTGAGCCCTGCCCTGGTACCTTTGGACCCCCACACCAAACACAGGCCATAATCAAACTGTTCACATAGTGCAGTGGAGAGAGTGGCGGGAAGAACATCTCTGTAGAAGAGGATGAGTGAGATTTTCCTTGATGCTCTGTGGGTCTGCGTAAAGCATCTGAAGTGCTGTAGTGCATTGTGTCTATATACGGTCATTTTTAATAATCTGATTTACTTGGGGTCTAATATCTTCATACAGAGTCTCTTAGATTTCAATTAAAACAAGCACACAGTTATAACTGCATTGCTACAATAATAATGGCTCTGCTGGCATGTGCTGGAAAATGTGTGTTTTTCCATTACTGCGACACCGTTCTTATCTTTTCTCCTTCTATGTCTCTTTTCATGACATTCATAGGAAGTTTTGGCACTGTTGGGGGTTGAGTGTTTTTTCTATTACTGTGTCAATTTAAAGAATTTTTCCTATTATCATGCCAATGGAGCTGGCCGGGTTACACCCAGGAC
>JAOTQP010001286.1:21738413-21787308 GCA_026413545.1 Cichladusa arquata
CTTATCTCTGCCTCAGAGTCCTTGATTCAAACAATTATAATACGTGGGGGGAGTGGAATTAAAGCCTCTATTTCAGAAGAAAACTTCTGCCTTTACTGGCAGGCACCTGTCCTTCAAACCAGGACAGGCACCTTTACCATGGTGCCAATTTTTTTTAAGCTTAATCTGTGAGTTCAAATTTATTGTTAAGAGACAAAAAGTGATATTAGATATGACAGCGTAAGTTTGTCTCCTGTGGTAAATCAAACTAAAAATCTATCTTGAAAATACATTTGGGCTGTAAAAAGATGTGCTCAGAGCAAGGACACAGTGGTGTTCCAACACTAAGGTTGTTGGGGAATCTGCAGAAGGAGCTGGGTATTTTCTTCAGCCATTTAAATCTGTCCTCTTAATGTAATAATGGGATAAAGAAAATTGGGTGCCTCAACAAAAGTCTTTCAAAGAGAATGTCATAAAAAGAGCTGTTTCAAACACAGTTCTGTGTCATTACTCCGTCATATCTCTCCACAACTAAAATCCTTAAATGTGTAGAAAGATTCTGAATTATGACTGTTTCCCTGCAATTATTGTCTTTTCAATATCAATATTTTAATAAAATTTTTGGAAGAAAAATATATATGTTCAACAATGTATGTGGCAATTTATTTTATTATTTGGTGGATAATTTCCATGAACATTTTAGCAAAACTCATACTAGAAACTGGATATTCAGAGACCATGTATTTAGTTGCCCATATTTAATAGATTGTTCTATTTTTTGCTAAATGTGAGGCAAAAATGAAGAAGCATAAAATGAAAAATACTGCTTTCTTTTCAGTTTTTGCATTGCATGGATTTCACCCCCTTTGAAGAGGCCAAAGTCTTCCCCTGGGAGGCTTGGAAAATAGAATGAGAAACGCTGTTTATTAACTGCAGCCTTCTGTCTTTTACATATGGCACAAAAAATAATAATTGCATTTAGAACAGTTTTAGGAAAGACTTCAGCTAAAAATTAACCTGTTAGCTTCGGAATGGATTTTTCTGTTTCACTGTAAAACTGTAATTTATAATGAAATTGATTTTATTTTGACAGAGCATTTCTCCCAACATTAGACTTGATCCCCAGCATCACAAACTCTTGGCTGATATTTGATTTCACACATGAGTCTCATTGACTTTGAGGTCATCTGTGTGTGTGAACTTAGGCATGCATAATTGCTTTCACTTTTATGTGAATAATTCCCTGCTATGCAGGATGGAGGCATGGGTTGTGTGGCTTGATCTGCTATCTGGAGAGTTTGCTGCTTGCTTGGAACTCAAATCCAGGATGTAGAGAGACTTCAGAGACTTTTCTGTTCTTAGGACTCTGGCAGAAGAGATCTGGAGTGTATAAAGAATGACTGCAGGGTTCTGGGTGATTTTCAAGGGCAGGGAGGCACAGATGGTCTCTCCTTGATCCTGTTACTGAGAGGCACGAGCTCCAGGAAATGTTGAAATCTAAAAACTGGCTGCACAACTGCTGTTGACACTAGATATTTAGGGGTGTATGACCATGGGACCATCTTTAAGGATCAGGGACTGCTAGGAAAATTAAAAACTGATAATCTCAGGTTGTGACAGGCAACAAGAAGGATTTGGGGCCCACAACATAGTCAGCCTCACTTGACCTCTGGGAAGCTGATGGAGCTGATGGAAGCTGGAAAACCATTTCCAAACATTTGAAAAAGGGCAAGTGACTGGAAGTAGTGAGCTAGGATTTGTGAAGGGCAAATCAAAATTAACCAACCTGATAGTCTTCTATGATGAGGTGATGGATGAGGGAAGAGTAGGGGATGTTTTTTATCTTGACTTCAGCTAGATTTTTATTATCCTCATAGACAAGCTGATGAAGTACAGACAAATGGATGGTGTTTCTAGATACTTATAGTTAGTTTGGGTAAATACAAGCAAGTATAAACACTGAGATACTTTGACAATATTGAAATTCTATGGGTATAAACCTGGATTTTCAGTGATCCTTCTGCAGGATCTTGGAGGATTTTATGTTATTTTCTTTGCAGCAGCCTATCCTCCAAGATGTTCCCTGCCTCAAGCTGTGTCTGTGGTATATTGCTGAGTTTGGGTCTCATACAGGTCCAAGCACGGAGCAAATTTCTGCCCATATCTGAAGACACACATTTGATGACATATGACAGCTTTGCCTACCTTATTTATGCTCTGCATCCTAAATTTAACTGAAATGCTGACACTAGCTTTGATATTTCTGGCTGTATCTTAATAATTTATGACTAGAAGAGACATGCTTCATCTTAATGGTCAGCTGTGGAAATAAGTTTTCTTAACTATCCCATCCTGGTAAGATATCAGGATTTATGGTTTGGAGGATCTGAGATCCTCAGGTTATCTGGAGACAGCTCACAGTGATATTCCAAGAAATACCTTTTGTTCATCCATAAAAGATTGCATTACATTCTCATTGCTGGAGATAGGATGTTATTTTGCAAGTCTTTGCAGAGAATAGCAGTTTTGGATTCTCTTCAAAGGTAAGGGAGTTTTCTATTATTATTACTATAATTTTACTGAAACTAGATTGACAATCACATTAGTCATGCTTGACACCCTTATGTTTTAGATGTGATGAATGCAGCCATAGTATTTCAGCAAAAAAGCTCCTAATTCACACTCCAAACCCTGCCCTTAGCTTTTTTTTTCCTTTTTGTTACCATTGAAAATTGAAAACTGTATTCTAAATTACAAAATACATTTCCTTCTTAGCCTGGTTTACTCATTTAAATTAACCCATCATCAGCTGGGACAGGGAGCTCTGCTTTTTGCTGCATATTGGCAGAGGCCAGTGAAGATACACATTTATTAGTTTTCACAAAACATGGAACTAACTTACCACTTAGTTTGCCATGATCCTGGTTGCTTTTTCCTTACCTACATTTGCTCCTTTAGATATGTATGTCGTTCAGATGATATGTTGAAGAAATTAGTTGAATTCTTCAGAGGGAATATGGAGAGTCTTAGGTGGCCTCATTGAATCTCACTGATCTGCCAGCACTTCCCTCTCAGTTGGGCTGGAATATTGTGATACCAGTTTTGCTGGTGGCACCTGCAGGATTTTGAGTTCTCTGAGGTTTATTTTTCCTCTGCTTCTTTTTTTTTTTTTTCTTTAATCATCTTGTTACATGAAATCATAAAAGGCTTCATTGTCATATATGGCAATTTAAGATCTACTATTATTTTACTTAACAATAAGTCAAGACTCTTTTCCCAAAAGTATTCTGATGGACTGGCTTCTTTTGAGCTGACTTGAGTCCCTTGTGCGTTTACATGTATTCAAGTCTTGGTGCCTAAGAGTGTACTGGATTTTTTCAGAACTATCAGAATGATGCTTTCCTTTTGATTCTGCTGCTTTCAGAGCCATAAATATTTTTGTAGTGCTTATTAAATATATTCATTAAATGCATCATTTTTATTATTTGATTCCTTGTATTTTTAATCTGGCTAACCACAGAAAGTTGTTTTGACAAAACAAGGAGGTCGCCTGCCTGTGCTCTAGGATCCACATGCTAGTGATTTGGTAATGGTGGATAATTTCATCAGCAGCTGTTGAGTGTCCTACCCACTTGTGGATGTTACAATTTGCATTGGGTGGTATCCTCGATAATATTAACATTGAGATCCTGTTCTGAGTTTATTGTTGTGGAGGACACTGAAATCTGCCCTTTGTTGGTTTGCCTTTAATACAAGCTTCAAATACAAGCTTCCAATTCCTTTTGGTTGTCATTGTGCACCAGCAGCAGTCAGAAGATATAAGAGACTGTTCATTTTCCTTTACACTGCTAGTGCCAGACTGGGCCACACCACACTTCACTGGCATTTGGGTTGCTGTCAGCTCTGTGTGAGCATCTGTGAGGAGATCCAACTCCACCTTGTACTTTTGGTGAAACAGCAGGGCTTCTTTAACCCAAATCTGTGCTCTGCCTGTTTTCTGCCTCTGAGTAGGATTCTCCACTTAAACCTACTTTTAGGCTGGTCACTTGCCAAAGCAAAAGGACTCAGATATGAGCTTGAACTGCTTGTCTGATTCTTTTTAATTTAGTGCCTTTGTGAGCAAACCTCTAAATTGTGGGGGTCTCCACATCCACATATGGATAACCAGTCTGAAAGTTTGATGTCCTAGCCAGGCTTTGAAGATCTTTGATCTCTTCAACATGCTCTTCATGTTTTAGCATTTCCAAATCCCTCTACTGACTTTGAACCTCTGTTTTTGTCTTGTCCCTTTTTACAGACAGTTTCTTACTTTCATCCAAGAGCAACCACCTTTGACTATCTGGTCACAGAATTCCTCCCTTTGTTGGAGGCCAGATGTTCAGGGATCTCCTCCTTTTCCTCTGCAGAAAACATGAGAGGCTAGATGTTCTGTAGTTAAAAAACATGGCACTTAACCTGAAGGTCTCCAGAAACCTTCACAACCAACGTGCCTGATGCCATGAGGATGTGTAGCCTTTGGTCATACTTTATAGTTTCCTTTAATTGTTTGGTTTTGGGGTTTTTTTAGAGTCCAAAACCCTAGTTTTGAAAAAAATGAAATTTTTCACTCCCAGTCATAGTGGGAAATGTCTTACTGGGTGGATGATTAGACTAATTTTAGACTCTGTCCCTTGGGTATATTTAGAAATTATTTCAGGGCTGGACTCTCTGACTTATAGTATGGAAGACAGCAGCCAGAGGATCATTCAGTGGCCTTAATTAATCAGAATGTCAACCTAGATTATCTAAGAATGCCTTCTGCATTTAAAATGAAAGAAGGGATTAACCTCTAGTAAAATGTAAAAACTTTATTTTAGACACATCTTAAACCATTCTGTTTCGTCTGATACTTCTTTAATGCCACTGCAGTGTCATACAATGCTGGTGTAGTTTGAGAGAGCAAAATTTGACCTCCCATTTATTGCTTTATAACTCAATTGTAATTCAATTACCACCCTTTGTGTATGGTCTCTGTCATGTTTAATGCTTTAGAGCTGCGTGTGTTAAATTGGTATTCTAGAAATAATGCAATTCTTGTTAGGTTTTTGAGCTAACCCCTTGCAGTAGAGCTCATTTTATATCAACAGGGCAGCAGATTTAATAAGTAGTTCTGACATTGACTAATGCTTTTTTCTTTTTTTCCCCACTAATTTGATGGAGAAAACTACTGTAGCCTTTAAAATCTTGCTCAGCTTTAGCTGGCTTTAAAGGTATGAGTAAACTGTCAAGTCTGGAACCAGAAGGGGGTAAAGAGTTTTCATATTTGACTTGCAAATCAGGAAGACTGAAGAGTGCTTTGAATAAGTATCCAGAATATCTGTGCAAGAAAGAAATGGATAGGCAAGATAAAAAATTAGTATCTACTCACAACTGTGTCTAGATTTCATGGCTGGAAGCTGCAGAGAACTGGGATTGTAAAGTCTCATGTAAGCAGAGGAGAGTCATTGAAGCAGAGAAGGGCTGTAAGCCTAATTTCCTACCCAGCACCTACAGTCTTGTTTTTCCTAGACAGGATCCTTGGAACTTCAGCAGTCTAGCGAGAGTCAGTGGGCAAGAGTGCAGGTTTACTGTAGGACAACAGTCCTTTTAGAGGAAAAGCATTCTGTAGAGCAGAGCACTACCTATGAGTGAGGAGTGAGGAGTGAGGCTGATGGTCCCACAGTGCTGAATAATGATCCAAATGTGCACAGAATCATAGAATGGTTTTGGTTGGAAAGGACTTTAATGATCATCTGGTTCCAAACCCCTCACCATGGGCAAGGACGTCACTAGATCAGGATGTTCAAGGCCCCATCCAACCTGTCTTTGAAGCTTCCAGGGATGGGGAATAAATATATATATGGAACAGATGTTAAATTACAAAGTTTCATAAAATGCCCACGTTCATGTTAAGTTGTGGCTTGGGTGGCAAGATGAAGCTTTTGAGTCTTACTGTGAGGATTTTCTTCTGACAGATAATTTCAATATTTTAAAAAAGACCCTAAATAGAAAGAGAACTTGTTAGCTGATTTAATTGGTAATGACTTCCACTTGCTATTTACAGAGTCCTAGTGCATTTTGGGTGGAGTTATAACTCAAGATTACCTTTTTCTTTCTAATAGGTAGATAAGATATTGGATTAGTGGGATAGTGTTGATTCTCCTATGATTGCATTATCAATAAGTAGTTCTGGGAGCTTGTCAGAGCATTGTAGCTTGGGCATTGTGATCTGGAGAATCCATCAGCTTTATCCTTCCTCCAGCTCATGTGTCCATCTTTTTAAGAATTCTAATGTTAGTGTTCAAAAAAATCAGCAACTTGATTCAGGTTAAAACCAACTTTTTTTTCCTGACCAGATCTAATTTTTTTCTGGCCATGCCTAATTCTACTAAGATTCACTCCTTGATGGCAGCACAGCTTCACAATTGCTTGTGCCAGCACAAAAAGGTGGAAGAACTGGGGATGAGGACGTAGGATCCTTGCAGGGGTTTTCTGGGCTTTGGAACCTCCAGACATCCTTCTCATGTAAACCTCAAGCCACAAACAGCTGGAAAAAATGCTTTACTGAGTGGCTTGTTCCTATATGGTCATAGACTTGTCCAGATTCCTCACAGAAAGAGGAATGCTTTTCCATCCTTTCACAGGATGTCTCACAGAACCTTTTCTTATACCCTCAAGCGAGGGAATTCTCACTGCCCAGCTCTGAAGGCTCTGAAGATCACCTAGGTATCTAGAGCAGCCTAGAAGCTATGATGTGTGGTGTCTCAAAGAACAATTTACATTAAAAATAATATTGAGAGATACCCACAAACATTACAAACAGGATAAAGGAAATGGTAACAAAATTATTGTCATTGTCATGCTTCCATACATCAGAACAGAACTGAGACTATATTCAGCTTTAGTTTGGGTATTTTCTGGCGGTGGGATTAAACTGTGTATGCAGCAATGTGATGTTCCACAGCACTTGGTATGCTACAGTCTGATTCATTACTATAGAAAAATACCCAGGAGAAAGGATCAAATTAGTTTCTATTTTAATATCTATTTGCATTTCCCTGGAATGGAAATGAATACATGTAGATTCGCTGCCTTGATTGTAATAAGCTATTTTTTCATTAGAACTTATACTGTCAGGAAATTGGTGTTATTGATTCCTGGGTATTGTCTCCAACAGCAGGTAATATGGAGTATATTTAAAACAAGATGTTTTCAATTATTAATCCATGAAAAACAAAAAAAAAATTTAAACATGATAATTTGTGTTATTAAAATCCTTTAATTTCTAATTGTCTATGCAAGTATAGAATAGATATATAAAAAAAGTCAATATGAAAGCTTTTTTCCAGATCTTTTGCTATTCAGCCACACTACAATAGTTCTTAAGCTGAATTATTGCATATAGATTTTAGATAACTTTGGGATTTTATCAACAATAACTGTTTATATCTAAGCTTTTTATTGTACCTTGAAATTCTGAGCACATGTAGGTCCTGTTGCAAACATAAGACTTCTTAACAATGCATTTGACATAAAAATTTCCATTCATATTATGGTTCTCATGGTCTAACATCTGGCTGAAACAATAGTGTGAAACTCTTTTTAGGGATTAAGAAGTAGCTGATTGTACTAGTGAGTGACAGGTGAAATCAAGCAGCCATAGCAAAAAGCAAGTATCATTTCAGTTTGCAATAGGATTTCTTATGTGGCTTGAGTGGATAGGAGATTCTTTGTGAAATGCAGCCATGATTAGAAATGCTCTTTTAAAAGATAGCAATAGCATGTGTGTTTCAGGTTGTGCTTTCTCTGATGCGTCAGCTTTTGGTATAAAATCTTATGTATTTTAACACAGTGATTTGACAGGATTGCAGCTGTGGTACACAGGAAAGGACTGAGTGGCCCAACCCTTGAAAATTAAGACATTATGTACACAAATGATTAAAGCATTTTAAGGTAGACCTCATGAAATAAAAATTGTTGCTAAACTTTTTCTTCACTGACTTAAATATATCTGTTTAAAGAAGAATGATATTAAGCCATATAGCATCTTAGGACACGTCGACTTGATTATTAATCAAGATACTGTAAAACTATAAATGTATACTATGAATTTATGGTATAGAACACTTATTCTGGTTATAGACAGAAATTCTGTGAGTTTAAAGTTAAATTTTTCAACACTGAAATGCATACACTATTTGTGAATTATCAAAAGGAAATAAGTGGTGGCGAACATGGTAATTTATAATACAATCAACCCTTCAAATCTGCACATGGAAGAACTAAAAAACTTCCCATTAAAAAGGAATAAGCAACTATATGCAATTAACCATACTCACAATCTAGTTAAGAAAACCCTGTAGGCCCATGTTTACCTTTAATAGGTGTTTAGTTTCATAGTTATTTAGCAGAGAACATAAATGTTCTTTAAAGTATGCCTGTGGATATTTTTCTCTGTGCAGATTGAAAAATTCTTCTGGAGTGCAGCTTCTAGGGAATGGGTGCCATGACTGGACCTGCAAAGATCATGCACGGATGGAGTTGTGGATTATGAGAGATATGGGTCAGGTAAGGGGCAAAATTAGACCCCTGAACTTTAAGAAAGCAAGCTTTCAGCTCTTCAAGGAGATATCAGTAGGATTCCCTGGGAGACTTCCTTCAGGGACAAGGAATCAGAACAGAGCTGGCAGATCTTTAAGGAAGTCTTCCAAAGAGTATAAGAGCTGGCAACCCCCAGGAACAAGAAATCAGGCAAGGAAGGCAAGAGATGGGCAAGGCTGAGTAGGGACCTACCTCCTGGTCAAAGCAAAGGGAAAGCAGCAAATGCACAGGCAGTCCAAGCTAAAATAGGTGGCCTGAGGGGAGTATAGAAGAGAAGTTGCGTTGTGCAAGGATGGAGTAAGGAAGGCCAAAGCGTCCTGGCAAGAGACGCAAAGAATAAAAGGAAAGGCTTCAACAGATACGTTAACCAGAAAAGGAAGGTCGAAGAAGGTTTACCTCCCAGTAATGGGTGCTAATAAACTGATAACAATGGGTGAGAAGTCTGCCTCCGTATCCATTGGCAAACTCTCTTCCCACACCTCTTGAGTGGATGGACAGAGTGGATGGACAGCAGGATGGAAAATGTGGAAACAAAGTTGCCCACACCATGAGCAAACTATGGGAACCCGTGAGATGCATTCCAAAGTCCTGAGAGAATTGGTTGATGGAGTTGCCAAGCCACTCTCCATGATACTTGAAAAGTCATGGCAGTCAGGTGAAGTCCCAGGTGATTGGAAAAAGGGAAAAATTGCCATCTTCAAAAAGGATAGAAAGGAGGACCCTGGGAACGACTAACTTGTCAACCTCATCTTTGTGCCTGGTGAAATCATGTAACAAATCCTCCCAGAAGCTATACTCAGGCACACGGGACAAGGAGATTATCCAAAACAGCAACTCTTGTGGTCCAAAACAATGCTGTGCTCTCGTGGGGTCCCACCTGAAGCACTGCACCGAGGTCTGGGATGCCCAGCACAGGAAGGACATGGACCTGTCTGAGCAACTCCATGGGACGCCACCAAGATGGTCACAGGGATAAAGCACCTCTCATGAAAAAGAACTGAGAGAATTGGGATTGTTTAGCCTGGAAAAGAGAAGGCTATGGGGTGGTCTGATTGTGGCCTTCCAGGACCTGAAGGGAGCTTACAAGAGAGATGAAGAAAGACTATGTACAAGAGGGAGTGACAGGACAAGGGGGAGTGGATTTGAGCTGCAAGACAATAGGTTTAAATTAGATGTTAGGAAGAAATTCTTTACAATGACGGTGGTGAGACACTGGATCAGAGGAGTTGGAACTAGATGATCTTTTAAATTTCCTTGCAACCCAAAACATTCTGTGATTCTATGATTAAAAATAATCTGTCCAACCTCCCTTCCATGGGCAGGAACATCTTTCATTTGACCAGATTACTCTGAGCCCCAACCCACCTGGCATTGAACACTTACAGAAATTACTTCTCTGGGCAACCTGATCCAGTGTCTCATCACCTTCATTGTAAAGAATTTCTTCTCTATATCTAACATAAACTTATGCTCTTTTGGTTCAAAACCACTGCCTATTGTCATAGCATTTTTTGATGCTTCATTTTATTCTTCTGGTTGGACTTAAAAAGGACTCTAGTCATGAAGGAGTGCACTATCTTGCTTGCATGTACTTTTCTTCTGTACAAGTTCCCCATATCTTGGGGATTCTGCTTTTCCAAGTCTAGGTTAAAACACCTGCCTGCTTTTGAGAGGGGTTTTAAACCTTGTGGGTTTCAATCACTGGGATCAAAGTTGGACAAATCTAACCTCAGTTACAAAGTGATCATGTTATTGTCTTAAGCTATTCCCGTTTGAATGGATAATCATTAATATTTAACAGAATTCCCTGATCCCAACCCTTGAAGATATATGACACTGACATGTGACTGACATGTGCAATGAGGCACTAAGTGGCACAATTTCTTTGTGAGAACAACTAGAATTCAGAAGGTGTATAAAGAAAGTGTTTCAAATTGTGATAGAAAGCTGAGACCTAATATTTCGGGCAAAAAATTTCTGATAAAAAGAAAATGCATAAAAAATTAGGTCAAATAAAAAATGTCTTTTTTTTCAGTGTAACTGCTAATGAGAAATTAAAGAGGAGGCAGTAGATGTAGGATATATTAAATTCCAATTAAGACACCTATGTTATGGTGTATACGATGAAAATAACTGGTTAAATGAAAACTAGGGAAAAACATATCCCAGGACCAAATAGGTTCATAAAAAGAAGACCACACATAGAACAGCTACTTATTACTTGTGTCAGGGTATTTGAGATAAATGCTCAAATCCTCAGCTAGTGATGAACACTAAATGAAATAATGAACAAAAATAATTTAAGTCTTCAGATATTTATATCTGCTGGTTTCCAGTGTGTCTCAGTCATCACTATTCCATGTGACTGATACCTTACTGCACATCTTCTTTTTGTCACAATTCTCTGGTTGTTCAGCTATATATGGGAATATAGCAGTATCACATATAAGTACTTACATAGATAGATAGATAGATAGATAGATAGATAGATATAGATAGATATAGATATAGATAGATATAGATATAGATGATATAGATATAGATAGATAGATATAGATATAGATTAGATATAGATAGATATAGATAGATATAGATATAGATATAGATTAGATATAGATATAGATAGATATAGATATTTGTATGCATGTGTAACAGAATATTTCTGGTGGTTGAAGGGAAAAAACTTTTAAGGAGAAAGAAAATATGGGGAGTAAAGAAGAGCTACTGATGAGGTAGAGGAACCTGAAACACAGAATAAAGATAGAGACAGTTAATACTTAAAAGAATATAAACTTGGAAAACACAAGTTTTACTTACTGTAGGCCAAGTGCTTCTGTTTGCCAATTTTTATACTGGAAATATTTAGTGACAACTTTGGAACAGTTCTTTGAATATTACTTACTAAAAAAAAAAAAAAAGGAACAAGTTCTTAATGTCTTGTTCATAAAAAACATTTCTCCAAGAGGAGAAATTGTCAGAGCACAGGGCATGAAGGAAGATGGCTAATGAGTCAGGTGAGTAAGAATATAGAAGTGCTATTAGAGAGACACAGAGAACAAGTTCATAAAACAGGCAAGAGAAAGGAGAAAATAAGAAAAGTAAAAGAAAATGAGATAAGAGAAACTGGGAAATATAAACAGATAAATGATGCAGAAAAGGAGATTGAACATGGAAAATGAAGGAAGGATTAGGGAAAGGTCAAAACTCATCTTCTTAGCTGGTTTATTTTATTTAGACTTTTTTTAAGCTGCCTTGCTAGTCTGCGTTCAGGAACTGATTTATTGTGGAGTGTGGTACTTTCAACATTCTTTCTATTCATTCTCCCAGCAGCAAATGCTTCTAAAAATGCTTCACCTCTAAAGATCCACTGCACTAAAGGCTAGGCTTTTCCTCTGAAATGTGCCATGATATCAGGACTGAATAAAGCTGTAGAGAAAAATGCTCACCCCTGTGGCCTGCTTGAGGCATGTTAGCTTGTAAAATTTGCATGTAACACAGAAACTGCAAGAATTTAATGTTCTTCTGTAATAGGAATAAGGTTGTCAAGCAAAATAAAGCAGAATAAGTGAAAATTGTTTTGTTTTCTCCTGTGAAAATGTTAGGTCAGTCAAAAATATTTGCCATTTATAAAAACTTCTTCACACTTTCGTTAGTTCAAACTTCATGTTGGGCTGCACAGGATCTACCCTGTGGCATTTACACTCTGTTAAATATGAAGAAATGTCTCGCCCTCAGCCTCCCACTGTGCTGTCACTTAGTCTTTACGAGGTTAACAAATTCAGTGTTTCTGAATTATGAAGTAATCCTCCTGGCTCTGTAAGGTCTTCTGGATGCTTATTGTCAACAACTTTCTTAGAAAGGCGTATTCAATTCCTGCCTTGCCACTTCATCTTCCCTGCCTTAAAAGCTTTCTTTGGAGTGACATCATGTTTCAGATTTAAATCTGAATCAATTTGATGCTGCTTGATCTGTGTATTGCATGGTTGCCTGTACATTGTCATGGTCCCCTGTACCTCCCCTTTTGCCTTGTCTTTATGAAGTCTTTAAATTTTTACTGCCATCAGAATAGGCTTTTTCAAAGCTCTACTCTTGAAAATGGGGATTTTTTTATTCAGTGTTACCTCTTATTCCCCTCCTCATTTTTGGCCTCTCATCTTTCGACTTTTTCCTGAATCCCATTTTTTTTATTCAGCTGCAAGGCTCTCAAGCCTTCCCTCTTTGTATCACAGACATATATTATCTCATTTATCATGCACAGATATTGAAATTCCTGTAAATTGCAGCCCTGTATTTAATCTGCTGCCTTTAATTTGTGCATGAAAGCCAGCTTGAAGTGTGTCAGGCAGTGTGTTGTCTGCTCTCAGTTTGTAGTTCATTAAGGCTCTCCCTTGTTCTTTAGATATGCTACTGCCACATCTTTTCACTGGACACAAATGTCAGATTCATTTGTCTTTTCCCAATGAATTCTCAGTGTATTTTCATTGCAAATTTTTGGATTCCAGAGTTTTATTATCTTGAGCAGCCAGGCCAACTGGTTAAGAGCCAGAGAGTCTCTTAGAAAGGGTCTAGCTCTGGAAAGGAGTTGAGCATGTTTAGGCTGTGCCTATTAATGGTACTGGGAGCTATGGCTCTCAGGACATGTGGACATATGTGTCAACCTGTCAAGTGTTGCAGAATGTTGGCCTGTTCTAAACCACTTCTGATCATATAAATCAAATGTTCTACAAGGTATTTTGCTTAGCTGGAATATTGTTGATAGGTCAGAGCTCAGTAGCTCGAGGCACAGCAGAAACCCTGCTTGGGTATCTGACATGTGAAGATGGGGGTAAAGAGACCTATGAAAAGCACCAGGAGACAAGAGAGCATGGTGAGCAACATGAGAAACAGCAGCATGGGGAGGAAATATCAACAGAAGTACAAAATGCATACATAACAAAGGGCAAACTAAACTACTGAGCTTTCACCAGGCAAAACTCTTCTGAGAAACACCTGATGCAAATAAGATACAGATCTCTCACAGGCAAAAGTTTTTTTGAACATAATATCTAGAATACCATGAAAACATATAAACTGTAAAACCTATTAAAAAAAAAAAAAGCCTTACATTTTTTCTACATTAGTGGAGAGAAAAGATACATGAGGAGGGAACACTTGGATGCCCTTGCAAGTTTTGATTGCCAACTAGACAGTCAGAGGGAAAGAGCAGACAGGGGCTGCCTCTCTGGTATCTCTGACAAACACAGACCTGTCTCATATAAAGTTAACACACCCAAAATTTCATAAGGACCTTGCTGATTTAGATAGATGGGTGAAAGAGCTTCTGTATATCTTTCCCAGATATACAATTATTCTAAGGGACAGATGTGAGAAGGGATGTATGTTGCCACACATGTAAAAGAAGTGATTAATATTCTTGAGAAGTAGTATCTTGACGGCCAATGGGATATTATGCAGTCACTTACCCATTGCCTTTTGCAAGTGCTGTAGGAAATTCCAGATTTTTTCCCTTTGTTCACCTAGAAATTTAATTTTGTATTGCAAACCTACAATCATGCTATAGTTTTCTATTTGCAAATGTTTCAAATTGGGGGAAAAGAAGCATGATCAGGGATTTGCATTTTTTAAGGTCACCTTTTCTGTTCCAGACCTGTAATTGTTCATCATTCCTAATTACAGACTGTAAATTATATGAGTAACTGCCTATTTTATTCACAAAAACACATGTTCTGTTCAATTGAATTGCACATTTTTGGGACTGTAACCCCAAAACGATAAATGAATGTTAATTTTTCATGCTCAATAACTTATTTCCCTTTTTGAGCTTTTGATTCTCTTAAATTAATAATCGTGCAGTCTATACTGAAGCTTTTACTTCAATGTGAGACATTCTCTATTAACTGTGTAGAAGATTGAGAAGATACATTCCTTGAAAGACCTTTACCTTAAATTCCTGTGTTTTGAGCTGTATGTAGGAACGAGAGAATTTTTTCTTCTGAAACTTCATCTAATATTGCAGCATTTTGAGATTTCTGATGGCACTTCAGATCAACAAGATATGAGTTTTAAAAATCCATTTCAGAGCAACAAGATTACCCCAAAAATTTGCTTTAGGTTTAAAGCTATAGCTTTTCCTTTGATCTCTTCTAAGTATCTGAGACTCAGTGTATGAGGAAGCACAGATGCTGCTTGAATGTTTTTGAAGTTAAATACTGAGTAGATGAGGAAACAAACCAAGTTGTGGCACTAAAATTAACAGTGTAATGCACTTTTAAATAAACTGAGCTATCAAACTGCTTTCTTGTTAACTTGGGCTAGTCTAGAAAAAATGAAACATCATACAATTTTCATCAGGGAGCAATGAGGGAAAAGACACATACCCTGAAGGTAGCTGTTAATTATTTTGCCTCTTTATAGTATGTTTATAAAATGTACTCTGGGCAAATGTGAGCTCTCTTTGAGCTGACCTGAATTTGTGCAATTGCCAAGATAAATCTAATAATTATTGGCAGGAGAGTTTATCTCAGTTTATTAGCTTGAATTTGAGTTGCACTACAGTGGTTGCATGGACAAGAAATTCAGATAAGGTAGTGGTTTCACTGCATTGATGACACTTATGTCTCTCCAACATGTAAATACATCTAAATGTGTGCTTAAACACTGTCCAGCTTTTAGGAAACTAGGATACACAAGATGTGGTTAAGGTCAAAGTTTTGACTGCGTTACAAAGAAAAGCATCACAATTCTTCAAATGTCATATAACTTTTGTCTGGAATTCATTGCACAAATCTGTCATATTTAACATTATCATAAGAGATTGATAGAATTAATGAGTTTGGGTAATAAATGTTAAAAGGTATTGCTCTAATTGCACTAGTAATTAGCGCTAATGTATTTATTAAATAAAGCCAGTTACATAAAAAAAATAATTATGATTGTTTTCATTTTTGTGACCTCATTTGCTTTCTCTAATGCTGAGGTCTAGAGAATGATACAGTGAATCTCACCAATAAACCTACACAGAAATGATGACAGTTTGTGTGTCTTTATTACAATTATTTCGTTTTTGAAGCCCTGAATCCCCAGCAGTGAGAAAATAATATAAAATTTAGCACTCTGCCATTATTTGCTATGGCAAACAGCCACAGTTCCACATTTGTATGTCTGTAATACTGAAATGTCAGCTTAGATGTTTTCTCTTCTGCCCTATGTTCCTTGAATATTAAAAATATTGGTATTAATATACTGGCCTCACTAAATGTGCCATATCTTTCAGTTAAAACAAGTCACTGACTTTTATACACTGGACATCATATAGCTCTAGAGATCAATTTATATGACAAATTAGCTGTCATTCAAGTAAAATAAATCTTGCCAGAAATGCCTTCCATGCTCTTGTCCATGTTGACAAGTAATATGACAGAGATGACAGATAATGTGGGTTCCCATTAGATTTGGGTGATGTAGTTGTATCTTGTCTTTCAACTTTCTTCCATAATTTTATCCTGTATTCAAATCAGCTTATACTGTCTCCTCTATATCCACAGCTGCCTGGCTTAAGTCCCTGAAATCCAAGAGTTACTGTCTGAAGTCAAGAATTACTGGCAACTCTAAGCCAAAACCTAACCTTCATGGTAAAATTGCACCTGGCTTTACCCAAGGCATGAGAAGAGCAGCTCTGAGCTCCCATGGGTTAGAAAGGCACTTTGTGAGAGAAGATTGCAGTAAGACAGTACTGCTCTTGGTGAAAGAAATGTTGAGGTGTGGCTACAGCTGCCCCATGGCTTCTAGACTCTTTTCAGAGAATAGAGCTTTGCTGAACATCCTTGCTTGGATTATATTTCTCTTTTCGTAGTGAATTTCACTCAACAATGTTAAATGGTGTCAAAGTGAGAGCACTGGGAAAATATGTCCTTTAACAGGCAGAAATCATTGGTCAGATAGAAAGGTACCTTCTCTACGAGCATGGTACAGGAATCAGCAGAGAACAGACCTGTCTCTAGCAGTGGTAGGCAGTGTGATGTCAGAGATTTCCATTGTGATGATACAATTGAAGCATGGCCAGAAATTTCTCAAACCTGGTTTGATCCATCTGGTTTACCTGGATAGTAGAAGAAATGGCCAGGACTCAGTTTGAGGATAAACAGCTTCTCTGAAGTGGCACAAAACATCAATTAAAACTATTTATCTTCAGGAAAGATGAATAAAATATCAAATCTTGTAAGGAATAGGCCAAAAGAGGTAGTTGAAATACTAGAACAAACAATGAAGTGGATGGTCTGCAAGTTTTTAAAGGAGATTAATGCAGAAAGGCAGTATGGATTCATAAAAATAAATCATGTCAAGCTAACTTGATTTCTGCCTTTGATGAGATAATAAGCTTCATAGAAAAGAGGAATAAAGAGGACATATCTCTTGACTTCAGCAGAGCATTTGACATTACTCCACATCAGAAAAAAGCAATGTAGTCAATGCTTTTGAAATTGTTAGACAGATGGCTGACTAACCACAATTGAAGAGTAATTATTAATGCAGTTCAGGCAAACTGCAAAGTGCATTCAAGGTTTGGTGCTTTATCTAGCATTAAACAGATACAGATGTTCACCATATCCACACAGAAATGGCTGTAGAATGTGCTGGTACCAGCCAGAGATTTTATGTCACACTGTATGTCCAGTTTCAATCTGTCCAGCATCATGCGACTCGAGATGGCAGATTATAGCAGAGATAGTGGCAGGCAGGTTGGTGAGGCAGAACTGAGTAATTATTAATGTAATTGCTAAGCAATCTCTTCTAGGCTGCAGGAGACTACAGTACACTTTATTGTAGTTTTCCTAGATGCAGTTTGAAATCAATCTTCTGTTTTGCCTAACTCACTTTAGTCTGCCCTTCTGTCTTGTCCATTGTCTCAGATCCATGAGTTCCCATGAGTTCTTTTCTTGCTGTACCACCAATTATTGTACTTCATTCCTGATTTTTCAATAATGTGCTGTATTCTTCTGTCCTGACTTTGTTTTCACTTGGACCCCTCAAAGTTCTTCTTGTGTCCCATGAATTCATGCCGTTAGTGGTATGGGAGCCTCAATTTCTTCTCATATGACTTATTATTTGTGCACTGTCACTCATAAAACATCTCAGTCAGTTAAAAGGTAGGAAGTTTTAATCCTCATCAATGGACACTTTTCTCTAGAAAAACACATTTAATAAGGTCAAATATCAAAGGTTGGTGTCATAAGCCTCTCTTTATTGTTCGCTTTTATGTTTTTAATGTAGTTAAACATTCTTCCTCAGTAATACCACACTGCAGTATTGCTTTACTTTTCAAGTTCTCCTTCAACTTTCGTTATTTCCTGCATCTCAGCTGTAAACTCATTAAAATGACTGGGTATACAGAGAAATAATTTTGTACTTTTTTTCCCCTAAGGAGTCTTTTTTGTGTTATTGCCCTCCCAAAGATCCAATTTACATGCTTAAGGTACAGCATTCGATTTTGATTGGAACAATTGATTCACATGAATTCTGAGATAAATAGCTGACTGCCTGAGTTGGAGAAAGGCATTGAAGAATTCAAGTTCAATACACCCCAGTGTACTTTTACATGTATGCAGATATCAGAGATGTCTGCAGGAATGATGTGATGCTCAGCAGATGCACTAAACAGCTGCTCTGCAGACGTGAAGGGGGCAAATACTTTGTGTCTGTCAACTGAACACAGATATTAAAACATAATCTATACATTTAAGGCAAGCCTGTAGGCACAATATCCTTCTGGTACAGGACCAGGACTTACTTGTATTCTGATTACATGTCAAATATGGATTTTGTATTCTGGGTATCACTTGAAGAAATATTTATCTCTTGGATAAGATTTGAGGAGAATAATTTTTTACATGTGTTAAAAATCAAAAGTCTTCCCATGTTCTGTTAGAATATTGTCTTATAATCAGCAACATGATGATATTTATATAATGAATTATTTAATGGTTTTTATTTCAAGATTATTTCCAGTACTCTGTGCAAGAGTATTTTCATTGATTGATGGAATTTCATTATATTTTGTCAAGAAATTCTCATTGCTGAATGTTGATTCTCCTGCCTGCAATACCTTTGAGATTCTGCGCCCTGAAAAAGATTTATGAAATTGCATTAAACCATAAAACTTGGTTTGTGCACTAGCTAGTTTAAACTATTTTAAACTGAATTTTGGGATTGAAAAGGGGTTAAAATTTCATATAGCATTATTGTGTTCATTCTTTCCCTTCACTTTTCCAGAATTTACAGGCCTCTATTCTCTTGCCTGAAGCACACACCTTCTATCTGGTATTTACTGTATCATTCTGTTTAGCAGTATCCTTAAACAAGCATTTGATAAAACTCACAATTTTTTGTCTTTTGATGATGAAGTCTTTCCCAAATAAGAAAATCTTGTTAAGGGAAAATGCTTAATATTTCACCAGCTGTGCTGGCATCACTCAAGAAAAGCTTTTATTGCCTAAACCAAATTCAACTATCTAGATGAAGTGCTAAAGTAAACAATTGCTTCTTGGGATATTGGTAGATTACCACTTTGAGAATTTGTCACCTGTCTAAGTAGCTTGATTGACAGACCTGATGCTTAAATAGCGCTTAAACATCTTCTGTCCAACATTCTGCAATGCTCACATATCAAATTGCCCTATACCAAAGTATCAATTTATGTCTTCACTTTGCACTTAAGATCATATTGTTGATTTTTATTCAATTTCTCACTGACTGTCTAGTAACAAATAAAGAATTGGAGTTTTAATGTAGTAAGAACTGTGTTTTAAGTATTTCTTGAAAGTTCAATGCACTTTAACTCAAATTTATTTATCGAAAAGTCTGGGAATGCTCAGACCTTTTAAATAGATTGAACTGTCATTCATGTGGTAGTTGGAATTGAGCTTCACATTTTCTGCTCACATGCAAGTAATCACTGAATGAACAACATTTTGTGATGCAGTAGTGCCAGTATTACAAAGGAAAATGAAATTATTGTTATATTAAATATTAAAATATTTATTAAAATAATCTGTAATTTCAAAGATGCAAGCTAAAAGTTTAAAATTTTTTTGTAACAGGATAAATAAGAACATGGAAACTTAGATGAAGTTATTACTTAGATTAATACAACCAATATGATAATGTGTGCTTGATAAATTCTGGTGAGAAAGACATTATTAAGGGTTCTTTGCAAAATAGACCATATAGGAGCATTTCTATTAGGAAAGTTCATAAAATTTTCACTTTAATTGTTATAGTTTATCTTAAACTGTTAGTTTACATATTTTTTTTCCATATAACAACTAAGTAAAACATACTAAGAAAGAGATGTCCTGTAGACAGGACAAAGTAAGGACTGTTGGACCACTTGAGAAGCATGATTTTATTTCTATTATATTACATTTCCCTATTCTGTCTTAAAGAAAACCTTCATGGCCGTCACTGGCTATGATCTGAGCCTCTTCTCTCTCAGTAGTAGAGAAATGGGAGAAACTTCCTAGGGAATGTTTCTTTTTATATTTTTTTTCCTTTTCATTTGTGACTATGTTAATTTTATATTTTCATCTGATTTAGTTCCATGCTTTTTAATGTCAAACTACACTGCCTGATCTGTACTGAGAAGTTGATCTCTTCCTGGATTTTATAAACTACACTCTGAATCATCCTTTTTGCAACATTCAATTTTGTTTGGTGGCTGGTGCTTTTCCATCTTAGTCGCAGTACCTGTACTGTCATTTATTTTTATCACTTTTTTTTTTTTACAGAATGATGTATGTGGGTGATTTTGTTTTAATATCAAGTCGGAACACTGCAGTCACTGTTCAACCTACAAGTACCTTGCTTCCCTTTATTTGAAGAAATGAAAGGTGCTGAATGCAGACATATGTGTTTGATAACATCTTTGCTGTCTGTACATACAGTTAGAAAAAATCTGCTGCCTATGTTATTGTAATTTTTTGTTTCCCAGTAATTGCATTCCAGATGTATGTATTATGACCACAGCCAAAGCTGGAACCATTTTCATTAATCTCTCTTTTAACTGTACATTATCTTAGCCTGGAGTACATATATACAGGTTTCCCTAAAGCTTTGAAGAAATGAGACTTTCGCTTCCAGTTTTTGGGTTCTGCACTACAGTTTGCAGCACAGACAAGAGGAGAACATTTAAATTATGAATATAGTCAAAGCTGCGAATATAAGGATTTGGGAGAAAAAAAAAATATTTTTTTTAATATTTTAATGAAAATGGCAATGTGTGGTCCAGTTTCCATATATTGGGAAATAAGACAGAAATATATAATCTTACAATTTCATCTTTCTGAGTTTCTAATTCCACAAGTGCACCATTCCTGGTCTCCAAAGGCACCTCACATTCTGGCAATTTATTCTTTTGGTAGAACACAGCCACAGCTGGAGAAAAAGCACAGGAAGTGAGAACATTGGGTCATGAAGGTTTGAGAGCCAAGTCAAACACACAATGTCAGATATTGCTAAGGTTACCTGCTCTCTGTGAATCCTGTTTTCCAATAGGGCTTTAAGGGTCTTATCTAACATCTGCACAGCTGTACACTATGTCTACATCAGCAAGTAGTGAAACCAATGGGAGTGGATTAGTGGAGTAAAGCTACTGGTACTACAGACACAATATCCACACTACAAAAATATCAGGAATTTTAAAGGAAGAAAACCGTGGTCTGGTCGAGTGGGCATGTTCATCCATTGGAGTACAGTGCAGGCACTCCTGCAGTGTGTCTTCAAATCCATGTGCTCTGAGACTATCAGTGAACCTAAGCTCATTCCATGACCAGATCTGTTTCAAAAGTGCATTCCTGAACAGAATGAAAACTTTAATGCAGATGTACAGTATGAAATCTTCTACTAGGTCATGAACCTCATAAAGTTTGAGGGTTAATGATATCCTACTATTTGAGCTTGAAGGTGTAGTCTATAATATAAAAGAAATTGAGACTATACCTTAAATCATGCCACCTCTTGAGTTTCAAGAGCACTTTAGAAGCTGTACAGTTTATAAGATGCATTTTGTATTGTGCTATATTTTAAGGCCTCATCCATTTCTCCATGGGTGATTTTTAAGCAGGAGTAGTAATTATGCTAAAGTGCTACAAGTATTTGAATCACACAGTAGACATTTTCATGTTTTTATGCAAATACAGATCACAGCCTATCTCTATAATTTAGAAAACTGTTTTCTTTGCCAAAGTGGTTTGGAAATCTGCGACTCCTAATGGTACATTTTTTCTGTAATTTGCATTGAGTGTGTATGGCATCTTCAGACTGTAGAAAAAAGGAAACACAACACTGAGGGCTACCTGAAAAGCTGCTCGTTTGTGCATGTATTCACATCAGAAGTGTGCCCATCCCCTTGTCTCTGGTAGGGGAAGGCATAGAGCTCATTCCTCTCACACAGGAACTAACACTATTGTTGCTCTAGTATTGTTTTGTTTAGAGTGCAAATGTGTTGTATTTACAGGTGATCTCTCACCAGCCATTCATACCAAGTAGCTTTAATTTCCAAAGTGGTCTATAAGAAACTGGCAGGGAACTACCTCTCTTTCCTTGTACCTCAGCCACTCTCACAGGAGTATTCGGATTTTCTTTTATTCCTACTAAAGGAGTAAGTTTGGTGGAAGGTCAATCATCTAGTTCAGTCTGCAAAATGCACAATTTAAAGGCTGGAGCAAGGTTGGCAGGGCACAGGGCTTTTCAGACCTGTAAAGCACACGGAGGGGATGTGTCAGTTCACACATTGAGAAGACACAGCAAGTGCTTGCTCCTGTGGCCCTGTGCTCAGTGCTAGCTCAGATACTAGCTTGAATCCCTGTGCCAAAGAGAAATTGGGTAGGGTCCTGGAAGAAAAGCTGGGGGCACATGTGTCAGGTATTAAGAAGAGTTCTGCCTTGGACTCATTTCATCTAAAATGTTCGGGATGAACCATGTGATTTTTTGGGAAGCTGGTGAGCCTGGATCTGTAGGGGTCCAGTTTGGTTCTACACCTCACGTGCACATGATGAAGATGAGGAACATGAAGCATCCTTTGAGAAGACATGGTAGTTTCATGGTAGATGTTTGAGACTTGCTAATGAATAGTCTGTGAGCCCATCTCAATTTTAAGAATTCTCTTCTGGCCAGTGCCAGATTTACATGAGTTTAGGAGGTGTTTAGCCCTATTCATCAGTGAGTTGGTATGTATTGTGATGTATTTGCTCTTTTACTTCAGAGCATTTTTATCCCTGCTATGAAAAGTTTGAGTGGGGGAGGGCTTCTTGTACCCTATTCCAGTTTCATATCCAATTATGGACATTTGCACTTGGGGTGCAGGGTGAGCTATGGTCCTTTATATTTCAGCCTTGTGATTGTTGATGAAAATGCATTCTACCTTACCCTTGGGATTCTGTCTTTCCTCACACTGCTACCCAGTGCTGCTGTATGTATCCTTTGTAAATTTATAGCTAAAAATAATAATAATGTGAGTGTTTTCTGTCAAATATTAACGTTGCACTATTCCATCCAATAACTGCAAATTTAGATATGGTTGAATGCTAACTTGATTGATTTACATATTCAGATCCTTGAACCTCCAAAGTTGTGGGATTTTTTCCACCCATGACCTTGAGTCTTGAAAGGACGTTGAGAATATTTTTCATGCTGTTAGGAGAAGGTTTTCTGAAGATTTTTCAAGTTTTTTCATTTTCAAGTTTTTTATGCCAGAGTACTTTTTGGAAGTCTTGTCTACATTGACCAGTCTGAATGTTTATTTCCAGTGCTGATCTGTTACACATTAAGGCACAGACAAGCTTTATAAGTTCTTCCAGCTTTAAAGTTTTATTTTCCAACCTGTGTCTTAATCTTCTGCATGATTGGTTGATTTCACATGTCTTGACCAGTATTTCCAGCCACTTCAGAAGTAGAATAATTGAAACAGGACTGAATAATTTTAATTCATACACACCTTTGCGAAATAGACTTTTGGTTTGTATCTGGTACACTTTGGATAATGTTGACTAATTTTTTGTTTGTTTAGCTATTTTGAGCAGATTAAGGCTCGGTAAGATGTATGTACAATGTAACAGGCTTCTAAATTCTTAGGCTAAAATCTGTAAAACTCTTTTATTCTGTAAAAGAGTAACCCACTTTGGTGATAAAAGTGACTTGGAGATAGCTCCAGATTATTTTGCAATGTTATTGCCAAAGATGATTTTTAGCTTCTAAGGTGACTAAATAATGTCGGAAAACTCTTAAGAAAATTATTTTGGAATTTTCTCTTTTGTGATTACATTATGCAGTGAAAAGGCAAGGCTCTTTTTTCTCTCTTCTGGAGAAACAATAATGATAATTGATGGTCCTTAATTATATCTCTTCATTCTGGCAATGTAGCTTTTAAATAGAGAAAACAATCCTATTCTGGTTCATTTGATTTTCAGTCTTTTCCGATTCAGTCCTGAAATATATGAAAAAGACGATGTAGTGAATAGGACTGTGTAGAGTGAACATAACTAGACATTTCTTTCCCCAGGTATTCAGATTTGGATCATGAGAAATGTTTTTAAAATGTACACTTTTGCAAATTATTTGAAAACCCCATGTATTTTTAAAACACATTTTCTAATTTAAATGCTTGACTTATATTGTTAAGAAATAATTTATATTTTAAAAATAGCTGCTGAATAATGTTGACATGCACCAGAAAGTATAAACATCCAAAATGGTGTGATTTGGGTAGAGCAAAATATTTCCTTTGGACTGGTTATGTTTTAACATTATTGGCTAATCAAAACTGTACTCATTTGTCAACCAGAAACAATATTTTGTTATTTTCCTCTGTTATTCAAAGGGCTGTTGTTCAATTCCTCTTTAAAGAATATACCAGAGTTCCTTGAACAAGACATATAATTTATTTTCATTACTTTTTCCTTTCTTTTTTAAGAGGGAAAATATCAAAAATCTGTAACTGCCAAGATTCTTGAACACAGTAATCTGTTAATTCTGTTAATATTTTAAGATTCTTATATAGTAAATCAAGCAAATTTTACTCTGCAAAAATTGCAATCTATGCTATCTAAGTGGGGTAAGGAAAACAATGAAATGTACTTGCTTATTTGGTTTCCAGTCAGATAACATTACCTCTAGGAGAAATGGAGTTGCAGACTGATATGTGAAGAGAAGAAAGGTGGTAGTAATGCACAGGTACATTGTTTTAATGTCAGTGAGCTACACTATGGTCTTCCTCCTAGAGCAGATTTTCAAGGGCTTCCTTTCACAGCCAATACAGGGCCTGATATTGTTCTTATTTGAACTACTTTTTATTGGATGAGATACAGATAATCCAGAAGATTTTGATCTGATGACTCCTGTTCACCCTTTGATATAAGTGCACTGCCATTTCTTCTGCCCTTCCTTCCCAGTACCTAGAAGAGGCACTGAAATCACCTGACAAAGAAAGTACTGGAAGTTGTGATCATGGTGAGAAGTGTCCTAGGAGGCTGCCACTCATCCTTGGTTATGTCTCAGACACTTCAGCACCATCCTCAAAACATGTCAGCTTTTCTCTGGCTTTTGTAGAATGTTAATATGCTTCCAAAGGGCCTCTTTTGTTAATGTATTCAGGGAATACAGGTGACATATCTTCCTTGAAGAGGATTTTTCTTTTGCTTTTAGTTGTGTCAAGCAGTAAAGTCAATGAGCCTTATTGCTCCCAAATCAATGGATGCTGACTTCCTACTGCTTTTTGGGACCCTAATGTTGTTGCTGTTATTGCTGCCCTTGTGACTTCAGGAGCTCTCTACCAGCAGGTAATTGACTGCCCTTCCTAGTGTCAAGGGCAGGAGAGCCTTCCTAATTAGACCTGGAAGTTTATTCTGGAAGCTTATCTGGAAAATATTCTATTGGTGTAAAACTTTTACATATAATTTTTTTTTAGTTTCTCCCTCTAGGTTTTTTTCATTGGAAGAAGCATTATCTTTAAAGTTCTGTCTTCCACCACCCTTGTTTTGCCACACTTTCATTAAATAAAACAAAAATGTATATTTTTGAGGTAAAGGTTTTGTTTCATGAAGCCTTCTTTTTAACTGTTTCATTCTCAGGATTTCTTTGCTACTGGAAAAATAACAGAAATAAGACTTTCAACACATTGTATTTTAATTGGCATCAATTTCTCAGCACTGAGGAATTCTTTTGAGTTGGTAACATAGCAAATGAGGGAGTTGGGTCCATTGCCTGTGCATCATAGGTAACTGTACAAGAGGTTTCTAGTCCAGAAAGGTTGCAGGGCATGTGCCATCAGCACTGTGTTTGAAAGGAATGATGGTTATATCATCCTATAAACACTTTGTCCAGTTTTTTAGGTCACTTTCAGTAAAGCGACGCAAAAAAAGATCTCACAGTTTCCATGAAGAAAAGAAAAAATATTTTGAGATTTATTTCCTAAATAATTTAAAAGGAATAAGAGGGGTTTTTTTTCTTGCTGTCAGGCTTCTGTGGAATTTGCTTTTGGTTTTCTTCAAAGTTACAATGATCTAGCTTGAGCTGCAGCAGCACTGTGCAAACTGAGCAGGGTTTAAAGCACTTCAAGTCTCATGTAAGGGCCTTTCCCACGTGTACCATAAGAACAGGAGGTCTGGGTAAACAGCTGGATTATTTGGGCAGTGAGGATAGCAGAGCAGTTCCAGCCCTTCCAAGGCTGAGTGGTGACAGCAGGGAAGGGAATAAGGATTCTGTGCCCATTAGTCAGAAGGCAGAAATTGTGAGATAAATTATGACTGCAAGGAAAAAATGTGTACTTGCAATGTAAACTGCAGAGACTGTATCCTGGTGGGAAATGGGAAAGCCATTATAATGCCACCTCCTGTACATAATACATAAATTAATGGACTAATTTAATTATTTATCTTTCAACATTTTCTCACCTGCCAGAATGGAAATGCTCATAGTAGCTTTGATAAGCACAAAAAATCTATGCCATTCTTCCTTTATTAATGACTTTTAGTCACTGTAAGTCTCAGACTATTAAGATATACAGAGCTATCTTAGTAAGAGACACGAAAAAAGCAGATGGGATTGTTATACATTCACTGATTCAGTCCAAGGCTGATACACAGCCTCACATTAAAGTGCTTCTAATGTTCTAATTCTTGTAAGGTCTTCTAAACTTTCTAGAAATGCTGCTATTTTTTTTTTTTCTTCATTCTGTTTTTTTAAAATTGCCCAGTACCAGAAATAACCAATAGCTGAAGACAATGTCCTGAAAAAGACCTTATAGTTCTGTTCATGTTTTGGAGGTTTTGGTCGCTGTTTTTCCCTCTGTGTAGCCCAAGTCTTGGAGTCATCATTACATCCTTCACTTCTCCATGGGATCCTAATGGGATAATTAGCTGGTGTAAAGAATCTGAGCACAAACTAACCCGGGTGGGGAGCTGGAGCATGTGTGGTCACATTGTGTCAAACTCATAGTGCTCTGTTGTCACTTCTCTGGTCTACTTTGAACGTTTCAACCAGAGTTAAAATCTAGAGGGTATTTTTTTCTTCATTTTTTCTGCATGACTATGACTTTGCTAATATTCTGTGCAGTATGCAATATCCTATAACTGTCTGGGACTGTATAAATAATAGAAGGAATTTGCATGCTGACCTGCAGTTGTGTATGTTTAGAACAGACAGTGAACTTGCTTGGCTTGTTAATATTCTAGTTCCCCTGCAATCAATCTGCATTGATATTTACGTGACCCAATAAAGTTTATTTTTCTTGGGTTTAAAATTATGATGTTGCATCTTGCTTTATATCTCTAAAATGCAATCTGGCTTGATTTCCATTTGGATCATAAAATGTGGATATCATGCCTCTACCTTGCCCCTGTTGTCACTTGTCTGTGTGGGCAGGGAGGCTTTTGCTTGCCTGGGCACCTTGGACATGGTTAATCATTTTACAGTTGCAATCTGTTGACCTCCATGTATCCCTTGTGTTTGTCTTTCTCAGAATGCTTTCTCCCTTCTTTGTGTTTATGCAATTTAAATCTCAGATCCTATGTATGGAAATTAACATTTTGGTATAAAAATGTTGCTGCTATAAACAAATACCTTAGTTACTATAAAACAAGCAGATAAAAAAAATAAACATACTGAGTCAGTGGAAGCTGATAAAGTGCAGACACTGCCTTAGGCTATCTCTGCACAGTGCAGGCTTAACCCACCCATCATATTTATCTCTTTTTTCTTTTTTTCTGTGAGGTCACTAATAACATTCTCTGTTTCTAAAAGTAATTTTCAGTCACTGGTGATAAGCAGAGTAATTTTTCCCAATATTTCTGTTAGTTTGGAAATGTAACTGGAGGTGGTGGGATGTGAGCAGACCAGACCTGCTCCTGCTCCTGCTCCCAGAGAGGCAAGCTGCTGACTCTGCACCATGTGCAAGCTGATGAGCAGGAGAAGAGGATCCCTTTCCAGACCTTGAACTTTTAATGGCTCTGGGAGGTGCTTGAGTAACTGTCTTCTTGTCTGTTAGGTGAGATAAATGCTGTGTTTATCTCACTGAAATGTCATATTAGTTTATAATACATATTTAAACATGCCAACAATTCCAAAGAATAGTTGAAAAGATGTACTGTCTGTGATGCAAAAAAAACCCATTTGAACCATGCAAAAGAGCATCTTATTAAGTGTTTTAGAGAATGATAACAAGTTGCAAATTGTCCTCCTCTGCCAGTCTGAGGCCTGTGTAATGCTCCTCTTGCACTTTCCCTGCAGTGACAGACCCAGCCTTCTCAAGGATGCCTGCAGCAGTCACACTGGGGCTTGGAAGGGGAAGGTCCTGGGTGATCCAGCCTCAGACTTTTTGCCCTTATTCTCTTTGTTCGTTACGCTGTAGCAGCAGATTAAGTGACAGCAGAGACACCTGTGCAGCAGGGCTGTGGTGGGAACACACACCTGGGCTGGGCACCCCTTGGAGCTCCTGCCTCACTGAACCAGCAGCTGCTGCTCTGTGTGCCTGGCAGAGCTGGGCACAGACTGAGAGGCAGCTCCTCTGAAAAGGTGTGAGGCTGAGGAGCTACTGACCCAGAGGTGGGACAGAAATGAGCATCGCACCAGCATGAGGAAAGTGCATTTGTGCAAGGGACACTATTGGAGTCAGTGAGTCAGGGGTCTCTGAATTCTTCAAAGAGAAATCAGAGTGCAGGGATTGATTTAAATCCTTTGGATGGGTTGAAGTATATTAAGCCACTCATACATAAAGTAGAGGTGTAAGTTTAAGTTTTAGGATAAATGAGTCAGTAAGTAAGTTTTAGTAGAAGCTCTAGTGCTTTTAGTAAGTGAAAGGTTTCAAATGCCAGAGTAGCAGTGTGAGTTCTAGTGAAGGTTGAAAAACATACTAGTGTTTTCAGTGAAGGCTCCAGGAATATAGTTTTAGACAGTGCTTAGACATAATAGAGCTATAGTAAGAATATTGCTTACATTTTTCAGACAGAACAAGGTAGGTTGTATGCATAGTTTATACGTAACCCGGCGTGTTAAGAAACTAGAATTGTAATAGGTTAAAGAGTGGTGGTCCGAGTTTGTGTCTTAGCTTGTTGGGAAGATTCTATATAGGAGCATGCATTGGGGAGAGCTGGGGCTTTTGCTTTTTGCCACTGCTTTTTGGCACTGCCATTTGCTTTTGCTTTGCTTTGCTCTCTCGCCACCATCATCAACACCTGAGAAGAAGAAAGGAGCTGGTGCAGCAACATCAGCTTCCCGGGACCCTGACAGGAGCAGCTTCTGCTTCTATTTGGGACTCGATACCAAAACTTAGCATGGACTTTGATGTCTCTGACTGTGCCTTTGAGACTGATGTGCTTCTGCAATAAACAACCTTTTAGCAACTGTTAGCTGTTCCATTCATTTAAGAAGATAACCTGGTGAAGTTAGTGCCCAGAGCAATGGAGGTCTTAACCTCATAGGACACAACAGGTCTGCAGGACTTCACAATGCTTATGATATTTTCCAGGGTCCTCCCAGTTTCCTCTGTACTAGCCCCTATGGGTCTACCAGTGAAACTTCAGCAGGAAAACAATTACAGCCTTTCTGGATCTTGCTCTCCCCTTTTCCAGGCATGTGTTGTAGACTGGAAATATGAAAGGCATTGGTGGACGGTTACTGTTTTAACTTCAAAAGAAAAAGAATTTTCTAAAGCTATTTTGATCTTCTTGGGGCAGCATCAGAACAATTTATTCATCCAGAGGTATGCATCACAGCTTATCTCAGAGAATTTATCCTTCCCACATATGTTTTAACCCCTTTTTTAGCTGTAGAATGACGGGACTGTCATTTAAATTAATGGAAAGTTCCCAAAGCGGTTCACTAGAGCAGGGTACAATCCTTAGCATTTATTCAAAGACCACAGAAATCACTGATGTCAATAAAATTCCTCTTACTTGCATTGCTGAACTTCTAAACCCCCACTGGAGAGGAAGGACACTCAGCTAATGTGTATGTAACCTGTTGGGGAAGGAAAGCTTGTAATGGCATTGCAGTTTTTCCTCTTTTCCATGCAGACTCATTAATTTGCTAAACCAGATGTTTCTGAGCCTGGCAGATCTATTAATCTGTATATTTTCCAGTTTGCCAAACATTAAATTACCAGAAAACTAAATGGAAGCTCTCATTTCCTTCTAGTGCTTAAAATCTCCTAACATGATCTAAAAGTGCTTCAAGCAAGAAATAAAAGGGAATAACCAAAGCCTACAACATCCTTGAGGTTCCATTCATCTCCCCATGAGGGAGCAGCCTTCCTCTTCTGGAGGAGCTCTGTGCACAAGTATTAGAGTAATTTCCTCTGACAGTTCTCCTGATAGAGAGGAATATTCCTCCAGCAAGCCTATCTCCAGGGGCATCCCTGCATAAAAAGCCTGCCTGCACTACTAGAGAAATCACGTTAATGGGTCTAAAATGTTTCAGTCAGAAAACTGAAAAATTTAGTGAGGAAGTATAGAAGCATTTTGTTGTTGGGATATGTCCACATGTGAGCCATTGACTCATCTGTATTTAACTTCTCATAGCCTTTGACTTGAACTTTCACTTTACTCTCTCTCCTGTCATTTTCTTGGAATGAAAAATTTTAGCCTTTCACTTGACCTGTGTGAACTCATAAATTCTGGCTGCTCACACATGTAATCACAGAGCAAACAAAGCAGCTGGGAAAAAGCTCCTGCAGTAGGAAGTGAGATTTTTACAGTGCAGAGGGAAGAGACCATGCAACATCCTCCTCCCCTCCAGCCAACTTTGGTTTCTCTCACAAACACCCTTCCACATCTCACCCTATGTGTTGTGTTAGGTGTAGCTTGAAACAGGCCATGATCTCCCAGTAACCTCGTCAACACATGAGTATATCCCAGTTTAGCCACCTCAGCCTGAAGTATTTTTTTGCTGGGCATTCATTCATCTTGTGGCCACTCTTCTAGACCATACTCTAAATAAAACCAGGAGCATCACCCTTTAAGACATTAGCATATGTGGTATCTCCTTATTGCTTAAATTGAAAGATGTCCTTTTATTCTGAATTAATTTTTCCTACCTAATGAATTTTTATACATTCAGGAGTAAAAAACCCAAAAATGTGAGTAAAGGATTAACAAAAGTTTGGAAACAACTGTTAGAAGAGCTCTTTGTGTTTTCTTCTGGTTGGCAAATTCAGCTGGATAGGGCTATTTCAGTCACTCTTGTCTTACAGACAAGGAGGGGTTTAAAATTCAAGACTGTAATTGCAGTACCTCTATGACCACTGAACTTACTGGAAATAGAGATAAAAGGAAATTCCAATAAGTATTTGTAGCTATCTGTCTAATTTCTAAGGGTTTTTTATGATCCTTTTAACTGACAGTTTGAGACCTGTTACTTCTGCACCTACCAATGTGATTATTTTTAAATTAACACTTCAGACAGGTTCAAAGGCAAGGGTTGGTACATTTAGACTATAAAATAGTTCTTATCCAAAAATTAAAAAACAAAATCCCCTTCTCTTTTGAAAAAAATAAAAAAAAGCTGACTAATTCACTCTACATTCTTTTATCTTTGCTGCCCAAAGTAATAACTAAAATCACACCAAGCTTTGTGCATTGATTGTCCTGAACTTGCTTGGCAAGGATGGAAACTTGGGCTTCATATAAGAAGAGTACTACTTCTGGGTCGATCATTTGTATTATGTGGTTGATGTTTGTTCTATAAAAGCAGAAGTCTCATGAACTCTGCAATTTTGGTCTGAAAAATTATGGCAGGACTGCCTTGAGTGCCTAGGGGTAGTCAAGTGAATGAGGAGGTGGAGAAATTCAGTTTAGCATGCACTTTGCTCTTTTTCTGAATGAGGCTGCTGGTAAGGACAAGAACATTAATCTTTGGCTGTCACTGTCTAAAATATGGAGATGTAGAAGCCTTAACTTACCATGGGCATTACTAGTTAATTAAGGGGATTCATTGATTTATTTTTGGCAAAGGACTGTTAGCCAATGTTCACTGCTAGGGAATTATTGAATTCAGATAGAACATAAGATAGGTGAGAAGAAATACTTTTCTCCCCTGGAATAATGTTTCTGTCTGGTTCTCAAAATAACAATTATATATCCTTTAAATTGTTAAATTACTATAATTACTAAATTATTTTAATCTTTAAATAGCTGCCTGTAATTTTATAGCAAAATATTAATTAACATATTTAATAAAGTATTATTATTCAACAAGATATTACTGGATTGGAAATAAGAAGTACAAAGACACGAGCCATCTTGCCTCAGGAACACTTGACACACATTTGACAGCTCACAATGTAATGTATGCTTTCGAGTGATCTGCTGATGTACGAGTTTTCAGATTGCATTGTAGCAATGCATGTGCCTGTAACCCTAACCCTCATGATGCAAAGATTCAAAAACAGAACTGGTGCTATTTGCACTGCCTATTTGGCTATGCATGAAATTGTATTGAATAAAAGGCTTGTGTAGAAATCTCTTTCATATTTTCATAGTGAATAATGAGCATACTTTAAGAATGAATTATACGTATCTGAACTTAATGGGTGAGTTGACTCAGTCTTTTACAAATGAATACTAATGGAAGGAAGCTGTAATATATATTAAACATTTAATTAACTTTTTCAGCAAGACTGTCAGTGCATGACAGAATAGGAGCCCATGTAAGAAAAGCAAACAAACAAATGAGCCCCAAGCCTGTATTTACACGTAAAAATCCAGAATGGGAAGTAAGACACATTTTAGCAGCTCTTTTTCTGCAGAAAATCCTAATACCTTCCTGCTGCAACAGCTGGTACTTATACATGGAAGACATCCAAATGGGATTGTTTTCCTTTGGCCTCTGTGGCTCTCTTCTTTTTCACTAGCATTGGAGCCTATGACTGAGATGGCCACAGGTTTACTATGCTGTGTCAGAGCAAAATTGAAATGTCTGTCGTGGTGTCAGAGGATGGAGCCATAAGGTGCCTGGTTGGGGTTTTTATGTGTATAAATGTAAAACCAGAGTCAGCCTACAGCAGTGGCCTGAAGTTTTGTAAACCTGCACTGACTGCTGACATGTAGCTGATATTTTCATTCTGTGCAAGTTGGTGTCACATGTAAATGGCAGAGAACTGAAGCTCTGTGTTTGCAATCCCTCTAAATCATTGTGAATATATTACATAATCACAGTAGGAAATGTATATCAAATACAACTCTGGCTGAAGCATTTGACCTTCTGTAAAACCAGCCAGTATCTCAGAGAAAGCAGATGAAAACCAGGAAACTAGGAAATTTTCCCATGACTAGGCTCATTCTTCGTCATTCAAGTAGTACATAGCAATGTTGACTATTTCACACTACGGCAGTTCAGCCTAAGAAATTTCTCTGTGTTGTGAGCAGCACATTAAAATATCATAAACTAGTATATCTATGACTAGTGATGCTAGAAATCCTTGTGGTCTCTAATCCAGTGCTAATGAACAGTTCTTAGCCAGCTCATTACCAAATAGACTATTGTTTGTTATTCAAGAGGGTTTCTTTCACAGTCCATCCAATATTTTGGCTTAAATTTCATTTTTAGAGTTTGTTGGTGCAATAGTGAAATAATACCATGTGTTTCTAAGGAATTGTGATTATGTGAGAGGCAGCTCAAAGACCAAATAGACTGATTACTCCATATCAAACCTGAGTTAATTCCCTGGTGTTTAGTTGGTGTACATCTGGGAGTTGATCAGCTAGGGAACTGCAAACAAATGATAAATAGCACCTATTCCTAAGAGCTAAATTTCCTCTCTGTTTTGAATTTTGTGAGAAGGATTGCATTCTCCATTAGTAGCTGTCAATTCCATCTTGGCTCATTTTGTTACTGATTTGTGTCTTGGGAGAACAGTTACATTTTATTGATTATTTCTGAGTGTATGGAATTTTGGTATACAGTTTGATCTGTGAATACAGGATAAACTTCCCATTAAGGGTGAGTGCATGAATGCAAATGAATATTCATTTTTGTGCTAAGAAGTGTTGTCTTTTGGGCTCAAACCCTGTCATGTTTTGGTTGTGATGACTGCTTTTTTTACTTTTTACTTTTTGTACTTTTACTTTTTAACTTTACTTTTACTGCTAATTCAACTGTAAGGTAAGTATGTCTGCCTGGCCCCACTCCATGTCCTCTAGAAAAGCTGTGGTGGTGTAGAGACTCTCCAGCCCCAGAGGTCCTGTGTCCTCTGAGGTCCCCTGGGACTTTGAGGACTTGCAGCTTTTGGACTTCCAAAAGCTGAGGAGAGGCAAATACATCTTCCTGCACTTGCCCCATTTTGCAAACACAAGCACAAATCCATGTGCACTTAAATGGACACCACCTTTCTTTCCAGCTGCTGCACAATAATTGTACCACAGACAAATTCCTCTTTACAATCTGCTTTAACAGCTGTATAAACCCTACCTATCCTTCTTTCGTGCACAAAGTGCAGTGACTTGTGTTTACTTTGTGATGTCTGGAGCTTGAACTAAATCTCAGGAAATGTTCACATTTACTCTTCACATACTCCAGACACAGCAGGTGCTGTAGTCACTGTGGGATGCAACCTCCACCCCAGGGCAGCACTTTCAGCCAGAAATGTGGGTTTGGTTTTGACACATTTGTAAGCTGAGGCACTTCCTGGTTCCCTGTTCTCTTAAGTCAGAAAAGGAAAAAAGGTTTTACTTTCTTGCATTAAGTAGAACAAGTCAGAGATGGGATAAAACCCCTCAATTTTTTTCTGGGGTAGGGAAAGGATCTGGTAATTTGCTGAAAACAGTGCTATTCTCAACATCAGTAGAAAGTTTCTAGATACTCATATGGGAATTGGCCCTCAACATTTTCCCATTAGCACATGAGTGTTTGGAGTGAGGCAGAGGGACAGATTCAGTGATTGCAATGGAAATGTTACAGTTGAAGGAGATCACAGCCTCACCACTTGAAATGTGGATTGCATCTTATCAGACTGGCAGAAAAGCCAGCAAATAATAAATTACATCCCATTTTGTTTAGCTGGCAGGCAATAAGCAGTGGTCAGCCCGCTGCCTCATAGCAGTCACTTCCTGCAGAATCTGTGGTTTCATTGCCTTTTATTACCACTGGCTTTTCTGCTGGTTTCATAAAATATGATTTTAAGAGCTTGTGTGACCTCCTTAATTCATCTTGCAGTGCCTGTGTGTTTCAGGGACTTCACTATGTATATGTGATCTAACTTGATCAAATACAATGAACTGTAGATGCTGTGACACTTGTGAAGTGGGAAGAAAGACAAATATTGAATGGAAAAAAGAAAGTAAATCAAGTCCCTGCTAAACTGACAAGGGAATACAGAAAGGGGAGAGAAGAAAAACAGTAAAAGGTTGTTTAAAGGGCAAAACTTGCATTTGTGACACGCCATGGAGGTCAAGAGGGCACTGATATTTCGATGCGTGAAAAATACACATAAAATTATAGTAGAAGATCTTATTTATTTTGGAAAACCTCTTGTTACATTGGCCAACATAGAGGTTGGAGGAAGATTTCTGTGAACAAATCTGACACTGCTGTCTGCATGCAGAAGTCAGCACTGGGCTATGGAAGAGACAGGTCCTGCTGGGCTGTGTGTGATGCTGGAAATGGTCAGGGGTAGAGCCCAAAGCATATAAATAAATATAAATATACAAATAAGCCGAGGGTTGTACACCATTTGTCTTCTCTGGGAATTATATCTACTTCTGCTGCTAGGTTCAGTTGTATCAGGGCTGGATTTTTCACTTCTCAATTTAAGTATTGTCCATCTATAAGTATGCCAGATACTGGCTTAAAAATGTTACAGATGAGAAAACACGCAGGATAGATTAGAAGAGAAAGCATAACAGCACTGAGGGAGAAAAAATAGGAAGTAATTGAGCTTTTCCTGTGTATTGAAAGCTGTTTTTTCTTCCAATTTATCTTGGTTAACCTATAATGAGATGTTTTTGGTTTTCTCCTTCACTGTGGATGCAGAATCCAGTAATTTTCTCTTTCATATAAAAACATGCATTCAGATGAATTTCTGTATGGCTTTGCAACATGACTAGAGACTTTCATGGGATAGCCCTTAATTTGTGTCATCAAGGATGTTTTTACAAAGCATTTGCTTAAAATGGTTATGTCAGAAACATTAAAAAAACTTAATTTAATTCCTGGCAAAATATAAACCCAAACCAAACAATATCAAATACAGAACGTTTTTACCTTAATGTGTTGAATCATTTAATGTAATGTAACTACACTGTGTATTGGTCTCCCATAATCTTTACATTCTAGTAGGAAAACTTGGTATGAACATAGAGGAAGTTGATAATGTCTCTTATTTCAATTAGCATATTATAGAACCATAGAATAGTTTGGATTGGAAGGGACTTTGAGAGGTGATCAAGTTACAAACCCCTGCATCAGCAAGGACACGAGCATCTTATTTCATGTTGGGGTTTTTTTTGTTGTATTTTTGCTTGGGATTTATTCTACTGTGTGAAAGTTTGGCATAAAATGACAAAATTATAAAATTGATCAGGTGTAATTTTCCATATTTGAAGACTGTTTTCAGCTGCACTAATAAAATGCCCTAGCCAATAGGAGCTATAGTGTGGTGTAGTGAAGAGTCTTGGGAAACAAGTGTTAATTTAGGATGTAAATGGTGGTGGAAATCTGGTTAAATGAAAGAATCATAAGGAGGAAGCTATTGCTGTCACTGACTAGGTCCCATCCATGGAACAGAGCTTTTTCATAGCACACTACCCCTGTCACTGACAGCCATATAAATCATGGAAATAATGATGGATTGGGCACCATCAAAACAGCCTTCACAAACTGGACTTTAAAAGCTTTACTCGAGAAAGGCAGTGCAGCCTGGCACTCAGTAAAGCAGCAGCAGAACAGGGATGGCTTTGTTCCCCAAACCAAAGGGTGCCTGGTGATCCCCAAGCCCCTGCACTTCCTATGGCACAAGGTGCTCTGAGCTCCCCAAGAGACTCCTCCACAGTGTTAGGTACTCACCCTGCATCCTCAGGCACTACACATGCTGCCACTTGTGCTGCTCTCTATGTCTCTGATTCAGCCACTTAATCTGTTGGCTTGGAATAGAGTTGTGCATGTCCAATCTTAAAATTTCTGGGAGAAGCTTTATTTTCCACTTCAATAATGGAGTTAAAGTCAGTGTTACAACCTGATAAGTGATGAAGATGAGATTCTCACAAGTGCTTGGTATCAGTTAATCCATAACTATGGAAATCAATATGCCCTTAATGTTTTCACTAAACAGTGACGTAGAGTTAGGCTAACCCTAAACATCTTTGAAAATATCAGACATTTTCTGGGAGACAGCATGTTTACAGCTTATACCAAAGGTTAGATTCAAAAGCAACTATTAAGAAAATGAAACAAAACTGGCTTGACTTTTCCAAGTCATTGCAAACCCATTCATTATAGGGGTTGTGAAATCCTGTAAAGCAAAGGTACATAAAAAACAGAACCATAATTTTAGGAAACAGGGTTTGAAGAATATTGTCTCACATGTGTGCACTAAAACACAAAAACATTTGTTGCAGTAATCTTTGGTATATTCCAAACCATCTTTGAAGAATACGACAATAAAATAATAAAAAATAACTCTGGCCACTAGGTTAAATTCTGTACAATAAATTAAACTGGGCGGACTATCATTCGATAAAATGGTGCAAAAATTCATGTCAAATTAATAGAAGGTATATCTTGAAAATTTTTTTTCACAGCTTGAAACTTATTTGCAGGTTAACAAACCATAACAGTAGGGCCCTTCTGCAAAATGTGGCTCTTCTGCACCACATTTTGAACAAATCAAGTTGCTACAGAATGCCTGAGAGTTTGCAAGATACTGTGTGGTGTAGCTAAGTTTTCAATTGTGTAGAAAGTGACTCCTAGATTTAAAATGCTAATCTGTAGTGTTTTATATCTGTCACAGGGTATCAAATTTACCATATAAAAGGCACTCGAGTCCTTAACAAGTTTTACCCTCATTTTGACAAATGCTCTTCTACCTGCTGCTATTTCTGTGTGAAGAGGAAGGTGACAAAATGCTTCAAGTTAGATGACAAAAATATCTTTCCTACTGTTCAGTAACCTCCGTGCACCTGATCTCCATGGTGCTGTAGGATGGGGAGCCCAAGAGGCAGGCAGCTCAGTTATCAGCCTTCAGCATCCCTCCCTGTGTGGAGACAGGGCACGCACAGGTAAAGCAGCAACTTTCCTGCTGCTAGACCAGCATCGTTTCCACTAATCCTCTTGTGTGCAGGTATGACTGAAGAAAAGAATAATGGAAAAACCCCCAGCAAAATTGTAAAGGCCTTGTCATTCACTTGCAAAGACAGCAAAAGAATCTCTGCAATTTGTTTTGCAAAATGTTTATAAGAGCCAAATCTTAGAAAATTTCCTTTGTTTTCATCCCTGTTTGTAGATTGACTGGAGGACAGAGAACAGGGGGTTCCTGTGCTTTTTCTCCTTTTGGACAAACACTTTGTCTGCACACTCCCACATGACCCACTGTGGTGACAGACCCTTGTCCTCTCTCCTCCATGTCCCAGGGTCCAGAGCAATACTTCAGGAGCAGCTGGAGCAGAGACTGGACTTAGGACCACCTTGGAGGAAGCTGTCTGTATCAAGTGTGGGTACATGGAAGAAGCTGCTTAAACAGAGCTTTCAGCTCACCATAACCCACACTGTTCCACCCTCATCCCCCAGTTCTCTGTAGCCAGAGACCTCAGCAAGGTCTGTGAGCTGCAGCTGGCCCTGGTCCCATGTCTGTGATGTTCTGTGGCTGTCTTGCTTGGTGGCCACTCTCAGTGCTGGTCAAGCTGGAAACAACTGCGTTTGTCCACTCCCAGTTGGTTTCTGCATTAAAGTTCTGTTTATTTTTCTGCTAAGGGTGGGTTTTTTCCCCCCAGGGCCCGAATGGCCTGTTGTTAATCTAAAATGAAAAGCCTAACATTCACCATCCTGTGGGGAGCAGACAGGGCTTCTATGGAAGTCACTGTTCTTCAGAGGTGCTGGTGGCCGTGGATGGTGCTGAGTCTCCAGCTCTGATGGAGCACAGCAGATGCATCAGCAGATAATGCAGCTCTGCCAGGACTAACCACTGCTTTACTTCCCAAATCTAGACAGTGGCTTGGTAAATCAACCATGATGCTTAGAGTTCAGTAGAGTCTGTGCTCTCCTCTGCTGAGCCACTATATCAGGCAGACTTAACTTGCCTTTTTTTTTTCTCTCTCTTTTTTTAAGAAAGTCAGCTGTCTTTATTCTGTAAACTACATCTACAAGATGAACGACTCCCAACAGAAGTTGTTTCCTTTATTATATGGGTTGTGCTACAAAGTTATTCCTGTCTTCTCAAATTAAACAGAAGGATCATATGGCAGTTTTAGGGAGAGTAGAAAAACATAATTCTCTTTCGTGTGGGTGAACTTCCGTGGAAGGCAGCTTACTTTGCTTTGGGCAGCATTTGGCAGCATGTCAGTGTCTGTATGGGGAACTTGGCATATATTGCCTCTTTATCCACTGGATCTCATTTACAAAAGGGAAAGGCAAGTCCAAAAGATGATTAAATCAGACTGAAGTAACAGAGATTGTTTAGATTATTTTAGAGAAGATTCTGTTACAAACTCACATTCCAGTTTGGGTTGACATAATATAGTTATATGTTTTCACCATATGTTTATAATTTCAAACAGCTTGGAGGAAAACAAACAAAAACTATGCCTCCTGCTAGAGGGACCTATTGGCAATATAATCCTGGGCAGAAAATTCAGATGATGAATTGTGCTTCTCAGAACATCAATCACACCTCTTCCATAAAGAATGAGCAAACAATTATTTTATTAACCTGAATTCAGTCAATGATAGTGTCTTTCTTTCTTAAAAAGAAGAATTCAAGAAACAAATTACCAATTAAATTGCAATATTTTTTTTCTCTAATGACACACTTTCTTACTATGTTTTACACTTCTGGTAAGATTGTTTTTTTGGTTTTTTTGGTTTTGGGGTTTTTTTTTTTTTTTTTAATGTATCATTTTTTACACTCCACACTTGTTATGCCATCCATAATGGAGAATTTATTTTAATTCAAAAATATTTGTGGTATATCCCACCTGCTCAAGGACAACAAAGAAAATAATTTGTATCAGTATTTAGTAAGGGAAATACAATGACCAACCTTTTCATCCTCAAACTCTAAATTATCACGTGAGATTGGTCAGTTTAGAAATTATTATGCTGAGAAACACTGAGCTGTTTTTCAGCTGCATCCCCTCTGTAGTCCTACCTGCAAGTGGGATTCTTGGCCAGCTCATCTTACCTCATGTGTCACTGCCTCTAACTTGTGAAGATGCTGTGCCTGGTCCCCACAGAAGTCATTGTGCTATGCTACACCTGGAATCACCAGGCAGCTAAACTTCACCTCTTCATTACTTTAAGGAAGTATTTCCAATTTGAAACCTTTGTGGTTTTTTTCTGATAGTTTTAATGAAAAACTTGTTTGATTGAAATACACTTGCAATTTTCCATCAGCTCAGAAGGATGAGGATATGTTGCACGGATCTACAGAGCCCATTCTTGGGAAGCTGCTGTTTCCAAGGACGTTTGCATCCCTCTATTCTCACAAGAGCACAAAAATTTAGAGAATTTTGTCATTGTCAATGTCGTCTAAATCTTGACTTGGTACTAGAATAAGTAATGGCAGTTGCTTATTTATGCACTATTCCACTTCCTAATGGATGTTTCCTACAGTGGGAGAACAGCTTTGAATGCAGTGTTAATGCAGTGGGATCTGAGGCAGTGGGAACAGAGAAAACCATCTTGCAGGAGGGTTTCTATTAAGCTCAGATTAAATTTTGTTTCAGAGAGAGTGGGCTTGGTATCAGTTTCTCAACATCCCAATTTGACATTATTTCCATTGACTTAGCATCTAGAAAACATGTCTGGAGAAAAAACACAAAGAATTAGGCTTTAGCTAGGAAAGCACCAAAGGTCTGAGGCAGGAGTTTAAATGCTTTGAAAAGAACTGGATCCTTACAACAAAATGCAAATATATATAATATATATACTCACATATATATACATATTATAGAGCTGTAACCCTGGTACCTGGCACTACACACTAATTAGCTACAATTACCTACACCTATATTTGGAAAACATACAAATATGAGATCTATAAAATAATATGGTTTGACCTATTGACAGACTTCATATTAACTGCTCATATTAATGGAAATCAAATGTAATAATTAGTGATTCAGAGAAAATTGTGGGAAAAATCAGAGTTACTCAGAGCATTTGTAGGGAAAGAATAAAGAACTAAGATGGGCAAATTGCATTTGATGAATGCCACACTTTTCAATACACCTTTGCTGGGCTAATGGCAATAAATGAGGCTCTGAGCTCAGTGAGCAGCACCAGGCACTCTTTTAATAACAGTAATTCCAAAATAGTAGGTGAGAATGAGCTTAGAAATAAAAATGGGGAATCAAAATACTATCTCAGTCTTGTTAAAAGAAGTCTTTAATTTTTTTTTTTTTAATTTCTAACAAAAATGCCCTCCAAACCAATCCTGAAGAACTTTTTGCAGTATAACTTACCATTCCAAAAATGTGATAAATTTATTACCAAACCAAGCTTCGGAGGACTGCAGACTTTGAATCATACCTCTTGGTATGATTCAAAGATTTCAGGGTAATAAAGAAGAAGATTTCAGGGTAATAAATCACTGACGAAGGTGAGGATCACAGAGGTAGCATCCTTGTGAGTAGCAAAGAGGATTAAAAGCATTAGGAGCATTTGGTGGTAATCAGCAATGTTCTGGTTCTTTGGAATATTTACATCTATAGCTATATGACCTGTACTATCTACGTGCTGAGATTTAACAAAATTTTTTTAGGGAGTGGCTCCCACATTTGGAGGAATTTACAGACAGGTTCATCCAGTTTAAGAATTCCTAGCTGAATATTTATGTTCTGCCATTGTACCACAACTAATTTATCAGAAAATTTTGCACAGGTAATAAAGAGATGGGGAGGACAGTAACATGTTTCAACTAGCAATATGGTAAATAACTCATCTGCTTTTAGATACTGTGGATGACTATATTGCTTCCTTAGGTATCTAATAATTTAAATTGATGAGCATATAACATCTGTTCTGCTAGTAAAGGCAAACTTTCATTTGGCTGAAAATATTTAGTATCATCACGTATTAGAAACAGATAAAGGGGTGAAAAGCTGGGGATTTGAGCAGTGGGAATGTGTGGCAGCTGCTGCTCTTCAGCTGCAGATGCAGCACAGGACTTCCCAGACTCCCCCTGAGACAAGACAACGAGGAGTTGTTATTTTGATCATCTCCCCTGCCTTTCTGCCTACTCCAGGCTTCTGAATTTCACATTTTGTTCTTTCAGCAAACCCACAATTTCCCATGGGGTCTGGGGAATTCAGACTTCAGGCTCACCTGGGGTTACCCAGTTTCCCTTATGCTGCTCACTTGGGAAATGCTGCTGCTCCCAGTTTGTGCCAGCTGGGGAAATAGAGTTTGTTCTGTGTGGAAAATTGTCAACAGAACCTGCACCAGTACACACAGCTTATTCACTTTACAGATTTTGCTTTTGCTGAGTACAGTATCCTCTCTCTGACTCTTCCTCGGTGAAATTGTGCAGGATTCTTTAAAAAATATATTTCTTTTGTCCTTGTACAAATCAACTATTGCAGGAAAATAAGTACACCATCTTTAGAAGACGCTTCTTCAATTCTTTGTTTCTCCAACAGTTAGAAAGCGATGATTTACAAAGCCATAGTGGAATGGCAAATGTAGATAAGGAAACCAGCCTGCAGGCACTTGCCATCTGCATTTAACTGTAATATAAATGCCAGTTAATGCAAATGATGACAATTTGTTAGATCTTAATGCCTATCTGAACAATAACCCAAAAAAGTCGGATGGAACCACATTAAAACTACCTTTTATGGAAGATATAGTTAATTGCTTGCACAGAGGGACTTTCCTTCAACAGCCTGGCTGTCCTCCAGGTTATGGTTCAGAGGGCTTTGCAACTGCATTGAGAAGAGGTGGTTGTGAAGGAATAACAGGAGCTGCCAAGTGTGAAAATCTCACAGGTGGAAGGTATTGGTGGATGTTTTCCAGCTTGTCCCTCTTTGCTGTCTCTTGGGATACAGCACACCTCCTGAAAATATATAGCTGGTGTCAAGAGGAGAATGGATGTGCTGCCTCAGATTTGATTTTTGTAGCAGGAGGTCACAGTCTTTCTGGCTAGCTCTCTGCAATAACTTTACTCAATCTTCTCTCAGTGCTTTTCCCTGCAAGAGCACTGCTGATCCAATAGCCTGAGAATGATGGAGAATATCTGGACTTGGGCTGCTGCAAACTCCCTCAGAAAAATACCTATGCAGTGTGTAATAGAAGTGCCTACATGGTTCAGCACTTCCTGGTCATGTCAGCAGGGGCTGTCCCAAATCAGTGCTGCTGTCATCCAAAGGCAGCTGAGAGGGTCTGTCTCTGCAGCAGTGTGGCTGCTGGGTACATTCCACTTTGATCTAGTTGGTAATTTGAAAAAACAGCAAATGAGAAATCTGGATACTGTCCTCTGTGCTCTCAAAGATATTTTAGGTGTAATCTAGAAGATCTGAGTATATGGCTTTGTCTCAGACACACAGGAAGGACAGGTAATTTAGATTACTAGAAAGGAAAGTGAGTTTATTGAATTAATTTGTTTAGGCCATAGGTGCCTTATCTCAGCTAAGCTTCATTTCCAAAAAAAAAAAAGAGCAAACCAGTCGTTTTAAACTTCTTGTTCCTTGCTTGAGCATGAAGCTATTCTTCTTTGCTGGAAAATACTCTCATTAAAATCTTGCTTTCTTCCAATGAGAAATCTGAAACAGAACATCCGTCATAGGTATCTCCCATATCTTCTGTAATCACATCCATTTAAATTCTACATGCTAAAGTTAAGAGATCAAACTCAGCCTGTGCAACAACCAGTGGTTAATGAGCTCGTAGCACAGAGTAAGCAGGTAGGCACCTTATTTTCTTTTAACAGTTGCTATGTCTTGCTCATGTTTATTACACATGATGGAGCAGATTTGAAGCATTGAAAAGTATTTTGTGGCCTGTCCTGTAGCACTCCCTTCATGCTTTCAAATGTGGCTTGAAACCAGGCCTCTAGTTTCAGCTGGAAGAAGGAAAATAAGCAGATATACCTAAAAGAGGGGCTCACTTATTCTTTTTTCTTGTCTTTTGAGGACTGTGGTCAGCCTTGACAGCTGAGCCTGTATAGTGCATATGCTGTCAAAATTGTTTCAGCTTATTAACTCCAAAAACATCAGAGCATATAGTTAAATGTACCCAGTTAGAAATGCTGGTTTAATTACAGCCTAAGTGCATCACAGAAGTGAATATAAATGGATGTTGCAGAAGGAGGCTACAACAGCAGACAGAGACAGTTCGTCTCTCTCACTTGGCAGCTGTTTGGGAGGTATCTCCAGGGATAGCAGAGTATTGTCACCAGAGTGTGCTGTGCTGCTGCTAACCCTTAGCCAGGAGTGCTTTGGTGACATGGTGCAGAGCCATGGTGTGCACTAAGGAGCAACCCCCTCTCTGCAGGAACCTGGGGGAGCTCCCAAACTCACTGCAGGATAAAAAGCAAATTCAATTGTTTTACCCAGAGTCTGAGGAGAGGATGTGAAAGATCAAAGAAAAAAAACATTGCCTTGAAGTTCTGCTTTCCTTGTAGATTTCCCTGACTTGCAGCTGAAGTTACTCCCATCCTAGACCTGTAAGGAATCTCAGAAAAGGGGAGCTGCATCTGACTTCCCAATATTGAGAAGACAGAATCTGCTAAAACTTGCAGGTGTTCTTGGCACCAGGGCACAGGCAAAACTGCTCTTTTCTCACTCACAGGCAGTGGCAGAAGATACCTGGCATGTCTTTCTGAGTGATGTGCTGGAGCTGGACACCCCAGCCAGCAAAGCAGCCCAGTGCCAGCTGCCCTAAGCCACAGTGGCCAAGGGGGCACAGCTCTCATCTGCTGTCCCTGTGGTGTGAGCTGCCACCACTGCCCAAGGCTGACAGAGAACAGTGACACGTGCCATGAAAGACAGCAGATTTAGGCATTTGCTTTACGTAGACATGGCAAAGACAGTTAGCAATCACAACCTTGCAGTAAGTTAGATTTTTGCAAGAGATGAATCACACAACAAGCAATTCAACAGGTGTACAAAAAAAGGAGCAGTGAGTCTCTATAGGACATTTTAAGATGGCAGTAGATATCATGCACTTGTGGTTATTTTCTCGCTTTTTTAAGTAACTAATATGTTTTGGAGACAACATGTATAACATGGCTTCCTATTGCCTCAACACATTAATGAGATCTTTTTTTTGCAAAACCTGGCTGCAAAAGATTAATACGCTAATGACTGTAATTTGCATACATCTTCTTTGAAGTTTGTATTTGATACTGAACCTTGACACAAAAGCAAAATTTGTCAGCATTATGCATTAATAAACATTTCAAATATTTGTATTAAAGAAATCTGGGAGTTAATAGCATTGCAATAGGTTTATTTATGAGAATATGCTTTTTAATTACAATAAGCCTGTATTTTATCTTAGGATGATGAGTGGAGATAATTTCCATGAGTCCTATCACCGTTAAGAGTTCCTTTCTTTGTTCTGCATTGTCAGGGAGAAAATTGCAGGTTTTTTACCTCTCTTAGAGAATATATGCAAAAAAAAAAAGGGGAGGTTTTCATAATAGTATCATGCTCAGCCCATGAAAAGCATTTGTGCTATGTTACCAACTTATTTATGAAGGGAATCTTGGACAAATGTTCTGAATATAATTTTCTGTTTTTCTGTGCTACCTATATTTTTAAAATAGTACTATTATCTTGATCTGAAGATAAAACTCTCCTTTTCTGCTGCACAAACATAAGAACACAGGTAGATTAACCTTTTCAATGGATAATGGTAGGCTTTTTAATCTAGCAAGCTGCACAAAGTAAGCCAGTACCTGGAAGCTGTGGCTTGTGAAATTCAAACTTTAAATAAGTATTTTTAGCACTTTTAAAGAGGCAAGATAAGTACTGGTTCCTCAGAGAAGTGCTAGATTTTTAACTAAAAATATGCCCCCAATACAAAGAAATGTACTTCCAAGCACTGGACTGTAGGTAGAGAACATAAGTTCTCTATGATCACAGTGCTATGCCTACAGTTATGTGAAGAGAGCAGATGACAAATTACTGCAGTTATTTCTTTTGCACTCAAATCTATTTATTTTGAGTTCTCAATATACCACAATGTCCTGGTGGTTGTTGGTTCTGCTCTCCATTCTTCTTTCGTATGAGTCTCTAAAGTTGTTGATCTTTCTTTCTGAAATTTTCAGGATGCAGTGGACTAGACAGTATCCCCAGCAGACCCAGCCTGGGGATTTTTGTAAGGCAGCTGCTCTTCAGTAGTCAGTGGTTTTCTATTTGGCTTACGACTTCATGCTGCTGTTTTATATTCTATAGGAATAGGTCTACTCAAAGTTGAAGAACAGCTAGTACTTTTTCTTCAAAGTAGTCTAAATGCCATTCTCTAGTGTGATCAGTGACAGTCTGAATGTCTGTGACTTGTTACATCAGGGGTGCCCAAGCACATACAGCAAGGCAAGGGAGCTGATCATGGCAACTTTGAGCTTGGCAGATAAACACAAACCAGAAAAAACAACTGCTACTTGAGCAACTGGGAAATTTACTATCTAGTCTGACATCCTTCAGTTCATTAAACATCTCAGAGTCTAGTGTTGTATGTGAGATAAATAGTGTGCAGGCTCCTAATTTTTTTTTCCCATACCTGGACAATTTTATCATATGCATCATAACAAGAAAGAATATGAATCACCAATAAATAAAACCCTATGATATAATGTAGGAATAAAGGATGCAGTAAAAGCTTAGCATAGCTAAACTGGCATAACACCATTATAGCATTTGTTGTTTTCGTTACATATCAAATTTGGTTGTTCTTGTGTTATTGCAGAGAATAACTGATTGCTCTTGAAAAGTTGAAGAATTTTGAATCTCCTCATTGAGACATAAAGTACACATGCACAGGTTAAAAAGGTAAGGTTGATTACTCTGCAGTTGAATCTTTACCATAAATTATAGTCCTTCCCTCTAGCAGCTGCTGCCTCTAGGCCTGAATTGTGCCTGGGATTTGCAGCCTCTCCTGAGGACAGGGTGAGGTCACTTTGCTCAGTTTGTCCCTGGCCCAGGCCTGCAGGATTTCACCTCCTCCTCCTCCTCCTGTGCTTCTGTGCCCATTCATGGCCCTCGTGTCCCTGCCCTCAGCTCCCTCCAGGTTCCCTTGGGGTCACAGAGATGTTGGTCACAGCCTGAGCCAGGGGCAGCCTGCTTGTCTAAAATTTTGTCTCTTTGACAAAAGTCTGTGGGTGTGACTCCTGGGCACATCTAGGAGTCTGAAACCAATATTTCTAAGGAAAATTATCTCATTTTTTTTCTGGGAAAAGAAAAAAATTTTTTTTCTTCTACTAGCAAACTTTAAAGGCGCATGTAATAACCAGGTAGGAAAAACCTTCTAATAAGCAAAATCTGTGGCTGGTTCTGATGGTCTATTAGAATGGGCTACTTATATGTTTTAAGAAATTTCAGAAGATAATTCAATAGATAAGGTTTTGGCTGTGTGTGATTCCTTCTTATGCCATTATATTCCTTCCTGTTATTCTTTTATACAATACAGATTGCCAGTAAATCACTGCATTTTCAGTGCCTGGGATTTCATGTGTGTGGAAATGTCAGATTCATAAAACACCGTGATAAACCTGCTTTCATAGATCAATTACAAAAGAGTTTCATTAAGCTCACAGAATTAAAGGAAGGCAAAAGCTAAAGAAGATCCATAAATAATGAAAAATTAATTGGAAAATATTTATATAAAAATAATTAAAAGTCACCAATGTTTTTTCAAAACACTCCAAACAGATTTTTAGAAAGCTGAGAAGTCTATAATTTCTTTTTAAATCCTCATCTAGAAAGCATCTAGTTCTGTGTGCAGCAGCACTCTTCAATTTTCAGAGTAGCCTGGGATAGATGTTGGCAGAACTGGAAAAGAAGTTCAGAAAATGGAGTTCAGGAAGAAAGTCGTGTAGTATTATCTAGATTGTAATGGCTGCTGAAGTGAAAATATTTCATTCTCCATTTGTACCACCCGCAAAGCGAAGGATGCTACAGAGCCATACACATCTCTGTGTAGCTCCTCAGGTGAAAAATCACCTTCAGAGACAAGGTTGTGCTTGAGGATGTGCCAAGCTGTGTGAGCTTGTAGCCTGTACTCTGGGAACATCTCAGGTCACTGTTTTCTTTTTGCCAGTTCCTGTTGCTTTGTGGGAGCAGCGGGACCTGACTGGTGCTGGCCTTTCTGTGAGCCCTTGGGGCTGCAGATGAGGTGACGATGCTGTGGCATCTGAGGTTCAAGTTGCTTTTCTCAGATTTGCTGAGGGCTTTCCCCCAGCTAGCACCTCAAGGCATTTGGATGAGTACCAGCACCTCTTTGGAAGCTGTATCCTAGGCAGAGCTGTCTCAGGGACCACAGTGGATCTTGAAACTGCTGCCATGCTGATCAGTGAAGACTTCTCAGGAGGTGTGTCCGAGCCCGAGGTTTCTCTTAGACCCGAGATCACCTCGGGGGGACATTCTGGTGGTTCAAGTCCTGGTTTTTC
>JAOTQP010001286.1:21796681-21817092 GCA_026413545.1 Cichladusa arquata
TGGGAGAACTGGGCCTGTTCAGCCTTGAGAAGAGACAATGGAGAGGGCACCTCACCAGTGTCTGTCAGTATCTGAAAGGAGGGGGCCAAGAGGATGGACCAGGCTCTTCTCAGTGGTTCCAAACAATAGGACAAGAGACAAAGGGCAGAAACTGATACACAGCAAATTGCACCTAAATATGAGGAAGAGATTTTTTATGTGCAGGTGACCAAGCACTAGAACAGATTGTCCAGAGAGGGTGTGGAGTCTCCCTCACTGGAGATATTCAAGAATCATCTGAATTCAGGCTTGTGCCATGTGCTCTAGGATGATCCTGCTTGAGCAGGCAGGATGGACCAGATGATCCCTTCCAACCTGAACCATTCTGTGATTCTGTGACCTGGGCAAAGCATTTGACACCGTCCCAAACATCCTCGTCTCTAAATTGGAGATGGATGGAATTCATAGAAGGACCACGTGGTGGATAAGGACTTCAAAGGGTTGCACTCAATAGATCAACGTTCAAGTGGAGACCCGTGATGAGTGTCCTTCCTCAGGGGTTAGTACTGGGACTAGTGCTGTTTAACATACTTGTTGGCAGCATGGACAGTGGGATCAATGCAGCCACCATGGCCTGCTGGCCAATGACACCAAGCTGTGCAGTGCAGCTGACATGCTTGAGGGAAGGAAGGGATGTCATCGAGGGCAGCCTTGACAGGCTGGAGAGGGGGCCTATGGGAACCTCATGAAGTTCAACAAGGCCAAGTACAAGGTGCCACACCTGGTTCAGGACAAATCCAAGTGCAAATATGGGCTGGGTGGAGAATGGACTGAAAGCAGCCTTGCAGAGAACGATTTTGGGGTATTGGACAAGAAGCTTGGCATGACCCACCAATGTGAGCTTGTAACCCAGAAAATCTACTGTATCCTGGGCTGCATCCAAAGCAGCATGGCCAGCAAGGTGAGGGAGGGGAATCTGCTCCTCTGCTCTGCTCCCCTCTGATCTGCTCTGCCCTGCTCTGGTGAGACCCCACCTGGAGTGCTGAATCCAGCTCTGGGGTCCCAACACGAGAACATGTTGGAGCAAGTCCAGAGAAGGGTCATAAAGATGATCAGAAGGCTGGAACACCTCTCCTATGAAGACAGGATGAGAGAGTTAAGGCTGTTCAGCATGCTTAGAAGAGAAAGCTCTAGAGTGACCTTACTTAAGCTTTTCAGTACCTGAAGGATCCCCATAAGATTGATGGAGAGGGACTTTTCACTAGGGCCTCTAGAGATAGGATAAGGACAAATGTCTTTAGACAGGAAAAGAGTAGATTTAGGTTGGGTATTAAGAATAAATATTTTACTGTGAGAGTGGTAAGATGCTGGAACAATTTGCTCAGAGAAGTTATGGATGCCTCATCCCTGGAAATGTTCAGTGTCAGGTTGGATGGGGCCCTGAGCAACCTGGTCTAGAGGAAAGTGTCCCTGCTCATGGCAAGGCAGCTAGGAATAGAGAATCTTTAAAGTCCCTTCCAATTCAAAGTGTTCTATGATTCTGTGTTTTAACTCGATGTATATAAAGTCTCTGAGCTTCTGGACAACAGCATGTCAGTTTTTTGGACTTGAATTGTTCCATAACGGATGGGATGAGCCACTGACATTCTTTTGAGATTTTGAAAAATACTTTATTCTTACTACGATAACCAAATTTGTAATCAGAGTAGCCTTTAAATCTAAGACTATTCAGCACTAATTAAGACCTTGAAAAAAGTTGGAAGGATACAAATGAGGAAAAGGAAAAAGTAGTATAACTGTTGATCTTGAAAGTACAGAGAGAAATAGCATACTAAGTAGAAGGATCAAAATGAGAATAACACAGAACAAAGACAGAAGCTGACTTGGAACTGATGACAACTATAATGGAGTCCTACTGATATTGATATTTTTTTTCCAAAACCAGTAAAGTTTTATTTCAGTTTCCATAGGAAAAGGATAGCATCAAGATATCGCTTTAAGAAACATCCTTTGAAAGTTTCTCTGGCATAAGTTAAGCAACAGATCACACTGGATGATGAATCTGTCTGACCTTAAAATAGATAAAAAAAAAGTAGTTAAAAAAAATAACTGAGGAAATATGTATAAAGCAGTATTACTACACAGTTTTACATATTTTTCTTCAATTTAATGTTTAATGATCTCTATTTCACCTTCATAACTGTCCCTCTAGGAGCATGATTCTAAAATTTAGATAATTAAACTTCTCACCCTTTTACCTTAGAAGTGCCTCAAATGTGTAGTGGTCTGTAACCCAGTACATGTGCAGTACTGCCCTGAGAGCAGTCACACTCATGTGGAAACTGCATTGCACCTGAACTAAACATACTGCAGGAGTTTTACAGTTGGCTTCATCAGTCCTGTCTCAAGGATCTCTGCACCATCTGTGCTACAGGTACTCATGAAATAAGATTTACCTGTTATTGTTTTGGTACTGCAGATGTGTGTGACTAAATCAGAAAAAGTTTAGAAGCATGAAAGAATTTAAACATTTCCCATTTCTTTTTATTTTTTCTTTAGCTATTGCTGTTCTTGTGGTTGTTCATTACCATTATTCATGCTGTACATCATCAAGGCCCATTCGTAAATTTTTGTAATAAAATTTGTAGAGCTTTAATTCTTACACCTTGATTTCAAGAGAAAGATTTGAGGGTTGGAAACATAAGAAAAATATTAAAATGAAAACTACTTTTCCATTCAGGACAGCTCAACTGTTGAGACCTATTTTAAAGTATTTTTATATAGTCATATACTTTCTGAGTTTGGATAAACAGAGAAATCTGGTGCATATTAACAATAACTTTGAAAGCTCAGTAATTATCACTAGAAATCATCATTAAGCCTCCAGATAAACAATGAAATGTCACTTGGTTTTACCATACAATAGGAATAATTTCTGCTAATTATTCCTGTGATGAATTTTGCTCATTATCATTTACTAGAGGAAAAGGAAACTGAAAAATCAATATTTCAGCTCACTTTTTTTTCATGTGGGAATGCTAGTTATGTATTTTGCACAGTTATAAAGGGAACCAGAGGGCAGTCAAGGAGACTAAGAAATATTAAACTTGGAACCAATAGTAATTAACAATAAATGCAGCTGTCATCAGCATGCAAACAATTGCTGATTCAGAGGAAATTTCTGTCCCTTACCGTCTTTCTTTAGAGACTTAGGTTTTTCCTTTCCCTTAAAAAGATCATCTTGATGTCTCTTTTGGGTGAATTATCTAGGTTAATTTCTGTGTGCATTCAGCACCTCTTTTTTCTTCCTTTACTTATATAATGTCTAACTGTAACACTTGTTTCTTCCCACATTTGCTATTTAGTTTTGCCTTTTTCCATATCATCACTCAATCTGACCCCTGCTGATGTGAGATCTTTCCTTTGCTGTCTGAACACAGCTAGAAAAGCCAATGAACAGTTTATACACAGACATCTTAACTGGGGAATCACTTCTGTTGGGAATGTTGGTCAACCAGGTTTTCAGCTTATACTGAAATTCGATTAATTGTGACGCAAGAGATGTCAGGATTGTGATCAGCTGTTTTATGGTCTTTAGGGCACCTATAAGACTCAATCAAAACATTTAGGATGCCTTGCAATTAATGAACAAAAGAGAATCAGTGCTGTTGAAGACTAGAACTGATCAGAAATTTTCTGCTGGAATGTTTTGCCCTCCGAAGATCCCGATCTATCAGGAAGAAATGTTCCTGTGGAGTGTGGCACCTGGGGGGAGCGCAGCTTGTCCACCACTGGGCACCTATCCCAACTTCAACCACCCTGATGCTGCCTAGAATCCCACCTTTGAGCACATGAAGCTCTGAAGTTTTGACCTTGAGGGGAAATTAGAGAAAGTCAAAGAATAAGATTGATTTCAGGGTGTTTTGCTTGTCTAAAGAAAGTTGACTTAAAGTTATGTATAGCACTCTTTGTAGTTTTTGCAGAAAATGGGTATGCCAGAGAATGGTTTCATTTTTTCTCTTTTAGGGTACTTTCCTTCAGCAAAAAGGGATCATCCTTTGGGAATGACTGCATCCTTCCATTTTTTAAAAAGCCTAAATTAGATATAAATATAAAACTTTTAGACAGGAAAGCTGGAACAGAAGAATTCTTCCCAAAATGACAGGCAAAGTCTTATATTATTATTACAGTTACATTTGGGTATGTGTTGGGAGATTTTGGTCATTGATTTTCCTTTTTTTAAAAGGGTATAGTTTTTTCTCAATTTCTTGCAAATGAGAGTTACAGTTTTCATAGAATTCTGTGTAAAACAAATATGTTGCTTTGTCTTTTCTGTAGATGAGGGAGTCTGAAGTCTGCTGACCACAGATGTGAATGATGTAGCATTCTAACAGAGTTTCAGGGAAAATAGAGCATGAAATTCAGAGTATTTCTGCAGATTTGATAGAAAATCAAAACAATTTTTTTCAATGTTGAAAAATAATATTTTCAAGAATCATACCTTGCTGACCATATTCAGGTGGTTTTCATCAAGACTGGACATACATAGAATAAAAATATCTAAATGCAATGCATATTTTTCAGTCTCCCAGTGTGGCTATGACATTACAAGACAAGATGTACACTAATTTACCACTGCTAGTTGAGCTGTTTTGGTGTGACAATGAGTAATTGACCAATAGGTTTGGAAACAGATGTAAAGTGGCAGTGCAATATTTCCAGTGGGGTTATTATGAAACATTTGCTTTCTTAGTTTCCAGTATAGACAGCTTTGGACAATATAATCCATCAATGAAATTGTTAACTAAATTAAATCCTGACTCAATTTAGAAATAAAATTTGATTTATATATTTAGAAGGCCCTTTTAGTGTACTAGCTAAACACCTCACAAACCTCACAGTAGCCTCATTTGCATATAAGTTGTGAATTGAAACCTCCTGAGTGACTTTTCCACACTCATCAGAGGGTTCTGTGACAGCATGGTGCTGAGCACTCAAGTCTACCTTCACACTAAAGGTCTAACTACAAGCTCCTTTGTCTTTTCTCCCAGTGGAGCAAGTATAGCTGCATGCAACTCGAATTTATAAAGAAATTTGGTATAGAAAAGTGTAGGAGAGATAAAAGAATCAGTAAATTCAAAAGCTAAGGTTGTATCTAGGCTGAATATCTCTATGACAGCAAAGAAAATAACTGGCTGTAAGCAGCTGAAGGACATTCTGCAGTTTAAGATATGCATGCTGCTCCAGTTCCCATTCCCCAGGTTGTTTACTATTATGGCACCATGGCTTGTGATATCAAGTCATCTCATATAATGCTACTGACATTTCAGTGCATGTCAAATACATTTTAGGGCTGGATGAAAGTGTGAGATTTTTAAAAAACTGATGTCTCAATGCATTCCATTGCATTTCAAGCATTGAGCTAGAGCAGCTTTGAAAATGTGTCTTTGCTGCCTTTTAAGAAACAGAAGGCTGAATTCCATGGTTACACCCTGGCATCTGCAGAGTTTTCTCTGCAATTCTGAGCAATACTGGAGCAAAATATTTTAAATAATTTATTGATAACTGGACTATTGTAAGCATTTGGTCCTATTACTGGAGCATACAGAATGTTTAATTGTGTGAGTGTCATTGGTTGCAATCTCTGCCTATTTGTATGATTATGGTGAAAATATATGGCTAGATAGGAAAAAGCATGTATATGTCTGGTACTATTGGATTTGCACTTTTGTGCTTGTTTACTTGGTTACAAGTTATGCAACATATAACAATAAATTATGTACACATGACCCATAAATCCATCTCCAGTTGTTTAAGTTATGAAGATCAGGTTAATGAAATTAAATTGTATTTTAAGTTACTATCACCAAATCTCTGAAATAAAAATCTATGTAAAGAAGATGATTTTAATTTACCTGATATATAAACAGAGGTGAGAACAAAAGTGTTGTCTTTTGTTGTAATGGCAATGGAAAATCTATGTTTTCAATTGTCTGAATTGCATCCACTAGCAGCATTCAGTAGCATTCATTAGATCCCAAAGAGCATGGGTTACATATTTTATTTCAGAACTGAAAGGAGGATATTGAAGTTATCAGCTTATCAGAAAATTATGCATAATTTAACATTTTTGGAGAATTTAGTCTCAGGTTTCCTAGTTAGTTGCTCAGTCACTAAATTTTTAGATCGTTGCCTTGAGTTTGGTGCCTAGTTTCAGAACAGTGCTTTAGTAGACAACTACCAAATGAGATTTGCAAAGTGTGCTGAGCTACTCAAGCTAGCCGTCAGGAACTGCTAGTTAAAAAGGTGGGCTTAAGCTGTCCACCAATACTTACAACTTTAGTGCCAATGGGAGTCACAAAACTGAAACTCTACTACACAGGGAGCTATTATTCATTTCTCATGAAATGCACCTGGAGAAGCCAATGGTGATCCTCCCCTAACCTTTTATTCAATAAGTCGTGATTAAAGTACTCACCCAGGTCACAGGAAGAGCAGATTCAATTGTCTCCTCCACTTAATAGGATTCAACCCACTCCCCCATGTCCCAAAAGAACATCATAATGGCCACACTATAGGCTATTCTGAGTAAAGGCTTTCTCAGTCCCATGAAAGCTGTTTCATGCTGCCTGAAATAATTGAAACTAGTTCTAGTGCTTTTGCAGTTGTAGTGTTCTAAGAATAATAATGGAAGAAAAGCTTGGTGGGGAAAGGTAATATCCCCTATAAGACCATCCAATGTAGCTGTAAGAAAAAGACAAGCTCAGGGTCATCTAAGACATTCCCCAGATCTACAGTAGAAATTTAATTTCAAAAGAATACTTTTAATGTAAAAGATGTAAGGCTAAAGAGAGAATTATTATGACACCTGGAAATGTGGACTTTGTCCCTACTTAGACAAGTACTTAACACCCATCACTTATTCATGGACAAGGACTTGGCATTTAGATAGCTGAGATAGATGGCTCTAGCTCTATTGTTGTTGCATCCATTCACTGAGTAAAAATGGATAAAACAGGACATGCAGCTGGGAGCAGTAAACTATTGCATTTTTTTCTAGCAAAATTATTAAATACTCTTCATCCCTGTCAACGCACATGGCTTTATGTCCTGTAGCTTGGGAAAGATGTCCTCATCAAAGGCATTATGTCAGGTTTGTCAAACGTGTTTCAATGAACTGTTGCAGATCGTCTCACCTTTATTTTATGTGGAACACTGTCTCTTTTGTGAAATTTCTCACACCAAGTGGCATCTTCCAGCAGAAAACACATGCTTTTCACCTGAGCTGCTTGAAAATCAAAAATACTAATTCACATTCTTGGTTAATCAGTACAAAAGTTTGGTTAAAAAATAAGGTTATATAGGAAATCTTTGCCTGAAAATTCTATGCTGTAGACTTTTAGTAATACACAGCAAGCATAAAATTCAATCTCATCAAGCCTTAAATCTATTTTGAAAGAGAGTTAGCCTTGTAGTCTCAATCTTATTGTTGCAACAATGTTTATTAGTCAAATATTTGTCATTAATGGGAAGCATTAAAATCAGAATTAAGACTCCATGGATTGGTTAAAAGTCAGGTAATGTGTATTTATACGAAGTCCAAGGGAGCAAGGAATGCATTTCTGCTTGGCATTGTGGTGTCATGAACAAGGTCAAGGTTTTGCACAGAGCCCTCCCGAGGCTGCTACAGGACAGCTGTAAAGGAAGAACCTGTTTGTTGGCACTTAACAGTGGTTTCTAGAGCTGGAAACACTTAGACCACTGGAATTCTTGTCCCATTCACTTCTCAAAATAATGATGCTTCATAACAGGGTGTGATTTCCTGCCTACAGTGATGGCAGATGCAGAAGTATTGCCACAGCTTGTGGAAGCAGTTAGAGCTGAAACATGCACCAAAAATGGAGTTTTTCTGCGCAGGCAGCTGCCATCCACACAGCAAAGAGCCTTCTATGAGCTATAACCAAAACTTACTGGGAAATGGGGTAGCTTTGCACTTGAAAATACAGTTTTGTTTGCATTTTTTTTTATTTCCTATTTTGATAAAATTTTCAAACAAGTTTTGCAACTAATGCTCTTTGTACTTCAAAATGTGTAATAGAAAAAAAGACAATTTTGCTATCACTCTTCAAACCAATATAGTTTTATTTTAGTTGCTATATTAGAAATTCTATATCATATATTTAGAGATGCTTTCACATTGACAGACCACATTGTTCATCTCTAGTAATTTATATTAATTTTTATTTTTCCAGTGCTATTTAAATGCTTTTAACTTTCTGAGATATTTTAAAATTAGCAAAGTGTGACAATTTGACGTGATCAAAACAAACAGTTCAATATTTCTGATTCTATATTTTTTGTAGCTCCCACACTGTGAAAACTGATGACATTTTGACATTTCTTTCTGATTTAGAGTGAAAACATATTTTTATTTGTAACATTTTTTCATCTAAAGGAAACTCCATTTATGGATTGGACCCTGTTGTGACTCTGATACTATTGGGAGGCAGCTAGCCATCACTTAGAAGCAGCAGGCACCTCCAGAAAATGTTTCTGAAATACATTTTTCACACTGTTGTGATAAATCATCAGCCAGAGATGATAACTCCCCTGCACTGATTAGGAAATGTGTTACAGCAACTAGTTTAGACTTTGACAGAACATTTCGTTGTCTGAAGTCTCATCCACTATGGACCCAAAATCAGAAATAATTTATTTATTACTAATGCAAGTGAGTGACTCTAAGTAGTTACAAACAAAAAACTGTTCATGAGATTGTTTGGATTTGAGTAGATGGTGGGAAGGGAGCATTATTTTAATTTACACTATTTTAGAGTTCCTCTGGGAACTCTAAAATAGTGTAAATTAAAATAGTGAGAAGGCTTTATTTCGTTTATTTTCCTTCTATATTCCTTCTATTGCATTCCTTTTGTGGGCTTATATTTTAAAAAATCTAAAACATTGGCTCCCCTGTACCTGTGTTTGCACCACTTTTGATTTTGTCCTAATGTCTTTAGGCACATAAGTAAAATAATTACTTAAATACAAGCAATTGCCTGATCTTCAGCAAACACAGTATTAAGAATCCTGATTAGCTGGTGAGGATGTTGGCTTTCCTTCTTTCTGGATGTTCTTTAAGAGTGGATTATGTTTCAAAAATAAACAAAGTCATGGGAAGACTAAGCTTTAGAAAAACATGTTTTCTCATCAATTACTCTTTTCCCAGGAGCCATATATGACAGATGTAATTTTTCTTGAACTGTAAAATTTAAATACCCTTAACCTTGTTCTACGGCTTCCTCTCTAATTCCATTCAGAAAACTGCTCTCTCTGAGTATAATTGGGACCCCTGATGCCACATTATACTCCAGAGAATTACAGCAAGAACTAAACTTCTGATTTGTACTATTCTGCATAAAGACCACATTTTGCAGTGCTATTGTCAGCCTGTGACAGCAAAACTTGGGGATTTTGCCAATTATTTTCTTTCCCAGTTAAGACTCTTGAGTGATCTGAGCTCTGCTGAATTAAATAAAAGATTCCTAGTGATGGTAGCAACTCAGTCCCACGGAAAACAGTCCATTCTGGCTTTTTCATATAAGCAAAACCTCACACCTCCATATGTCACAGGTTTTTGAACACTTACTTCAGGATACCACTGAAATATTCTTCTTGATTTAGGCATGCCATCAGAAGTCTGTGCTTCATGATAAAAGTACATCCAGTATTTCATATATTTTGACTGAGAACACTCAGGGAGAGCAGGAAACTTATTTTATCTGTGTTTTCACCAATGTTAATTGAAGTACAGAAAAGGTTAAAGCTTCCCAATATAGCCAATACAGCAAAAGCAGATATGAAGATGCTCCAAACCCAGCCCTGAGCCAGGCACAGTCCCAAATCTGTACAGCTGCATTCCTGTGGCTGGGAGCCATCAGCAGGGCCCAGCTGAGAAAAGGATGTGCCTGGTAAAAGCTTGGTTTCCTGATGGCCAGATTGCAGCTGTGCCATGGCCCTCAGGGATGAAATATGGACAGAAAAAGACTTGCACTGGCTGCCCTTGGGTCACCAGCACGACCATCTGGGATTTCCCAACCATCCATGCAGTCTGTGGAGGATCTGGACCAACTCAGGCAAACCTTGTGCTTTGGAGGAGCAGTATGCCCATCTGTGTTCGTTGAAAGTCTAGGGAAAATTACTTTAGAAAGTACTCAGCAGCTGTACAAGCCCTGAGAGTTGTTGCAGCATGCATTTCTGAAGTATTCTGTTGATGCCCTGATTTATTATGTAAAGCTATAAAAAAAAAAGCAATTCCAGACAAGTGTCAAAGCTTTTAGGCATTATACAGTCCAAATAGAAATGTTTAGTACTACTCATTAGTGGAGTTACCTGATATGAAAAAGGCAATCCTGGGGTTTCTTCCTCTGTTTACTTGCCTATAATAGCTTGCAAAATTGTTGCTTAAGTAAGCAATTAACTGTGTTTCCTAAGATGTGCTTCTAAAATTCAGGGTGTACCTACAGAACAGTCAATCTCCTCCTGCAAATAGTTGAAACTCTTGAGTTTTTAAGTAGTACTGGGTGCCTTGTTGATTTGAACAGCTTCAGTGTTTTGCCTCTTGTTTTTACTTCCAAGACTTGCATTATGTGGGGATATAACAGCTTTTCAATGCAGTGGGTGACAGGACCATTGTTGTGATGGGGTGTGTATGTGTGTGTAACCATGGCTACTACCATCTTTCAGACCAGTTTTTTCTTTTACATCGCTGCAGTCATACTTTTGGGGTTATGTTATTTGGGGTTTGTTTCTGAACAGGAGCCTTTGAAATAGAAGTCTTCTCTGATACAGAGTTTTCCACCATCTCCTGTCTTCCTGACTTTGTGAAAAGAGGTTAGAGTTGAATTTTTTACGATTTGACTGAATCTTTTAAAAGTTGATCACTTCTAGGCAATTCTCCAAGCTCACATCTACTATTGACACTGAGAGCTGCTGTTTGTGACACCCTTCAGGAAAAGCATCCTTGCTTGAGATAAAGCCCAGCAAAGCAACCTTCACCCCTTTTATCACAGTGTGCAGTGGGAGCAGGTCCTGAGCCAAAGTCTGCCAACATCAGTTGAATCTTTTCATCTACTTCAGTGTTATTGTTCAAGCCCTACAGTGAGTGAGTCTTTCCCACTGTTAAGCAGCAAGCAGGAGGATCTGAGCTGTGGTAATGCAGAAGTATGGGGATAGAGTGCAGTGCTGTGAGGTCTGTCAGTACATTCAGAGGGAATGTCACTTGGGAGACCCTATCTTAGAGTTAGAATTGGTCTCTTAAAACCTGTTTTTCTTCCTTGGATGTAAATGGCACTGTCACTTATCTTCCAAAAAAAAAAAAAAAAAAATCAAAACCAGTTCTTACAACTCACAACTCAGTCAAGCAGCAAAGCTATCTAACCTCTGACAGAAAAATATTGAAAGCACTAAAGAAAATTCTGCTGGTTTAATGACTGCCACTGCTTCCTTCAGATCATTTAAATCAGAATGAGACTTCATGTAAACATCAGAGCAAAGCAGTATAAGCCTACAAAAAATCAGCAGAGCTCTTCCAACTGTGAATCTGGCCCCAAAGGCATACTTTGAAACCAATAACTAATTTTTTCAGGCTGGCTATTAAGAACAATCCATGACAACAATGGCTAATGGAAATAGCCAGTTCCAAAGTGTAGAGCTAATGTATTTCCTTCAAAAGAAATGGAGTTAATCAGTTATTACCATTAACTGCCCTGACTGGGCACAGCTTCTCCTGGAATGTGCTCTGTGTGTGAATTCATAAAGCATACCCTGTAAACTAAAGTGCTAAATAGATTGTAGCATCAATTTTCATTCTGCTTTTATATAGGACTGGTTTTTACTTTATTTATATATATGTATGATTTATCGATCCCACCTTTTGACAGGACAGATGTCAGTCACCAATAGCTAGAAAAACACCATTAAAGTATTAGACCAGTATGAGATGATAATGTAGCTTATATTGCCTGGCTCTCATACCAGCTTCCTGGCCAGGGAGTTTAAAGGATTTGTTGAAGAATAATAATTCTAAATTTGCCATACTCTTGAGAGCAATTAGCTGAGAACAGACTTCAGGGAATAAGGAGTCTGCTGCTCCTGGCTAAGAAGTGATTAGTAACTGGCATAAAACTTCACTGTTCGGGTAAATACAAGAGTGAGACATTAAAATGCCAGAACCATCTAAGCTCTCCTTATCACTACTTATGACTGCTGACAACAGGCGTGTTTGTGATATGACATGAAGCCAGAATTAACTTTACATATAGAATTTTCTATTCTGCTCACACGCTATGGAGACATTATTGCTGTCTGAGTGATTGGTTATCAGCGCAGCTTTTTGCTTTGATGCACTCTTCTCAAGTCACATTTGCTTTTCACACAGTCTGTTTTCTCACAGTTCGTGCTACCCTCATTAGTATTTTAATCAATGCTCAGAAGAAGTGTAGAGTAAACTGCTGGTTAGTCAAAGCTAACTTTCAAACATCCTGATCCTGGGGCCATGTGAATTTTCTTCTGCTGTCCCTTGAGTCCTGCTCTGACATTTGAGTCCCAGCTGTACAGACACCTCAGGCAGCAGCCCAGCTGCCTGGCCCCGATGGGCAATGTCCCTGTGTGGGTATCCCATGTGCACACACACTGCAGCACCCCAGACCCCACCACATCACAACCTCAGAGGCTGTTGAAGGCAGTCTGTGAAGCAGCTGTGGGGTTGGAGGTGAAGGAGCAGTCTGTGCCCTTACCTCATCTCTAGACTGCTCTTTAGCAATGATGTGGTTAGAGCCAAGAAGTCTTCTAACTGTAGGTCTGTGTCTCTCTTCTGCCACAACCAAAACAATCCTTCATTTTATGCATAATATCAGTCCCAGAATGATGTGCCACTCAAGATTATTTATTATTTTATGTGATTTTTTTTTATTCATGCTATTGGGGAACCTTCCTTTAGTCCCACTTTCCGTACAAATTCATCCCTAAATGTGTTCCTTTCACCCATAATCCCCCCTTTCTTTCTGTCTTAGTGAGTATCCCATAATTGACTCTTGCATTCCATATTTTTTTCTCAAGTATCTTTGTCTCCCTCCTTCTCAGAACAAAGTTTTGACTTTTCAGGCACTCGAGACTTTCCCCCTTCCCAGGTATTTCTCAGTATTTTTACTACCATCAATTTTTCTTTCAACTTTCTTTTCCACTACAGAAACTGTGTCTGATTTTTTTCTCCCAAAACTTTTTTCCCATCTGAAGCTGACTAGCCTTTATGATTCAAGGGAAGAATAGTAAATGCTGTGATATCAGAGGGTGGATTGTAATATAAGTTTTGAGACAGATGTATCTTGCAAGCCCACTCTGAGTGGTAAAGTAAACATATAAGTGAATAAGCACCAAATTGCTCAGTTTCCTTAAGTGCAAGTGCAAAATGTTTCTGCTCAGGTATATGGAAGAGTTTTTGAAAGAAACCACGCCAAAGTCAGTTCATGGCATGATAAATTACCATTTATGGAGATGCAGGGACAGTAAGGTAAAATAGTGCTAGGGCAGGCCAGCTGAACCTATGATCACCATCTCAAGGTACAGCAGCCTTTGGAATGTGACTCTGTCCATTCATGCTACCACACACACAGTTTCTAACTAGAAAGTAGCCAGGTAGAGCTTGTAGTGCTGAATGGGCAATTCATTTAGAGCATGACTAATCTAGAGGTTTGTGCAAAAGCTTTGGAGAGCATAATTCATTCAGAGCCCAGGTGGATTTGGACACTTGCCAGCTGCATAAATAAATGTGTCCTTATGATTGATTTAAGAGTGTATCTGCTTTTCAGTCTTTTCCCCTGCCACCCTTCCCAGACACAGAAAGTGATTTCCTAAGCTGTCGGGCTAAGTATTAGTTCTGCCCAGACTACCAGCTGCTCCAAAGGGAGACAATATTTACCCAGGTCAAGCTGCCCCTCTGCCTCAGAGATGTGCAGAAACCTTTCAGGAGGTAGAAAATTGCTTTGGTAAACTATGATGAGAGGTCAAGTTCTAAGCTGTAATGACAATGGCAGGTCACAAATCTTAGTCTGCCATTTCCACCAGAGCATGGCCAAGGTGAGAGTAGGACAGCAAGGACAAGGTGACCAGACAAGAAATTGCAGAGCTGGGGCATGGTGGGAGGTTTTCTGCTCATGGGAGGCGGTGGAAGCTCAAAGGGAAAAGGAGCATTGGGCTCAGTGTGAGAGCCACCACCCACACAAACCACTCCTGAAATGTTTATCAGTAGACTACCTAGGCTCAAGGTATTTCTCAGTGGCAACCCATTTTGTTTCATAATTCATTAACTATTTAACTATTTTTGGTGCACTGCAGTTTGCTTTAAAAGGCATCAGTTTCAGAACACTACTACATGTATTAAATGTCAGCTTGTGTCATTTAATTTCCCCTATTCATATAAGTTGGGGGGCTAAAGAAAAGATCAAAATACTACAGTTCTTTCCCTACAAATCAATAACATGTATTATTTTCAATCAATTAATTCCACTGCTCTCTTATTATTAGAAACATTTTTATTCCTAATATTTCCTGTTTTTTAAAGGGAAAAGTCCATGGAAGATTAAAAGTGATTGAAATTCCACTGAAATCAATAGAGCCATGAAAGAACTTCCTGCTTCTTTCAGTTGTACAGAATGTCACCAAAATTTAAACCTTTTGGGAATACTTGGATGGTAGCAAACTTTTTTTATATAGGAAGACACAAAGTATGTTCAAAGATATTGTTGCACATAAGTCTGACCTAAATCATTGGGGTACAGGTGTCAAAGCATTTTTTGGATCTAGGCTGTAGAGTCAGATCCTGAAATTGTCCCTGGGCTGTTTTCTTCCTTTCTTAAGATGGCATTATTTTCTCAGAATAGAGATTGAATAAAAAAACATGCAAAAATTTAAATATTTGTACAAACTGGGGATTCATTTTCATGGCTCAAATTCCTTTTAATTCCTACTGGCTTTATGGGAGATGTAATAGGAAAAGATGTCTATATTAAGCACTCAAAAATATGTCTTTAGATTTAGATATGAGTCACAATTTATTTTGTCTTGCACAGGTAAAGGTCTGCATTGTCCTCACTAAATCCTACTGAAATCTTCTAAATTTCAACTTTGTAAAATGAGAGTCAATTTCACAAGTTAGTTTGGTTTCCTTGAAATTGCTTTCCTTGAAAAAAAGCCTCTTATTATTCAGGGAGAAAAAAAATCTATAGAATTTTTTTTAAGAACCTATAGAACCTATAGAAATTTTTCAAGTAGGTGTTTGTATAATTTGGTTTATTTATTAAAAGTTTTTCTTCATAGAATTTTTTAAAAGGGCTAACCACACTTCCTGAAGAAATTTAGACTCATCTTGCTGAAAATAGGGGACTGTGTTATTCCTGCTTTTCAACATCACAGAAATTACAGGAATAAAACCCCCTTTCCATATCTGAAGACTACTGCTGGACCATGTATGTACCATTGATCACCCACTCCTCTCATGTGACTGGAAATTGCCTCACATGTGCTTCACTCATCTGTTTTTGCATAGAGTGGCTTGCCTTTCTTGTGGCACAAACACACATTAATTTTTTAAAAAAATGAACTTGGAAGCGTTTATCAGCATGCTGGTTTTTGCTACGACAAGTTTTGCTTTCTTCACAGTAGCTACTATGGGGCTGTGTTTTGGATTTGTGATGAAAACTCAGGGTTATAACACAGGGATATTTTGGTTATTGCTGAGCAGTGCTACACAGCATGAAAGCCTTTTCTGCTTCTTGTACTACCACAGCAGCAAGCAGGCTGGGGATGCACAAGGAGCTGGGAGAGAACTCATCTGGGACAGTTAACCCCAGCTGACCCATGGATATCTCAGACTATATGGTGATGTTCTTAGCATATAAACGTGAAAGGAAAGGGAGGGGACACTTGGAGTGATGAAGTTTGTCTCCAAAAGTAACCACCATGTGTGATGGGGCCCTGCTTTCCTGGGAATGCCTGACAACTTTCCTGCCCATGGAAAATGATGAATCAATTCCTTGTTTTGCTTTCCCTATTAAACTGGTTTTATCTTCCCCATGGCTTTTCAACCTCTTACCCTTCCAATTCTTTCCCTCTATCCCACTGGAAAGTGTGAGCTAGTGGCTGCATTGTTAAACCTCCATAATAAGTTTCAGCACAAAGTTTAAGGGCTTGATTTCAGCTACTAAAGTAAGAAGTTTGCCCCAAACCATGAGCATTATGGCTGGAGAGATGTCAGATCCACTTCTGCTTTGGCTGTGAAAACAGTAACGGCTACTATTGGATCAACTGGTGTGGGATTCATGGAATCAGTACAGGTTTATTTCCTGTAGCTCTTTGATCAGTGAATGTAGATGTAATATAAATTATTACAGTTGGATATAGCCTGAGAGTATATGTGTTTGTAAAGAAAGATATTAATATTTCAGTATGTCTCACAACTTGACCCTTTAGATCTATACCTGGGTAACTGAGAGCTTGTGTAATACCAAATAATAAAGATGAATCTTGCTATAGATATGAGAAGGGAAAAAATCAAAGTCAGCAAATGCCTTTTATATGGATTTTCTTGATCGGAGAATCCTGCTGCTGCAGTGCAAAATGTGACAGCACACTCATCTGTGGCTGATGGAGCAAAGGTACTGACACTATGGATCTGTGAACTCAAACAGCCACACAAGTACTTTCTACAGGGTTTTGTTACAACTGGTTTGTATGAAATGCTTGTCTCAGGCATGTGACATTGCTGCAGCTGAGGCCAAACACCCTAAAATGCCATAGAGCAGTCAATATGTAGTAAAGACACCCTGGACCTTAACACTATTTTCTCCACAAAATTGCCATTAGGAAAGGTTCAGTAGAGTCCTGTGACTGAAGTGACAGAGATAATCAGCTCTGAGGGGTGATAACCCAGGTGGGGTTTCCCTACAGAAAAGATCTTTGTATAAGTATCTGTTTCTTTTGGGGATCTTAACAACATGAAGCAGACAACATGAAGCAGATGTGTTACACTCAGTTCCATAAGCTCAGGGGTTTTATAACTCTGCATTCCACAGTGAACTCACTAAACTTAATAAACTTACTGGTCAATAAACAATGGGCCTAAACCATAGAATCCCTGCTTTTTCCTGTTTTGTGTGCTGTGCTGCAGTCTTCTGGACACTGTCACCGAAGGGGTTGGTAGGAGATCAGCACTCTTGGTCCTGCCACGCAGAGCCCCGCTGCCTCTAGTGAGTGAACCAAATCTTGGGATACCACAAACAAATGCTGAGGCTTATTAAGAATAAGAAAATGTGTAGATAAGTGCTATGAATGCTATGTCTCTGTACACAGACACAAAAAAGTACTTGGTGTATGTGGCAGAGATAAGGAGATATTTCCTTCAAGATATTTCTAACCCTGGCAGTACCACACATCAGCAGCTCTTTTTTTTTGATAGGAGGAGCTGTGATAAGCAGAAAAGCTGAATATAATATGGCATTTTTGTTCAAATAACACCCAGAAAGATGACAACCATTTCATTCTGTCATCCTGAAGAAAAAGTGTGCAAGCCCATCAAAGCCAAGCGTTGCAATCTGCTGCTGCTGGAGCCTTCAGTCTTGCTTGCACTAAGGAGCACTATGATTTTCATGAAAATAAGTGCTTATATATTGCTGAAATTCCAGAAATGGCTATAAGAATAGGAATAACAAGAGTTTTAGTGCCAAATCCTCTCTAAGTTCCAAACTCACTAATTTTCATACTCACTTATCATGTAGTTTTCCATCTCCCATTAGAATCCAGGCTCCTCACAATACCTGGAAAGAGCTGGATGTCTGGAGAGGAGATTCTTAGAAGTGAGTTTAGCCTACCAACAGAAAATTCTTTTCAGAGGGGTGTTACTTGTGTACTGGCCTCTTTAGGGAGATAAGATTGTACCTGAGTGATATTCCTGGGGGAAAAATCTCCTCCACCTAAGATCACTGTTTTGTCCTCTAACTTGAGTTAGGCGCCAAAGTAATTTCTTTTTAAAAGAAACCTAAAAGAGCAGAAGATTTTTATCCCATGTAACTTGATTAGTACCTCTCCTTGAAGAGGAGTCACAGGATCAGTGTCTGATTTAGAGAATGGCTTTGACCCCAGATGTCTCATTTCACTTTGATCACGCTCTCTGATGCCTTTACCTTCATTATTTGAGGACAGGCCTTACCTGTTCTACATTACAAATGCAAAACTAAAATATAATAGAAATATTTGCACACCAACTGAGGCTGGACTTTCTACTGTGTACCTCTTACTGGTTTGTGTAAATGTTTCCCATTTCCATGGATGTTCTGCTGAGGGTGTAAAGTGGGAGCAGTGTGTTTAACTTAGGGCTATTAATTACACTGCATCAGATTACAGGATTTTGAAAATAAGGCCCTTTGTGAATCTTTAACTCTTTAACAGGGTCAGGGAACAAAGCTATGAAGTTCAGGCTTCATATTAGTGAGAAACATGCAATTAAACAACACTGATTTTTGTGTAACTACACAAATGCCAATAAAATCCCCTGCCTGTAGCTCGATGTGAATCTTCTGCTTCTGCCCTCACAAAAATTTGGATTAATGTCTCCTTGCTTAATTCTGCCTTTCAGACAGACAGCCCTGAAACAGTCCGTTTTGAGAGCAGAGTTTGAAAAAGATTAAACTTACCTTCTGCTAAAGATCTGAAACATGGTTTAGAAAAAAGTTAATAAATTCTGCAACTGCATGCAAATATACTATTCAGAAAAAGATAACAGCTATGGTTACAGTGGCTAATTATGTCTTCCTAAGTTTTTAAATGAGAAAGTTTTGCTACCAAGCACCTATATGCACCTATTCATGTCTCCTCTCATTTATTTTGACCACCAGCCATTTTCTAAGTATGGCACAGCATGTGCAAAGCAGCACCAAATTATGATTTTGATATCAAATCCTATATCAAGCGATCAAACTTAAGAACTGGACGTGTACAGTAGTTTTCCACTTAATCATCTACCATAAATGTGACACATAATTTCTCTTATGTCAGTCTGTATATGAATGTCAGATTATTTTGAAGCAGTGTTTTTCAGCTTCTGACACGCAGACTGACAGGTCTAAGGACTATTTCCAGTTACTATGTGGAGAACATAAGAAAGAAACAGACCTATTATTATTAAACTTGTGTTCTCTACTCAGCAGCCTATTTATTATAATATTCTTGGAAATGTATATAAATTTTTTTTTGGAAGGCCAGTGTCCAGTCACTTAATCCATGTGCACTGTCAAAACTAAAAGACCTTATGCCAATTTCCACAGGAGCCCTGAGAAACATAAACCAGACATTTTGTCTGTGTTTGCACACATACAGAAAGTAGTGTCAGGAAACAGCCATAGGCACTGGATCACAATTATCTCTGCTATTAAATTTTAGAATTATTCCTGGAACCCACTTGGGCCCAGGCCAGCTTGCATTTTCCTGTACAGTTCCTGAGCACATTTGGAGAGTTATTAAAAGGAAGAGACCACATTTTTTCTGTCTTGGAGTAAAAGGTATTTGTTAGTATGGGTATGGGTGGATTCAAGCTAGTTTTGAGTGACAGAGAATGTTCCTACCACACAGAATGCCATAAATACAGGTAGTCCTTCTGTAGTTACCTTACTTTACTCCAATTTGAGTAAAGTATCCAGTTCCCATCCTCTCTTATTTATGAGTATTTGTGTATATGATTGAACACCTCTCTGGTTTTTGCCCTAGGGTGGCTTTCTCCAAAAAGCAGCAAAGATTACAGTTAGGAAAGAGGTGTAAATGTCATAGATGTTTTTAAGTTTCTATCTCCTTCAGCAAAAAGATCTTGCTAGCATGGGTCAAATCTGATATTTATATTGCATATGTTATTTTGGTTCAGACTTTTGTTGTGAGGACACTGTTTTCACATTCTTTTGGAATTGATTCATAAATAAATTTCAATTTATAAGCAGACATTTTTACAGTTCTTGCATGTTTGTCTATCTTCAGTATTCATGAAATTTGTGCACAGGTCTTAAAGATACCTGCATATCACCCCTCACTTCTGAGCTGTTTTTCCTTTGTAAAACATCAAGAAAACACCAGCTTGTGTCCCCAATAAATAATACAATCCCTATATGAAAGATGCCACACATTGCTACACTTTGTTAGAAAGACAAACTGCTTTTTAAAATACTTTTAATACAGCATTCAATTTGAAAATAACATACCAAATTCTGATAATCAAGACTGTAAATCATAACTTGAAAAATTACAGTGACAAGAAATTGTGGTTCCTGAAAGGCCACACAGGGAGAGGAGGGGGAGCAGGAGTGGAGCAGAGAGGGAAGGGAAGTTTCAGGGAAGGG
>JAOTQP010001286.1:21818101-21863926 GCA_026413545.1 Cichladusa arquata
AAGGGAAGGGAAGGGAAGGGAAGGGAAGGGAAGGGAAGGGAAGGGAAGGGAAGGGAAGGGAAGGGAAGGGAAGGGAGCTCTTTGCCCAGCATGACAGGATAGCTGTTACTCCTAAGGTTGTCCCTCAAGATTGTAGCTTGCACAAAGCTCTCCTGCCATTTCCCTTCCTCTCTCCATGCTATGGATGTGTACATTGATCAACCTAACAAGGAAAAAATGAGATTGTTTCCTTTCCTATTTTTGATGGGTTTGTTCTCAAAGATTGACATGTCTTATATTACATATGCTGTTTAGCAGTTAGCAAGGAATTGCTGGGTAGTTGAAGTGCAAATTTGTTCATGCCAAAACGAAAACCAAAACATAATAGAGCAGACTTTTGTGTGACTAAAGTTGTTACAATCTATGCCACAAAATGAGAGACATTAAATATCATTTGAACAAGATAAAATTTATGTAATGAGCTAATAAAATTAATTTGGTGTGAAATTCAGTCCACGTAAAGGAGCTAAAATAAATCTCTGTTAGTGGTGTGCAAGCAGCACATGGGACTTCTGTAGACAGCAACCTTCATGCCTTAGCAGAAGTCAAAGTCATTCATAAAGGTCAGTAACATTCATTTTTATTGGTGTTACAAAAGATTACAAAGGGTGTTGAAATATGAAAAGACATTGTCCTGAGAAGTCTAACCAAGGAAACAACATTATGTGCTATCAAGAGTAAACTGTCAGTAAACAGTGAATCTGCAGCTTAAAAAACTCAGTACAAACTGAACTATAGAATTCCACACAATGGAAACATGTAAAAACAAATAACAAAACCACAAACAATGCACAAATTTTTTTTCTAAAAATGTTTGCAGTTTATATTTCACCTGTTTTGGTAGCGAGTTTCCTCTGCAGTGTTACAAACCTGTGATACATTTTTTAATATTTTTAATTCTGGAGGGATGAAAAATAATTGTAAGATGTATACATACTGGATTGCAGATGTAATTATTCCAAAAATAATTCTTCTTCTTCTTCTTCTTCTTCTCCTTCTCCTTCTTCTTCTCCTTCTTCTTTCTTCTTTCTTCTTTCTTCTTTCTTCTTTCTTCTTTTCTTTTTTCTTCTTTTTAGCCTGAAAACACAATATGTAGGTCCACAGGAAATAAACTCCAGAGGTACTTGCAGACCATTCTTAGCAATTTGATTTTCTTATCAGGTTGACTGGGAAAATGTTGTTTCCTTCTAAACAGCTTATTGCACATCTAGAAAATTTTGGAGCTCTTTAGTTCAGAGGTTTTTCTGTTGATATAGTTGCACAGTGTTTCTGAAAGAAACATCTCAGCTTTGGTTGTGTTGTGGAAATTTCCATTCCACAAACTCCTTCCTAAGAATTGGTAAACCAGGTTTTCCTTGTTATAGTAGTTTCTTTAATATATTTGTAATTACAAAAATCTAAACATCATTCTTTTTCTAGACTAGTGGGCAAATTATGAACTGCAAAAGGAGATTCAGATACACTGTGTAATATAGTTGTTTTCCAGAGTAGTGACTTTGGGTAAATTTTAAGGTGTAAATGTAAAAGTTTCTTACCTACAAGAGTAACTCAGTATCTTCTTTTGTTTATGTCTGCAAATATCAAATAATTACTGCATTTCTCCTGTCCTGTTACATAAAGGATTTTGTGTGGAAAATTCATGTTATGTGTCACAGTGATAACAGTAGAATCTTTGCATTACCAGAACTGGTTTGTCAGTCTCAGGACATAAAGCAAAAAGTACATTTTGAAGAAAATCTCAATATTTTTTAAGTATAAAAGTTGGAAATACAGATTAGCTTTGGACGAATGAGCCCTTCTTCAGAAATCCTTCATGCTTATACAGATAATATATTAAGAAGTCAACTGTCAAGAAATAGTGCATGTTATTCCACTTATATTAGAAAAGCTTTTTTTGTCTTACCAGAGTGAGCACAATATGTGATGATTAGTAACAATGTGCTCTGTCATAAATTGTTACTATTAATTATTTCTATTACTTAATTACTATTAATTATTTTATACAGTGCCATAGGTGTGCATACCATTGTAGAGACAAATAAAATCTGACAGATCCTTACCTCAAGCAGCATGCAATCTAAATTGCACATAACACATTAAGGGATGGCAATAAACAAGGGCAGCAGGTTGGGGAATGCAGAAGGCAAAACTTCCATGACTGTGAGACATGCATTTCATGAGATACCTTGTTTGTTCAAGGTATCTTGTTTGCTCCTATTTCCTCTTTGCTGTCATTTGAAATGAGTGCATGAGTCACAGGACAATGCGCGAACAGTGTCTGGAATGGCAGCATATTGGAACCATTTGTGTTGGAGCTGGAGAACTCTGGAAGAAGAGATATGAGATGGTCTTTGTGGTAAAAAAAGGCAGAAAATTTCTGCCCTGGATGACCTGCTCTCTCAGCACAGTGGAGAGCTGTGTTCCTCATGAGATCATGTGTTTGCAACATCACCTACACAAGCCTTCCTGCCATATGCTTGGGAATTGCTTTGGTGCTGAGGAGCAGGAAAAGACAATCTAAGACCAAGAACAATCAAGAAGGAAGTCTAGCATAGATGCAGAGAGTCTGCAGGTTTGAATAAGAAGCACTTGACTAAAGTGAAACAAAAAAATAATCATACAACCGTGGCAATAGGATCAAAGCAGTCAGAAGGGAGTATAGACACTGTCTGAGCATGCAGGAATGGAGTTAGAAAGGTAAAGCCCACCTGGAGCTGAATCTTGGCAAGAGTTGTCACAGATAGGATCCAGTTATGCTGGAAGGAAAAGAAAGGCTAGAAAACAGAAAATAGAGGCTTTCTGTGAGTGGGCATGGGTCCTAGTGACAGAGGTCATGTAAAAGGATGAGGTCCTCAGTGTCCTCCTTTAGCTCAGTGCTGGTGAAGCCACAATGGAAGTACAGTGTCCAGTTCTGGATTCCTCAGTACAAAAGAGATGTGGAAAGAGTCTAACAAAGTGACACAAAAATGTTGCAAGGACTGGAGCATCTTTCTCAAGAGGAAAGGCTGAGAGAGCTGAGACTGATCAGCCTGAAGAAGAAAAGGCTCAGAGGGAATCTGATCAATGTATATAAGTATCTGAAGAGAGGTTGTGAAGATAATGAAGTCAGGATCTTCTCAGTTTGTGTTCAGTGACAGAACAAAAGGCAATGGGCACAAACTCAAACACAGGAAGTTCTGTCTGAACATTAGGAAAATCTTTTTCTGCTGTGTGGGTAACTGAGTACTGGCGCAGGTTGCTCAGTTTTGTCCATCCCTGGGCACACTGAAAACCTGACTGAGCACTGCCCTGAGCGTCCTGCTCCAGCTGACCCTGTCCAGAGCAGAGCACTGGATGGGCTTCAGTGGGCTCTCCTGGCTTCAGCCCCTCTGTGATACACCAGGCGGTTACAATGCAGGTAAAATCAGAGTTTTATTTCACACCACTTTGGGAACAGACTCACCTGTGAAAAGAAAAAACCCCAGCATAAGTATGATTACAGTTGTAATTATCCATAGAGATAAGATATTATACTATTTGCATAATTAATTTTATGTACAGACGCATCAAAGGCAATTTAGTGTGAAGCATTTTATTAGGTTCTGTCAATAGCAATGAAGGGAGTTTTATTTCATTTCGCTGTAGTTCAAAAATACTCCTAAGGGTGCTGTTTCTAATTTCCTGTTTGGGAAACCAATTGTGCTATTAGCAAAACAAAACCCTCTATTGTTTTTAGCAGCAATAGTCAGTTTTTATAATGCTTATGTCTTGGGAGATATATGCAGACTTTGAAATGGAAGAGATAAGTCAAGTGACATATAAATCTTCAGAATTAAATCCTGAAGGCATGTTTAATGTGATGTTTGCTGTGACACATGGTTTACTGGTGTTTCTAACCTTGTGACACCCTTCTTGTTACATTTATAATTAATTTGATTTCAGCCATATTGCTAGCAGAATTTTAGAAACTAACCAATGAAAATAGTGTTTCATTGGAAAATGCAACTGCTCTTCTCTCAACATAGATACTGAAATAATATAAATATAATTATTTTTGTAAATTAAATGCTAAGGTTGAGAGAGAGAATGACTAAAACATTCTCAGGACTGGTGTAATTGCCTAGATCACAAAAAAAATTGAATTGAACCCAATATTTCATCAAAGTGGAAAATTGTTTCTTCTGCATATTTTCTACTGTGTAGATTAAATGAGTGCACTAAAATAACACTAACATTTGCATACAAGGTAAACAGGATATATATTATATGTATGATGTAGCCAATTTAACAGTGCAGCACACATATACTAGACATCTATCTGATTAGATATTTAAATAACGTTTGTTTTTATTTGTAGTGCAGTTCTTGAGAGCTAAGTGCACTCAACTGAAGTTTATTTGCTGCTTGAGTCTCTCTAAACAGAATAATTTCTTAGAAAGTGCCTATGAGCTACCCATGCAAAAAAGAAAACATTAGTCAGTGTCAGAAAATATTACATGGTACAGTATTATTTGTCTAAAAACATTGGTGTTTATTCTGGACATTTTGTTTGTCTTTAGCTTATGTTTTGTGTTTATTAGGAGATTTTGTCCTTATGACTGTTTTCCTTTATAATTGCTTCAGATAAGAATCTTTCTCAGATCATTATGAAAGCTACTGATTTACTTCCATATAATTTCTTTCATAAAAATTTCTCATTCTACAATGTCTCTTGAGTATCCTCTAAAAATTGCTGAATTTTATTGACCTCATGATTATAAAGTTGTGTATACTTTTGATTTTTTCATACTAGTTTAGAAAGTGTCCTTTTATGGGGAGAGGAAATGTACAGTAATTTTTCTCCTTCTCCATTTTACTTCCTTTGTTTTGTTTTCCAATTTGACTTTTTAGGGCAGCAATAAAGCACATATTTAAGTATATGCCAGTGTCCTGTAGAATCCATTAGCTGTGTGTGTCTGAGTGCTTGTCTAAAGCACAATTAATGTAAAACAGGTAATGTAAAAATTAATGTAAAAAACCCCACCAAAATCTGATCTTACAAAAAATACCCCTCAAAATTATTGATAAATGATTAATATTTGCATCCTTTAAAGGCACATACTACCAATGAATGATGAATTTGATGCTAAGAGATCTGAAGTTGTGACACTGAGTCATCTCAGAAATTTATCTTACACTTAAGGGGTCTGTTTTGCCCGAGCACTAATGTAAAAATCAGTAAAATTACATAATGTTTTGCACAATAGTTCCATCCATTTTTTTCTGCTTCTTGCATTGCTAATGTTTCTCATTTGGGAATCAGTTTTATAAAGGAAAAGTTACTTGAAAAAAAAAAAAAGCGTTTTGCTTGCTGTTTCTGAAGACTTATGAGATTGAATCCTGAAAGGCATGACTGGGAGAAGTGAAAATGTTTTGAGCTACTTTCAGTTTTATTATGAGTATGTTGCATACTTTGTGTAATGGAAAAAAATGTTGTGGCTGTTTTCCTATCAAATTGATTAGGACTTTCACAGGAACCATCTGTTTTATCACAGTCCTTAGCCACCAAGAAGGAAAAAGAAAACAGAGAATAAAGAAACTGAAAAAAGATGTCAGAAATATTCCCGGTCTTCGCTAAGCAAAGATTAAGAAACACTCTCTCATGAGACTCGCAGTGTTCAAAGCTCAAATTTGACAGATGTGGAAGATTCCTAATGACAGCAGATAAAAACAGTTTCAAGGGGGCGATGACAAGCCTGAAGACCAAAGAAAAGAGATCAGGCAAGAAACAATAGTCTTAGGATAAGTATCTTATGGCAGGACCCTGAGGATGCTCACAGTGAAAGTCTAAAGAGATGTTCAGCTGATGGATGTTGAAGGGTCTTGCCCATTGGGAAAAACTCAACAAAACAATCAAAAATAACTTTTATTTTGCATATTCCAAAGTTGTAGCTCACAGATCCTAACTTCCAATCTTACTCTCCAAACTCTCACTTTATTTTTTTGCTCCAGAGTCACATAGGTATAATAGCATAGAAGAAAAAGTAGTAGAAATAGGAATAATTGAGCAAAAGAGATATGATCTCTCTCAGCTCATTTAGAAAAATGAATTATTTTAATTGTGAGTCTGACACATCTTTATAGAGTGCATGAAAATATCGGCCTGGGGATTTTTTTAAGGTTGGCCTACAGAGGTTCATTCAAATCTTTGCTGAACAGCTCGCTGAAGCTCTAATTGAAACATTTAATTTAGTACTCCATAAAAATACCTTGAAATACATTTTATCACAGACCCAGCAAATATTAAGTGTTACTTATTACAAGGAGGGAAAAATGATCCTGTGAAAAATTGATTTTTGCTTCAGAGGTGCCAGAAGGAAGCTAATTAACAAAATGCACACTGCATACATGAAGTAAGTCAGTTTTGATTATACAGTGAGATTTTCAGTGTCAAAGGACAGTGCATTTTGTCATTGTTTTATAATTCTCTTTTAAGCAGCATGTGGGAGGATCTGTAGCTATCTACATGTACATAATATTGTGCTCTCTTTAAATAGCAGGTATTCATTTAAAACTCAAACAAAGGAATCAAGGACAACTGTACCATAAATCAAGGACACATTGAAGAAAACTGAAGCTATATAAAATATCAATTTCTTTTTTTTTTTTTCTTTTCTCTCTGTCTGTGTGTAATAAAAAATGGCTTTTGAAGAAATTCTCAGTTATGTCTGACATTTCTAGTGATGAATGCTTGTGTTCACTGGGGCATACTAATAGGAAAAACAAGGAACAATTGAATGTCTTGAAATAAAATGAGGGTCATTTTAAAGATATGCATAGAGGAGTCTTACACACTAATAAATGCAGCCTGTGTAACTCAAGGTTGATAGGGAGATGAAGAGCTACATGTCTGTGAAAGAATGTGCAGAAGTTAAATCCTTCTCCTGCATGAAAATCTCTGGCTACTTTAACTTTCCTCTAATATTACCACAAAAAAATTGGTATTGTTCATTCTCAAACTGCTCTGCAGTTTGCTATGAGCCCAAGAAAGAAATTTAAACAAGACTTTCATTCTGCAAGTTGGGGGAGTGTGGGGTTCTGCAAGCCCTTCATGAAGGTGGAACATAGCAAAGTCACCATTAAAGGTGCCAAGGAGATCTCCTGGAGATGGCCTGGGAGCACTGAGTGCACCTCATTCAGCAATTTACACCACCAGAATATTTTATTGGCAGCATTGTCCTGTGAAGTGGTGGTGGCTCAGTTATGGTGGTGGCTCAGTTATTCTTGGGGAAAATACATTTTAATTCTTTTTTCATTACAGCAAATTATTAATATGCTTTTTTTAGAATAAACAAGTAATTAATGACTTTGAGATATTTTCATTCAGCTGTTGCACTTATGAAGATTTACTTAATCAAGTGTGAAATTCCTGTGAATTTTAATGAAATAAAATAGTAATGTTTGACCAATTATTTATGAAAAACAAGAAAGAAACCTTATCCCAAATTGCTTACTAAAACTCATCAGCTTAAGCAGAAGAAAGCAGCAATTGTATATTTTATCAGTATTTCAAAACTGCTTGGGTTTAAAATAAGCCTGGGGAAAGTAAAAAAAAAAAAAAAAAAAAAAAAAAAGCCATAACAAGGGAAATGTCAAATTTCCAGAAAATTTTGACTTACGACCTTAGAATTGGTTTCATATAAAGAGTTACATTTATTTATATGGTCAGGAATACTTCTGAGACTTCAAAACCCATAATCTTGCTATTACTCTGCTTAAATTTATCTCAGGTTTTCTGGTGAGAGCACTGTTTATTCTCTGCCCTAATATAAGAAAAAAAAAATTAAGCAGAAAGAGCAGATTATGATCAAAAGACATAATTAATTTATGCTTGAAAGACAAATAGGATTAGAATGGCAGGTTTTTTGTTATTTTTCAATAGTTTCTTTTAGACAAAACCAAAGAAGTGAACCTTAATATGCAAATTACTGGAGCAGGTATAGAAGGTAGTGTATTAGTTAAACAAAGATGTTCTGTGGGCAGCAGAATAATGGAAGAATAGATAGATAGATAGATAGATAGATAGATAGATAGATAGATAGATAGATAGATATTGATAAATAGGGTTGAGACAACCTAGTCTTGAAGAATTTGAATGTACTGAAATAGCTCCTAAAATTCAAACAGTAAGAGGAACCAGCAACACCACAATAGCAAAAGGCAGAACAAGAAGCAGAAATTGTCAGACACGTAAAATCAAAGGGAGGTGGCTATTTTTAACAAAATAAAAGATCATTTAGTCATGGGGGTGTTGCAGAAAGAAAGAAAAGTAGAACTACAACCTGCCCTGGTCAGATCAAACCCTGACCCTGCTCAGATCATACCATCCATTTTTGTGCTCAGCTCATGCCAAGATAATAGATCAAGATAAAGACATGAGTTTTAAGACTGCCTTTTAGATGTTCTTTCACTTTTTTTAGGATTCCAGTATGAAAAGTTATATCTCTTTATACTAACGAAAATCTTTTACTGTACTCTTTTATTAGAATTTTAATATTCCTGAAATGACTCAAAATGATGGAAAGAAGCATCTACTATTAATATTTCTTTGAAATATTAATAATTTTTTTCCAGTTGATGTCAAAGTGATTCTATTTTCATAGAGAAATATTTACTTTGAAACAATCATAACAATTTAAATACTTAGTACAATAATGAGCAATGCTTAATGACTTCAGCTTTTTATTTTAAGTTCAGTAATAAAATTACATGCAGAGGATGCTACACAGGACCACAAACCATAACAAGTAAAAATATGTGCTTCAGTAAGTCAATATAGCAACTCTGAAACAAGTAATAAGTTAGGATTGCTTAGAAGTTTCCTGAAAGAGGAAATCTCATTGTTAGTACTCAAATATTGAATCAGAGAATCACAGAATCATTTAGGTTGGAAAAGTCCTTATAGGTCATCTAGCCCAACCATTAACCTTACACTTCCACGTCCATCACTAAACCCTCAGTGTCCCTCAGTGCTGCATCTACACAGCTTTTAAACACCTCCAGGGGTGGTGGCTCAACCACTCCCCTGGGAAGGCTGTACCAGTGCTTGACAACTCCTTCAGTGAAGAGATCTTTCCTTAAATCCAATCTAAGCCTTTCCTGGCGCAACTTGAGGCCATTTCTGTCTTCTTGTCACTGGTTACCTGGGAGAAGAGACTGATCCCCACCTGGCTACTCCTCTCAGGTATTGTAGAGAGCAACAAGGTCCCTCCTGAGGGTCCTGCAGGCTGAACAGCCCCAGCTCCATCAGCAGCTCCTCACCAGACTCTGCTGCCCATCTTCACTGCTCTTCTCTGGACATGCTCCATCCCCTCAAAGTCTTTCTTGTGGCCAGGGGCCCAAAACTGAACACAACTCGAGGTGCAGCCTCACCAGTGCCCAGTACAGGGGGACAATCACTGCCCTGGTCCTGCTGGCCACACTGTTGTTGGCAATATGACAGAGCTCAGAGTATTATACTAACATGTATCAAAATTATAATGGAGCCCATAGGCGAGAAAATATTTTTCTATGTTACTTTGGTCAAGGTTGTTATCAAGCTCTTCAGCTGAAAATTTAAATTAAAATCAAGTAAGTTACTTTCAGTCTATGGTAAATTGGACCTTTTGCAACAAAATGGTAGCACATGTAAGAATAAGAGTTGTGAGAGTCTACACGGGGTCAACATTTTGTTCTGTTCCTTTTTTGTCATTGGAAGACAAATATATTTCTCTTAGTAATTTGAATACTGGGACAATCTTTTAGAGGCTGCAGTGGAGAGGAAAGTGGCAAACTTATTTGTTCATGTTTTTATCTAAGAAGATAAACTTAAATTACCACGAAATAAAATACAAAGGAAAAGCATTCTAAAATGAGTAACCATTTGGAATAAGCTTGCTGAAAGAGATCCAATGAGCAATATTGATAGTTTTTGTAATTGCAATAGGGGAAAAAAAACATTTCAGGCATAGCTGCCCTTATCCTTGAAAAACAGAAGTGGAGAAGATAAATTTTTTTTTTTGTTGTTCTGGTACATGTCTTATTCTTTCTTTATGGGACACCTAATACATTACAAAGTTCCAGTGTAATTTAAGTATATTAATGACCCTTTTCATGTCAGGCACAATATCTTCAACGTTACTAATTTTTTATTTTTTAGATATTCTCTGAAAGTGTATTTCTGCTAACACTGATGCCAAAGCAATTTAGGAACAACTTAAACTTCTCAGAAAGCCAACACGAGGAAAACCTGTGTTCTGGTATTGCTTTCTATAACATCAGTTTTTAAATTAGGCCACCCAAAACCTGTGGGCAAAGAGTAGGAAATTTACAGCATTCTGAAAAGCTTCTAATGTTTCTTTTTAAAATATAGACAAAAGCTTCAAGATATGAAAATGTTATTTTGTTGGTATTCATCCCATAGATGCCATATATCATCTTATGACTTATAGTTTCATCAGTGCAAGAGCTGAATGGCATATCTACCAGCCTGTTAATCTTTTTTTAAAGGCAATATATTTCTTTCTGAAAAATGCACATAAATGTTTTCTCTCATCTTACAATTTAATGTACTCCTGCACAAATTAACAGTTCCAACCTCATATGTTTAAGTGCTTCTCAAGGAAAGGTATGTTTTGAATTTCCTCACTTTAAATTCTAGTTATTCTAGTAATCATTGCATTTGGGATAGATTTTTTAACTTATAAAAGAGTTGAATTTTGTTCCACCACCACTATTAGTTAATTTCTCCATCATTTTTTCTCATTCTAAAGTATTTTAGCATCAATATCTAACTTTCTTTTTCCCCACAACAATTTTATTAGGCATTAGGCCTTTATTAGTCCACACATTTGGAAGCCTTCTAGCACTGCCCTTCAATTCAAATAGTTCTTACCTTCCCTTAAGGATATGAAACAGAAAGAAGTCATAATGACCCTCATTTTCTTCCTTGTGGCAACTGAAATGTCAAACTTTAATTCTATCATTTCAATAAGGTGCCTTGAGGCAAGTAGAGCCTGGATTTGGGTCCAGGTGGGCTAACCATTGTAGCTATTCATGTAATACTTGACTAGGCCAGCTGAAAATTTGAAAATTTTTCTCTGTTCCATTTTTATGTTATCATATCCAAAATGATGACAAACATAATTTATGACTATTATTAAACTCTGGTCTTTTTCTTCTGCCACAGGTTCCAAACTGTTTTGTGTAGCATAGCAGCTTTTGTTTTTCATCCTGTTTCCAGCTTTCCTATCCTCAGGATAGTCCAACTGTACCATTTGGATATATATTTCATATGACATGCACATATGTTTTTTATATGTAGTATAAATGTAATATATGAATGATACGCTTCCAAATTACCTTATCACATTGTTGCCTGTTGGGCTTCAACTTTAAGTGAAGATATCTAACAAGGTCAGGTTTTCAGCTGGTCCATCCTGTCCCAGTCTGGAGGGCACCAAGGGTCCTGATGGTCCTGCCCAGCTCCTGCTGGGGCTCATTTCACTCCCAGGAACATCAGTCCCTGCCAGAGCCACCCTGTAGCAGCTCTGGGCTCCTTTTCCTCACAGCTCTGCCTGGGAGCCCATATCCCAGCTCAGCCCAGTCCCAGCTCAGTGCCCAAAGCCTGGGGCTGCCCCCACTGCCCTGCATCCTGGGCATGGGATGGGCCCAAGCTGTAGGATCCTGCTTTCCCCTTCAGGAAAACCCTCATGGCTGCTGATCCCCATCACTCCCAGCCCATGAGCACCCTGAGATTTCCCTAACACCCCCCTCCAGCCACATCAATCATTTTGGTACAACCATAATGACCAGCTTCCTTCCTACTCATGTCTGGTTTTGCTAAATATTTCTATAATCATCTGCAAAGGTATGAGCTTTATAATGCAGTTTAATTTGAAGTTTACCTCGGTATTAAACAGTGTGCTGCCTTTCTCTCCTCTGGGAATAAATCCTAGTCACCAGTTTTACCTTGGCTATGAACCACAGAGGAGGAGGAGCTGCTGCAAGTGAACCTTCAGAGAGACATAAGGAGTAAAACTTTTTATGCCAAAGAGCTGCCAGAAACTTTTCCTCTCAGCGAAACAATAAGGCAACATTATGTTAGTCAAAAATATGATCTTGATGCATTTAGTTCCTTAGTCTCTTTCAAAGCTTGGTCCAAAATTGCTGAAGTGATTGGCATTTGACAGGCCATTGCTGAACCTTTTGTAATGTCTTGTCACCCTTTTCTTCTGTATTATATCACTGAGTCTGATGGGAGCTGAGAAAGCTAACCTCCTTATCCTGAAATAAGACTTGATATCAGATATCCAGCAAGGATATTTGGGTTTTGTGCAGTCTGGGAAATGGGCAGCAATTCTATGTGCACAACTTAAAAAATGCAAGATGAGATGTAAAAGTCAGTGTTGGAACGTTCACACGCTACAGCAGCTATTCCAGCCAGAAAATATTCAGTGTTTCAAAAGTTGTTAAAATCATTATCAGAAAGTTCAGAGAATACAGTTCAGTAAGCATGGTCAAACTAAGTAGAAAAATTGCCTATGGAAGGCCAGCAAATTTGAGCTGGAATAATATGAACATGATTTCTGCCAGCTTAAAGCTCAAGTGTTTCCAATAAGTTAACTGATCAGTATACCTGAAATAATTTATGGACAATTAGAATGTGTTAGGCAACATAATTTAATTGATAACTTTCAAATGTGACATGAAAGTTCTTCCACTGCAAAGTACATGTCTTGAGATGCATGCATGTAGGGGAGGATTTATGTAATATGGATTTAGCCATCTAAAAGTTGTCTTTAGGCATCTCTCCTGCCATGCATATAATGGTGAGAGAGCATTAAAGGGATTCTTCTTACTAATTGTATTCAAAATCAGTCCTATCACTCAAGTAAATGTTTTTTGTTAACTGTAAAGGGGACCCTAATAAATAATAGCCTAGGTATTTACACTTTCATGGAGTAATATTAGGTCAGAAAAATCATGCATCTTGCTGAACATGAAGCTTATCCTCATTGCCTGTTATGTGCTGACCCTTTCATCACCATCACAGTTTATGGGATTCTGATGGTGACAACAGCACAAGTGTGTTTTATGGAAAGGAACATAAGGAATAGCTGAATTACACAAAATGTATGGGTAAAGATATGTCAGCCCTTAATAGTGCATGACAGAAGTGAAATGGTGTGCAAAGTGTTTCATTTGCTTGAGAATGACTCATCTGTCCAAAAAATTGCAAGAGAGACAAATCTCAACTCCAAACCTGAAAAGGTTCATCTATTACAGAATGCTATGAACAATATACAATGAACATGTTGCTGTGTTGGGACCTCAGTCATCTCATGCTCACTACATGTTGCACTATGTAGTTCACTAAGGAACTTGGATGTACTGAAATACTTTTCTCTGTGAAGTTGTGTGATAAAATTAAACATAGGAGCTGCATTGAGACTTTAAGACAGACAATATTTCTGACTGTCAGGACAAGCTAAAACAGCTCTTCTTGCCTGTATCTGTGTTAGTTTCTGTCTTGTATTTGGGATATGGCTCCTGCATTTCAATATTGTCTTGCAGTGTGTTCTTGGTTGTTCATAGGAAGTCACAAGCACTGTAGGAATATTAAAATTAAAGAATAGGAAAGGAAAGAAGCCCAGGTCACACTTCAATTTCTTCAAGAAGAGTCAGGAGCATCCTCACTCACAATTTTTCCTGTTCGATGTGAAGATTAAAACATTTATAAACATTACAGGCATACTTCAGCCGCCCAGCTAGATATTGAATGGATTTTCAGAGATATTTGCTTCTGTGTCAACTGTGTGTGGACCTTGGACACCTGTTTCACTTTGAGTTTCAGTGAAATGGCAGGAAAAAAATATCTTCTCAAGCAAAGTTGGGTACTTTTAAAATTTTTGAGAGACAGGTAGATGTTTAATTTCTCACCTGTGTAAAAATTATGACACTTCTGAAGAAAAGAGTGAGGAGTGGATGACAATTTCATTGTCAGGTGATTTGGCAGGAGGTGGTAAATGTGCTCTAGGTACAGGATCTCATTCTGTTATCCACAGAGTCCAGCCATCAACCCACAGTTTCATTTGTGTGAGGGACTGCTGCCTGCAGGGTCCTCACTCTTTGGAAGAAAACAGGTTCTGCAGCATGCAGCAAACTTGTCTAGTGTGGGGAAATCATCCAAAATCCTGATTGCTTGTGGTGTCCCCAGCTCCTTTCCTGACAGCAGGTGGCTGAAAGTAAGAGCAAGTCCCTTTCACAGAAGTTCAACTTAATAATTCAAAGCACTTCTTGCAGAAGTGTACATGTAGACCGGGTATAACCTGATTGCTGTTAGTGATGAACACCCTTCAGCACCTTACATGCAGATTGTTCTGTAGATTGCCTTGCTGAGCAGAATAAGGATGTTTGTCTTTGTATTTAAGATGTGTTTGAAGGGCCTAAGAAGGGCAATTTGAGTCGACAATGATGCAGGAATGAATAATTATTGATCCAGATTTTTCAAACCTTTAATTATATTTATAAACCCTCAGATAAATGTCAAGCTTTTTTCCTCTGTTACTGCATGCCCTTTTTTTTTCTGCCAGAGAAAGGGAAAATGTGTTGAAATACACAAAGGATGGCCGCCCAGTAAATATAATGTGGTAGTGTCTGAAGACACTTTGTTTTGCATTGGCCTGAATTTGTCCTTAAGAGACCAGATTTCTCAAAGAGTTCAGTTAGGACCGAGTAGGCATCTGACCTACAAAATGGTACACAAACTTAATCAGTAAGAAAAAGCATAATCTATAAAATCCCCTGTATAAATAGAAACTTTAATCCTTCTGAAGTAAAGCAAAGATGGGAAGAAAACCGTCTGTCAAAAAAAAAAACAAACTCTGGCACAATAAATCTAAAAAGATCTGTCACAGATATTAATCAGATTTCTGGTAGGGGAAAATGTCATGCAACTCTATATTAAAGCAATAGAACATGCTTGGGTGCATGAAAACTGATGTGATGGAAGGTCAACAAATCCATCCATCCATATTAGGTGATGGTTATTAAGAGAATTCTAGAAAAAAGTAAAGGAAAAAATTATGCATGAGATAATGGAGAAAATGAATTATAAACATCCAGGATCTTTCTAGGCACGTTCAAATAAAATTTTGCTCCTTGTGAGACTGATCCTTTACTAGTGCCATTTGAAATAATTTCCAATTCCTCAGGATTCATAGAAAATAATTTACAGCTATGGTCTGATCTTACTGCTGTTGCAATTGTGGCAAAAGACCAAGTAACTTCCATCACTGGAAGACTGGATCTATAAATCCTCTTTGCCCTCAGTTTTTAGATATTCCTCTTGTCCAGATGCTATTCAAACAGTTTCTTGTAGGACTAGGAAGGAGAAATTGCGGATGAAGTAGCACAAAGTATTCTGATATGAATAACTTTGGAACTGGTAGCAAAGCTGATCCTACAAAACGGAAAATAATGTCAATTTTTTTGTAGGAACTAGGCATAGCTAGACTTTATTCATATTCCTGTTATTCATATTCTCACATTACATGCCACACTTTAGTACAATTGCACATTATTTTATAACTGTCAGAGAGCACTTATCCTTGCCACTGTTTTGAAAGGTAATGCGACATGCTAGGGAAAGTTGACATACCTAGATCCCACGAAGAGAAGCTACAAAGTGTTTCATTCTACAAAAGCATCTCCAGAAGCTCCTGGAACACACATCTTTGATACTGTCCCATCTACTTGCTCTGTGTAGTGCATGGAAAACTCTCTGTAGTGTTTGTCTGTGAAACATGTCACACAGCTAAGAGATGTGCTCCTCACCAGAGCTGTGTTGTGTTTGTCTCCAGAGATTTGAACACTGATGAACAAGCTCCTCTGGGCAGTCTGAAAAGACTATGAACAGACCTCTCCAAAGCAGCTGTGAGAATAGACTCAAAGAGGGAAAAAAAGATTTCCAAAGGTCATGGCATTATATGGTAAAATCAGTGAGCCACAGAAAACAACTCCTATCCAAGAACAGAGCAAGCAGAATACTTTAAACAAGCCAGGAAAGGAGAATTTGGAGGATAATGTATAGGAAAACAGGAAAAAATATAACATTGCCCACTGACAGTATTAGACACAGATGATGTGATTAAAGTGAGAATAAAAGACAGAACTCCCTCAGGAATCTTACCTGAATTTATATCATTCCTTCATTCCGTTTGCTTCTTAGGTGAAGTGGAAGAAAATGATAATTCATAGAAATGCCGGATTTTTTCTTTTTGCTTGCAGGGAGATGATAATGGTTAAAAAAGCTTTTTGGTTTTTTTCTTCCTATGATGTCATAGAAAATATTTTTATTAATTGTTTCAGCAAAAATAAATAATTTCTAGTATCATGCAGATATTTTGTCCTGTAATTCTGAACTGACAAATTCCCATCCTGGATTTAAATACTATGTAAAGAAGTAGGATTCCATCACCTGCTTCACTGCAATACACACTTCCTTTCAATGGTTTTAAATTTTAAAAATACAAGACAAATAAATCAGCTGAACAATCGATTTACCTAAAATTCAATCTTGTGACTCATTGATAATCTGCAACATATTGATAGGATTTAAGTAAGGATAGTAAGAAAATATAAAGGTTCTTACTTGTACTGGTCGCAGAAACACAGTTTTTAATGCAGAAAACATGGTATTTCTTAGGTAATGCTGTTTGACCAAAAAACCACCATCTCTGGGTTATGTAAATGCCATTGCTTTCTTCCCTGTAGTAAGCCACTTTGCATCAAATGAAAATATTTGCTTTTTCAGTTGCCTCTCACAGGAGCAACTATCAATCTTGCAATTGATATGATTATGCATAATTCTGAATGTAGTCTATCACCCCTCGAGAAACTTGCGTTCTTTGATAAGTACTGGGAGAACAAAGTGTCCTGACATTTATTTAGAGAGTGCAGATGGGGACTGGGGTGATGTTTTGTTCATGATTACTCTTGTTTCATCAGGGTAGATTGAAGTGGATGTAATTGAAATGTTACAGTGTCTTAATTTTCTCTCTTAGTCGCTACAGAAGATTTCAAACTCTTTTGCTTGTTTCAAAAATGCAGAATTAGTAGACGATTAATCAGTTTGGCCATTCATTCATCTATTTAAAGTTGTAATGGTGAAAAAAAAAATCTAGATGAATGGCAAAAAACTGCCATAATCTGTCTGAGGAAAGGACATATGTGTTTAAACATGGAACTACAACACAATTTTTCCCATTCTGAAAGCAGTTAGAGCAATTTGGAAGGAGTGTAAAGTAAAGGCAATTTGATAAGGATGATGGAAACAACACAGATGATGGCCACATATTATAAATACATAAGAAAGAAGAAAAGCATTTTTACTGTGACCTCTTCTTTGACCTCATCTGCTAACATTATTAGTGTTATTAATTGTATTAATTGTCTAATATTAATTATAAAATACTTTGCAATGAATTTTTTAATGTTTATAAACATAAAAATCCATGCGGACCAGTGGATGACATTTTCATTTTCCAAGCAAGGGTGCAAATTGATCTGTTGTGTTCAAGAACTTTATTTCCTCTTAAACTTTTTTTAGTTTTATTTCTTACTGTTAATTATTTTCAAGGTTAATGAACACTAAATTAATTTGCCTCTGCAATTTGCAAAATCCAACATTGGTGGAATGTCCTGCCATGTGAAGCATGGTGGCAAAGTCTAGATAAAATAATGTCAAGGAATGAAAAACAGAGCATTTCTGCATGTGTATGCTTCTAGTATTTTACGTAAATTAAAGGCATTGATTAATACACTTGCAGTTTATTCAATTTGTAGTTGCTTTCTTTCTTCAGTAAGATTCAGTTTTAAGGGCAATAATAAGACAGAATCAGAATGCTGTGGTCAATTATGTTATGGCTTCTAAAACTGTGTACATGATTCATTTGGAGATCTTGCAATGTACTTGCACAAGCCAAATAAATAAAAATAAAGGCCTCCTATTAATAATAATTTTTTGACACTTGGCATAGTCTTTTGTGTTGCCTGAAAAAATAGACACACAGCTGTTAATTGACAAGAAAAGTAATAATCCTTTGATTACAGTAGCTAAAGGCTGTCCTTTAATGGATTTTACTTGTCACTTTTAATTCTTTTTAATCTGAGTCTGCATTTCATTAGAATGGCTTTATCATTCTGATGGCCCTCCTGTCGTTATTCTGATTGAGTTAATGGGTTGTCGTCATACCACAGAGCTCTGGTATAAAATATAATAGTGTTTTATTTATAGTCTTTAGGGACATTTTAAACATGATTGCTTTGCCAATCAGCTTTTCTGGTTTTACATGGTACATCATTGTAAATGGAGTGCTGTATTTTGCTTTCTCTTGCCTGGTAGGTACTCTGAGCAAAGCTTCTGTCTTAATCTTCCATGACTTAATCTACCTATAAAATTCAACAGCCAGTTGGTGAGGGAGCCAGAAAAGGGCTGTTATCATTTTCTGTCCTGCTCTTCAGCTGCGATTTTGGCTTTCTGTTTAAAAGCTACATGCCTGCACTGCAGTTTTCCTAACAGATGATACAGGTACTCGAATATTATTCAAAAATTACCTGCGGTCTCATAATACCTCTATTAAAGCAGATTTATTACTGTCTTGTGTTCTCAATTACAACTCTACAGCTGTAGAATGTGTGATATTTAGGCCTTTATGCTTCATTTACTTGTCATATAAAAAACTAGTGTTCAAAGTATTGTATTTTTTCTATGATATTGAGGAGTCTGATAAACTGCTAATTTTAAAGATAATACTATTTAATAATTGTGAGACGGATTGGGGAGCTCATGATTACTTTTTTAATTGCAAACTATAAACAGTAGCTGGTTGCATATAGAATAATATTTGGATGGACAAGAGTATTTTTCTTCTTTTTAAGTCAAGAGAAGCAATATCAGCAAATTATTACAGAAAATCCATTAATAAATTACTGATGATTATGTTCATGATACAAATCCAGCTGTGACACCAAGGCATGCTGTTGTTATTGACCTATATAATACTCTGCTGTAGAACAGATGTCATAATTAAAATAGGCAACATTTTATGATTTATTTTTGTAAAGTTACTAGAGCATGGCTTATATGGAAACCTTGCCAACAAGTTAGGAAATAAGGAAGAAATGTGGAAAATAGCTACCTAAACTCATATATTTCTATTTCCATTTCTGTGTAACCATTTCAATTTTCCCCTCTCTGTAGAGACTTTCTAAAATGAGGTGAAGTTTTCCAAGAACATTAGTACTTACATTAATTGTCAAAAAAATGTTGATGAAGAAACAGACATATGCTAGCAATATGCTGTATCCACAGGTCAGGTTTTCAGGACAAGAAATAGAAATGCAGAGGATTTTTTAAAACCTGCTTTCTAGAAAGAAAAAATGTAGATTATATTTCAGGTAGAGTTTGTAGTGGTAAACAGCATTTTCTTGGAGAGGGCTTCTTATATATCTTGAGTTTCTCAAATCTATTTCTAAGTGTAGTATAAGAAAAATGTTGTGTCACTCAATATGTATATATTCATATCTACATATTGATATATGTTTTTTATGCTCACTGCTCTTGCAATTAACTGTTTAATCAGAGAGGAGGAATTAAACATTTATTTTATTTTAATCAATTAAGTTTTCCTTTAAGGCACAATTTCACATGCTACATTATTGACAGACTTTCAACATATAACAGATATGGGACTGTGACCTTGGTTCTTTTGCTTTCCAATGCATTAAATTGCAGATGTTAAGAGCTTAACAAATCATGTGCTGCTGCTGGTACTTTGCAAGTTCCAGGTGCAACTATATTTAACTGTTCTAACCAGTTACTGAATCTCCAGAAGAATCACCTCTATGTTATTCTCTTGGAACCACCAGAGAACCACCATTTCTAATGGTGGTTTTATCTAATTTCTATTATTATTTGCATTCTTACAGTGCCCAGGAACTTGATCTAGGAAGGCATTGCATTTGAGTTCTCCTACATTATTCCTGCATAAGAACAATCCAGTATGAAATGTTTCTAGCACAGAGAAAGGTTCAAAAATTACAAAACTTTACAAATTGCATTCTATTGAGTGCAAGAACAAGATTTGTGGAGGCTTTTTATAGTAGCCAGCTGTCCACATTGGAAAACTTTTGAAATATGAATATTTTCAAACCACTGTGCTTGGCACCCTGGGTCTTTTCTTCAGTTTTCCCTTATTGGGTAACTGTAGCAGTATCCACATCAGCATTAGGATGCTGCACAGTTCATTTAAGAGCACTGTGATGAATCAAGACATTCTTTTGGTTCACAGGCATTCCTATTCTCTTGTAATTTTTAATGATTTCTAATATTGCACCAACTACCTAAGTTATTTTCTAAGCCAATATGCCATCAGTTGCATAGATTACTGCTTGACTTGGATGGAATCAGCCTGTCCTGTTTTCTATACCTACTTGCTTCAGAATAGCTGTCTTTATGGCTTGCCTAAAGATTGGCACATGGATCTGCATGTATTTGCATTTCTTTCTCTCCTCTATGTATTCGTGATGTTGCCAGACTGACTCATTAAATTTACTATTTTTCTAGTCTGAGTTAAATGATGGACAAGAGCAGATGATGGTTTCATATGGGAACTATTAAAATACACTGGCCATAGAACCATTTTCATTTACCAGAAGCGTACAAAGAAATAAAATGTCTCCCAGAAATGTTTTCCTGTAGATTCACTCCGCTGAGCTGAATCAGCAGAGAAAAATTATTAAATTTAGAAGTTCTTTATGAAGGATTCACTTACTCTCGAGGCCTACTGGACTACCCTTAATCTATATCTAAAATGAGGGTGTGTTGACAAGGTTAGGTGAAATACAAAAGAGACAGGAAAGACAGAATAGACATTTAGGGAAAATAGGAGGCAAAAATTGGCAGAAGGCAGGGAGGAAGGGGAAAAAAGGAGAAAGAGACTAAATCAAAAATACTTAAAAGTGACAATAGAGAATATATGCATAGAGAATATATAGAGAATATATGTTGAAAATATCAGGATTTTTATTTCAGCTTAGATGGATGATATTTAATGCCCTAAGTCTCTAAGCATCCTAGCAATAGATGGGCTTATCTTTTTTCATCTCTCTCTGCTTCAGCACTGCACTGTGGGTTATAATTAAAGCTGGTCTAAGATAGCAACAAAACTGAATAAATTATTCATTGAAAACCAGCAACATTTTCTAAATAATGTATTCAATGAATAATATTCAACTAAAAATAGGTAAAATATACACAGTATTCTGTGCAGACTTAGAGCTGGTCCTTGGCCCACATTTTATCATAACGAGTATGATGAAATTGATTTGGTTCTTTTTTAGAGGAGACAAGCAAGAAAAAATATTTTTCTTTCTAGCCTCATAAGATAAGCTATATTAGCGCACTTTGCTGTTACAATTTTTTTTAAAGTTCATTTCAGTATCCTAATGGGCAAAAATTAAGTAATCCCTGCATGGAACTTAGTGGCAGCCTAGACATTGATGATAATGATATGATTATGGTAGGAAGAGGAAAATAAAGATCATTCTAGCCAGGTAAAGGTATATTTGGTACTTCAGAAAAGCTTCCAACACCCAAAGAAAATGGAGAAAAAATTGTTAATACCAACAAAATGGTATGTGGAAAATTTTGAGTGCAAGTGGGTATGAAAAAGGATTTGTCTAATAGATAGAAAACTGCATTGCCTTACTGAGATATCTTTTTCTAAAAGTCCTTTGCAGCCCAGTGGCAATAGAAAGGACAGTAATTGTCAATGAAAAGCAATAGGGAAAAAATGGGACAAAGAGGACATAAAAATTAACAAATAAGTATGGGAATATAAATTTCAGAGTCTTTTAAGGAAGATCAAAGATGCAGAAAAAAAGGCAGCCTGTTGATTGAAGGCCTACAAGCTTTGAAAAATACATTATAAGTAAAATACATTTTGTTAATGTTGTATAACATGTAAGTATACAAAAATCACATTTTGAATGTATTTTAAATTTCTATATTAAAAAATGATGCAAAGAAGACAAATATAATAAACACCTATTTGAGTAAAACAAATAAGTTGAGTATGAAGCAAGTGAAAGTGAGATAAGAAAGTCCATCTGTTCTTTTACCAATCATTAATCTAAACACTAAGATGTAATCTACAAAAGAAAAGTTTTTTTTTAAAACCACCATACCTAGCCCACTCATTGCTAAAAGTCTTCAGTCTTGCTGAAGCTGTGAAATATTTAAGTGACTATTAGGTGATGAGGAATATTCCAGAAAGCTGAAGGAATCCAGATACTGTATCAGAATTCAACAAGGCTGATAAACCTAAAACCATAAAGCCAATTTCACTTCTTAGCAAATTAATGCAAAAGCCAGCATGCAAAAATGCTCATCTCCTCAGCTTTTCTTCTATTTTTCTTTGGTTTCTTTCCAAGAGTAAACATCACTTTGTCTGGTTTATGCTGTCACTACAGATTAGCATTCCTTCTTTGTGGTTATCAGAGCAGAGGAAGGAGGAGTGGTGGAATATATTTTTTTCTTGGTTCTCCTATCCATAGGATGTTTCTGGTGGACTCCATCTAGCTCCCTTTGCTACAGCTCTGGTTAGAGAAGATAATGAATTTGACACAGTACCTTGGTTAATTATTTTTTTATCAAGATTTTTAGGAAAGCAGGTCAAATCAACCACAAGCTTCTTAGCTAAGGACAGATTTTTGCATGTGTGGACATGGAAAACATGCAAAGGAATTTTTTTTTTTCTCCTGACAGTTTCCTCATCTTAATTCTTAAAAAAACTTCTATTTTTTTACTACATAAGCATGGTAATTCACATGGAACTCATTGTCAGTTCTGAACCTCCAGAATAATGAGGCTGAGATACATAAAATCATGTTTCATATTATATTCTGATAACTTAAGACTGTTCAAAGTACAAAGCCAAATGTTAAATATATTTAGAACTGTCCCTTTCCCACTGTTTGTTAAAAAGTTGGGCATATAGTTATAGTTAGTTTTACAGTAATATTTACAGTTTAATTACATTACAAAAATATGTGGTTTAGTGCTACCTTAAATAAATCCATATTTTTAAAGATGCTATCAAAATAATCTTGTTGAAATGTGGGATGGTGAAGGAGGAGTATTGAAAGAATACTGAATTTCATTCTCAATTAAGTTGAACACATTGTTTGTAGCTTTATCACACAAAAACATAGTTACCATTCTGTACAGAAGCCATCACCACTCTACTTGTCAGAACTTTCTGAAATATAATCTATTAAAAACAAGAACACTGAAAGTAATTTAGGGAAAATACCTGTGTTTTGGCTCATTCAAATTGCTTTTGTTAAAGCATTTGAAATAAATAGAACCACTCAAAAGTTTCTTGTTCAACAGCAATCACTGTAATCTGCATCCATTATAATACTGTGCAGTGTACTCCTTTGACAGCAGAGCTAAGCAATCAATATGCTCTTTTCCAGCAATCTCTGCTGAACCAATCTCATATGGTTAATAGCTGAGACAGATGCATTCTATAAGAATTTCACAATAGTACCAAATGCATGTTGGCCTCTTACAGCCTTCTGTTAGCAAGAAAATGCTTAAAGCAATACTGCAATAATGTCTTCCTTAGCTCTTAGAGTAATTTAAATGGAAGAGCTAAAATCCGTATTTTAAATCTAGAAGAAACAGTAGTATAGAGACGCAGTTTAAAATACATAAAAAGAAATTATTATATAGAACCAGCACTTTCAAAAATCTAAAATGTTTGTATATGCAAATATAAGATAGCTAAGTTACCCAAACAGACTTAACTTTATGTAGGCCATAAAGAACACAAACAGCCCTATTATATACAGCCACGCTTCTAAGTGATATAGACTTTCTTTTACTAATCCATATATCTCGCTAACTGTATTTGTTCCTCTTTTGTAAATAATTTTCTTTGAAGCTTAATTGCCTTTTGTATTTATAATAACGTCTCACTGAACTAATAAAAATGTCAGGTAATAGTTAAGTCTATGTAATATATCTGCTCAGTGCCGTAGCCATGTAGGATTCAAGTAGGATTGAAGTATTTATCTCAGTTTTAAGTTGTTTGATAAATTTCCTGTTGTTTCTGATATCTACATGTGAAGCTGACATCACAGAACCGTAGCACCACAAGATAATTCAGTCTGGAAGAGACCTCAGGATGTGTCTGGTCCAATCTCCTGCTCAAGCAGGGTCAGATATGAGTTCAGACCAGGTTGCTCAGTGCTTGTCCATTCTGGTATTGAAAATATCAAAGATATATAACTTTCAACCTCTCTGGGTAGCTTGTGCCACTGTTTTATCCCTTTCATTGGGAAAAAGTTTTTCATTAAGTTCAGTTTGAACTTCCCTTCTTTCAGCTTGTGCCTTTCAGCCTCCCACCACACACCTCTGTAAGCAGCCGAATCCATCTTCTCCATCAGCCCTTTGTAAAGAACTGCTGCCAGGTACCTCCAGGGTACCAAGCCAAGGTCCTTCACCTCTCCTTACAGGGAAAGAGATCCATCTTGACCATCCTGGATGCCCTCACCCAGCAAGGAAATCTCTCGTAATTAGGTAGTGAAAATCTCTGGAATTGCCCTGGTAGTGTGATAAGCCACCTTGCTAAGGTACTTCAGCTTTATTACACAAGGACATTTTGAGAACATTAGCAGTTCTTCCTTTCACTTCCAGTCCCTCTCCATTGGGTGACGGCTCTATTTGTGATCTTATTTTTCACTTTGAAATTCTGAGAAAGAGAAGATTTGTACTGGTTTCAGCAAAAACTGGAAAAGTATATAAGAGATCTTTGGTTCACATTTTGGGCTAAAGAAATCACTAAGGGTGTTATGAATTATGTAAATTTTTATGGCAAGTGCAATGTACAAAAATATTGAGTTGCTGAGTCTATTAATCCATTTTCATAGGTGAATGACTTATTTAACTAGTTATAAACTTAGTTTATAACTAGTTAAATTTATCTTAGTTAGAGATACTTTCAAAAAGTTTCTTTTCAATGAAAAATAAAACTTTGCCAAGTATTTTAAGACTGAGCTGTACTTTATACTAAAATGATAATCAAGATCATATCTTCTAGTTTAAGAGTAAAATCAATTTCTTGGTTTGACAGATGAGACAAAATCATTCCATTCATCTCCCAAAATAATTCACTTCAGTGCTCAATGTCTTCTAGAATTATTCAGTAAAGGTAGCAATAATTATCATATAATATTTCTGTTATGTCAAATTTCATTGAAATTTACTCTTTACATAGACCAAATTTATCTTCCCTTACTTATCCTAGAAAATATTATTTGCCTGAATGAACAGAAGATAGAATTTTCTCACCTACCACAGGATCCGAATTTTTAAAGATCTTTCAGTTTAACTTTGATGTTTGCTGTTATCATTTTAATCCTGGATGTGCCAAAGGTAGTCTTTGCACGACAAACAAGGAAGAATGATAAACTAAACTGAACTTCAGCTGACTGCACTTGGACACAAGTTTAAGTCTAGAGAAAATCCCAGAAAGTCATTATGTTTCTCAAATTCCAGGAAAAAGTTTCCGTAGTTATTATTCTTTCTTCACAAAATTTACCTAAGCTTTCTTAGGCAAGAACACTCTTCTCATCTGTGTTTATGCCAGATTTTGATAAAGACTCTTGAGTACTGCTGCAATATAAACAATTAAATAATTAATGAGTTTAATTATGCTAATAGAGCTTTGAATGTACAGGGAAGGGAACACTGATATTCAATTTACTGTCGATCTGATTAGCAATCATGCCTTCTGGAAAAAAACGTAAAATGAAAAGTATAATCGATATCATTCTTTTGGCAAAAGAGTTTGTGATTTTTTTTTTCCATAATTTCTGCCCTTGGGGGAAAAAAAACCTCCCAAAATAATTATTTCTTATAAAGTTGCATTTTGTTTTGATATGGCAGCTGCATGCAGGATGAGCAATAGGTTTATGATGTCATTAAAGTCTGGCACCACAAACTGGCAAAAAATGTCTATTTTTATTTTCTGTTTGACTTGCACTTCAGTGTGTCATGTAGTGATTAGAACCAAAATATTTGCACATCTAATTTGATTTGGCAGTTGCAGACAGTATAGATTATGAAAGGAAATAGAAAGTTAGAGTATTGCCAGTTTGGTAAATACTTTAAATGGAAAGTCTCAAAACCTTAATAAATTAATAATGTCAGAAACACAGAAGATTCTAAATCCAAAAACATGAAATTGAAACTTTAGGCTGTGGCAATTGACAAACTACACTTCATAATAAATAAGAGAATCAATGTAGCATTTTTCTCCCTTGAGAATTTCTACAGAGAAAAAATATCTGCAGTTATTGTCATGGATTAAATATTTATTTAAAAGAGTGCACTGGTATTAGTCTCTTTTCAAATTTTCCTAAAACCACTGGGTATACTGAGCTATTAAAAATTGTAACAGTAGGTTTTAGTTGATTTCAGAGAAGGTATTAATTCTGCTAGAGAACTTATTTCTTTCCTGACATATTGGAGTTACATTTCTGGCCAACTTGCTCATTAATTTCTAGGCTTTCATGAACGTTTTTTGTAAATATGCAAATATTGATTAGAATTTTCAATAGAAAAAGTGTATTTACATGTAATTGCTGCAGATTACCCAGATGACAAGCTCATTATTGGTGGAAATAAATACCCCTGCAATCTTAGAGGTCACAAATGAGTTTGTCATTGCTACCGTCTTCTGTTTGCCCCAAAGTGATAAAGGATGATCAGACAGCCTATTTTGAAGAACTTCAACAACAACAACAACAACAACAACAACAAAAAGCTATATTTCTCTCATTATGAATAATCTTCTTCATATCATACAGCCCATTTAAAGGAATCTCTTTACTCTACAACACTGCTTAATGTTAGCTATCAGAGGTATTTTTACCGTTTTACCGTTTAAAGACTAGAACCCATATACGTATCTTCCAAACAATGTTCTCTTCTTTCTGACCGATTTTAAAACAAATTAAATCACAGAAAGTTGAATTCTCTAATTCAGGTTGGTGCTTATACTGATATCCAGTCCAAAGCCATGTTCTCCTGGATGATTTGGTCCTTCTTCCTCACCACTGCAATCTATGAACACATCTACGAAGGTGCTGGCAAGGTACCAGAATAAATGGGGACAGTCAGTGTGCTTTGTCTCAGTCTCGACCTACAGAGGCCATTAAGTTTCCAAATTATGTGTTTCAACCTGCTATCCATGAAGTATTAAATTATTATCCATTACTAACATTTTTCCAGCCCTGACATTCAACATTTATGGACATCAAGGTGTGGACAGAAATGCTGAGATGATCTATGTTTTACAACATAACCATCCAGAAAGAGAGGTAGAAAATTTGAGGGTAAAAATTAATTTTTTTTCACATTTGTTATCACAGAAGGAGATACAATTCCTTACAGAGGATCAAAATTAAATACTTGTTAGATTGCAAAACTTGTTGTAAGAGTATTAGGAATTTGAAGGTTTACTGAGCTCTAGGGATAAGATATGATTAAAAGACTCTACTAGGATAAAAAAAAAATAAAATAAACTGACTGAGAAGGCAGGTTTGATAACCATCTATAAAACCTAGCCATGCAGTGGTAAACAAAAAGTCACAATTTCCCTATAGAGCACAGTAAACAAAAAGTCATAATCTCCCCACAGGCCACCCTCACAAGTTGACATTCAGGAACAGTACTGAAATAATGGCACACATCTTCAGGGGAGAGACCAATCCAGACAAACAACAATCCCAGAAATGATCAATCTCATTTAAATTTAGTTACCTAAAGTCAAGTGTCTAATTTTTTGTCATCCCAGGCCCCAAGCATTAAGAACAGTTTATCTCATCTGTTTTAGGACCCCTATTTCACAAGGACCCTTGTTCAGGGGAGAACTATTTCTTCATTGACTGTAAAGGGAGTCTAAAGTGAGTATCCACTTAGTGCCCAGTCTACAGCCAAATGTGTTTTTGGATGGTTGAATCAGTATGAGTAGGTCTTTCCATTAATTGCAATTCACTTATAGTGGAGCAATATGTTGAATTAATTTTCACCCTGGATCTGTAGGTGTAGCGTTGAGGATTAGCTTCAGGACTCAGCAGTTTTCTATTAGATATGCAAGTAGTAGGCAGGCATTTGTAGGGATTTGTATAGGGAAATGTCTGAAGTAGTGCAGAAGCTGAACACCTTGGCTGGAGCAGTAAATTCTCATAACACCCAAGGCTCAGAAAATGGGTATATATGTAGTTCTATGTGTATGTGTGTACGTGAATTTGTGGATAGCCACCCTTGTCTGTCTCTTACCATGCACAGGCTCAGGAAAAGGCATAAAAACATTGAAAATTCCTGGTCTCCTCAGAGCATTAGTCTTGACAGAAAAGTCTGATCAATGCCGAGGAAGAAAGTATATCCTGCATGTGGAATCTGTGGCTGATGCCCTGGGGAATTATGAGATTATCTTTATTGTTTTTATTACAGGACCATCTGGGACTACCAGGCTTGGAGCTGGAGCCTTCTGAGGCAAATTACATGCAAACAGCCAGAAGGTGTCTACCCTGCATTTGTTATAATTTAAATTAAAATAAAAAGGACAGCATATATATATGTGTGTGTGTATATGTGTGTGTGTGTATATGTAGAGACAGACAGACAGAAAAAGGAAAATAATTTTTAAAAAAGGGGGCAGGGAAAGGACAGTGAGGTAATACCTCATCTATAGCCAAAACATCTATTTTTGCATTACAGCAAAGGAGAGGCTTCCTGAGGCAAGGTTGCTGATGTTACATGCTTAGAGGTAACCATCTCCCAACATATGGGAGATCCTGAAAGTAAGTGTGAAAGTAGTTTGAAATCCAAGTAACTAAGAGATACACATTGATGAGGTGAGAATGTGGCTTAAAGCAAAGAAGAATGAGATCTCTTGAGAAATAATACCTAACAGGAGCATAAGTTGTGCTGAGCTTTGACAGTAACAACAGATATTTCATGAGTTTCATTCAACTGGACAGAGACTATGTTCAAACACAGGCAAACAAATGCATTTATTGCCACATAGTTATAATTATTTCCTTTCTTTCAATTACTGAAAGAGGAAGTCTACCAAACCAATGCCTTGAAAGCACTTCAGCTTGTTTGCCACTTGTATAACCACTGTGAGTTATCATGCTCTGAAATTTCTTTTTGTTTTGGTTTAGGGCAAATTTGGGAGGAAAATTCCAAAGGGAGGAAACTTCCCTCTAGAAAGCAGACTCAAGCAGCCCCTCCCCCAGTTCGTTCAGAAAAAGATTTCCTTGGAGAAAAGTGGAAAAAAACCTGTCTATTTACCAAGCAAAGTATTCACAAGCATTAAAAAAATGAATTGCATTAAAAAAATTAATTACATTAAAAAATAAAACCTCTCACTGTTCTGAAGAGATGGCAAATGCAGAAAGTCCTTGCCATGGGATGTAGCTCAGCTCACTCAGTCTCTCTCAGTCCCTCCTGCTCTGGAAAATGCCACACCCCAGCCCCGGTGGGACACGGGTGTGAGCTCCCAGTGTTCTTCTGGGTTTTCAGTCCAGAGCAGGGCCAGTCAGTTCCAAGAAAAAGAAAAGCCACAGTCCAGGGAACTAAAAAAAAAACTAGCTAAAAAACTAGCTAAAAGCAAAGGAGAGCTCTCTCTCTTGCTGTCCATGCTGCAGACAACACAGCCCATGACCAGAAGAAAAAATGTTGAAGCTCTTATCTCTATGTTTTTATTACAGCCACCTCAGACATTCCACTGCTTCTCCTTCTCCCCTCTTCACTCTCAGATCCACTTTTAAAGGTGCAAAACTTATTTCTGTGCTAAACAGACAAATGGGGATATAATTCAGCATCATAAAGTCACCCCAGGACAGGCAAATAAAGAAATAGTTATATAATTGAAGGATGATTAAATGGGCCAACTTCAATAGCTTCATTACAAACCAAGAGTGAAAACATTAAAGTTTTTTTAAAACTTACTGAAAATCTGTTCTGGTCTTCAGAGTTTCTTTAGAGAAACCCTGACAGCACAAGAATCCATTTAATGGCCTTGCATTGGAAGCTGCTCCATCACTGTTAGATTTTGTGTCATTTAATCAGTTATACCCTCAAGAACATCCTGTGACACAAATGACACAAGGTAATTCAAAGCTGTTAGGTAAGGAAACCCGAGACACTAAAAGCTTGGGGCTGAATTTTTAAAACACGCCTCTCCTATGTTGGACAATTTTGACACACAAAGCCTTGCACATCTGAAAAAAGGGAATACAATAGAGGCCTTTCAGCAAATTATAAGCATTGCTCCTGCAGGGTGAGCTTCTGATTTTGTCTCTGTAAGTAAAGTGGTAGATTAGCATGGAATGTCTAATATGAAATAGAATATAAGAAATTACCTGCTTTACTACCAATGGCTTTAGTACAACAGAGACAGACCACTGTACTCCAATAAAGTTATAAACAGAAGGCATCCTGTTGCATTTCTTCCTTTTATTTTTCTCCGAATCCTTTAGTCTTTATTAATGACAGAGGGAAAATAGTCAGAGGTATAAGACTAGATACCTGTAAAATGTTAAAACAGAGTAAATTTTTTTTTATTTCTGTGTTAAAATTCTTCTCTGATTGTTAACATTGTACAAACAATGTGCAGTTAAACAAATATGTAAATTAAGCAGCAGTGGCTAAAATAGCACTGCCCATTTTGCAGATTGCCATTCTCTCAGTTTGAACTTCCATTGCTTTTTAAAGAGTACTGTATACTGCTGAAATCTGTAAAGTATGATTAAATACGATTTAATTGACAAGACTTTGATTATTAAAACTGAAATGTCAAGTTATTTAAGATTAATAAGTGACCTTTCACTGGCATTATCAACAGTAGTTCAAACAGTGAAAACACTGGAACTTGTTTTATGTAATGTTTGTCCTCATTTTAAAATGGAAAGCAAATGAAATTAATATCATCTTGTGCAGTGTAGTTATTTTTCACATCTGAGCGGGGAAGGAAGATGAAATGAGGAATTCAACAAAGGTGATGAAGACATGCTTGGCTCTGGCATGAACAGAATATGTAACTTTAGCTTAATCTGCTGTATCTGAAGTTCCAGGAAAAAAAGCAGATGAGGTCTGTGGACTTGCTGTTCCTCATAGAGCAGAATAAAATGTACCTTTTGAAGGCCTGGTGTAGCTCACTGTATGTTCACAATAGCAAGCAGTTGTGTTAGGCAAGTGAAGGACCTTCTGCCTGCCAACACAGGTGCAGCACCAGACATCATCCAGCCCATCCAAAGAATGTCACTGTGGTTTGCATCTGCTAGAAGAGCCAGAATTACTGACTGGCAGGAGGGAATTGCTACACACAAAGGTCCCATTCAGGACTGGATGTATTTCAAGAAGAGGACTCCATATTTAGTAGCATGATCAGATTCTCCCTGTTTAGCTCTTTGTAGAGACTGTGGAGTCCAGAAGAGCTGCACAGGGAGCCCTCCTTGGTGCCATGCCATCATCTGGCTGTCGTGGTGCTGGGGGGCTTGGGTGTGCACTGTGAAGTGACCATGGCTGTGGTATTGAGGGGACAAGAAGTGGGCATGACCAGTGGCATGGAAAATCAACTATTATTATTTAAAATTTACTTGTACTTTTACCTTGTATTTTTAGGTTTAATGCTAAATCTCCAGAAGTAAAAGGAAGCAATGAAATGCAGGCCAAATAACAGAAGACTATACTAGACTAAAATCTCACATTTTAGTTCATTAGTAATATTGAATTACACAAACAACAAATGCTAGAATAATCAATTTGATTATATAGTCATATAGGTCAATGTCTTACTTGCCATTTAGCATCACTTATTGATTTGACGTCATTGTCTTCATAGGCAGTTCTTAACATTCATCTAATTATAAATAAACACACACTGTGGCAGAAGTATTCACTTCTGCATATTCTTTGTTATATTAGTATGGAAAATTGCTGGGTAGTGGATTGCTAAGGCAGCAAAAAAAAGGTAGTTTCTATGGCAGCATTTTTTTGGTTCTGGTAGATACTTGAACAAGATTTGGCTGTGAAGTAATAACAGTTATATGAATTACAAGACCTGTATAATTTTCTGTACTGGCACCTGAATGAGTAAGTACTGAACTGGTGAAAACAAAAAGGATCAAAGAGCCAACATGGCCATGTCATCACAAGGTTTCATCCATTTCTGAGCATAGCCTTGTGCCTTGTATTTTTTAACTGGCTGTAAAAAGACATTGGACTGCTGATGGTTTGACTTTGCAATTACACAGCAGCAGCATCACATAATGTTGTCCAATGTTTTCACGTGTAGAAACTTCCACTGTGCCATTTTGATTATATTGATGTGTTTGATGTGCACCTAGAGCAGACTAGACGTGCTAATGAAGTGATGTTTATTTATGAGTATTTTCCTAGTACTGACTCACTTGAGTTTCCTTAAATCTCTAATAGTTTCTGACAAACTATAATTGCATTGCTTAGGTGTGTATTGGCAGTGGAGCATTATGGTATGCTTCATATTTTATTGATGCTAGAGAAAAAAATGCTAAAATAGAGCTCACTTTTTGCAGCCCAAAAAATGTAGGTGACCCAAACACATTAGAGGTATGACAGGACCACTCTGAATGGGTGTGCTCATCTACTCTTTGTTCTTCTCCAGAAGTATTAAGAGCTGGTTCCTCCAGCATGCTGGTAACTGCTCTATGGAGCACTGTTGTAGGTCACATTTCAGTTTTAGAAATTATTAAATTGTTAAAGCTCTCATGCTTGGTCATTCATCAAAGTTCACACATGTCTCTTGTAAGTTTGGTGGGTATTGTGGAGCACACAGGAAAAAAATGTGCTTTGGGAATGTGTTTTTTAGAAGCAAGTATTGCTGCTTAGAAGAAAAGAAGATGGAGTTATAAAAAGCTGTGAGTTTTTCAAACTGTATCACTTCAAACCCTATCTAATCTGTATGACGAGAGAAGTACTTCCATGTCTCTGTATGTGCTGATTCAAGCACTTTTAGTATTTTCTAAGGTACTGGAGAAAGAAATAATAACAATCACTGCATGTTATCATGTATTTTATACTAAAACCAACAGAAATCTGCTGGTGTGTGGAATGGGCAGCCTTATTTTGAAAAATACAGCAACATGGAAGCATTCAGTTTATTGATCCTGTCTCTCCATTATCCATTTTCATCAGTCCTTCTTTCTCTGCATCATAAGCAGTGAAGCAGATAAAGACAGTGTAAGAAACATTCATGGTAACTCTGAGACCAAATCCCGTGCAACAGAAGAGATATTGCCAGTGGAGGTTTTTTTTTGGTTGGAACCTTTTCGTGTTCTGAAATGCAGATTTTTTAATTGTAATCTTTATATTAAAATGATCTTCATTTTAGTAAGTGCATTCTATAAGTAAAAAGATTTTTACCAGCAAGACCAGTGAGTTTTCTCTCGCTCTACCTCCCACCAGTGTAATGCTAAATTCAGTGATGTAAGGGAGGTAGGGAGATAGGATAGACACTGTGAGCAGTCTAAATAAATTCTCCTTGCACGTTTTTACAATTAAGTCTACTTTGCTGGATTTATGAACCAGAAAGCAGAATGGGTTCTTTAAAGGGCTCTCACTAGCTGCACGTTAGTTTTGCAGTCTGCTGTTGGAAATATACTTACACCAAGTTGTTTGCCCAGATGTACTAAAGAGAGCTGAGAAAGTATAAAAATTAGAACCTAACAGTAAGGAAATGCTCATAAAAAGCATCTGAAGAAGAACTGTCCCAATCATGATGTAGAGGCAGAATATTCCTGTCTGGGAATCATCTGGAAGGAAAAATGAAACCTCATGAGGAAGGCAGAAAAAAATGCTTGAAAGTGCCAGGATCACAAAGGATTAAATTAAAAAGCATGATAATATTCAGAAGTTTAAAAAAATTACTGAGTCAGTAACATCCCAACTTTTTTGGTCCTTTCAGTACATTTCAGTCACTCCCTTTTTAGAATTAGATCCTTTGTATTCTCTCCAGATATAGCAAACCTCTAGCTATTTTATGATTGAATTACCCTCTGTTTGCTAACTGTATTTTTTTCCCCAGGATGTGTTATTTGCCCTTTGTTGTTGTTGTTGTTGTTGTTGTTCCAAATAGAACTTTTTGCATTGAAATTTTTCTCCTGCCTCCTGGTATTAATTTGTGGTGTTTTACATAATCTTTCTAATGTTCTACATATGTGTATATGCAGTATTTCTGAAGATATGAGAAATTAGTGGAGCCCACCAAATTAACAGCACTAATAAATTATTGTAAAAGTTAGGTAGAGCTCCATTTTCCATAGACCACTGAAAGGCTGAGACAAAAGACTTGTCAGTGTTCAAAGACTTTTGTAAAACCAATTTTGGAAATGCTGAAGCCAGTGCTACTTCACAGCTTGGAAGCCTGAATTCTGAATATATGTCCCTATTGAAGCATGGGATGAAGAAATCTTCAGGTTCTCAGACTGTTTTCAAGTCCATGTAACAATATTTGATTTAGGGCAGAGGTTCTAGGAAGCAGAGGTTACTTTTCGTTCAGAACACAGTTACATAAAGAACACTAAAGATAGCATGTCAAGTATTAATCTCTAAATCTATCTATCTATCTATCTATCTATCTATCTATCTATCTATCTCTCTCTCTATTTTCTTAACATTTTACATTTTCAAAAGTAGTCTCATCTTTTTTTGTTGTATGTCAGTCTTTAAGAAAAAAGAGAAAGTTTTTAGAGAAAGAAAAGAGCTTTTAGAATGTATTTGAACAAAATATTACACACCAAGAGAGGGTAGAGTTTAAAAAAAATTGAACTGTCACACTTCTTTCTTGTTATTAAAAAAGGAAATTTGACAATGTTGTTTTGAGCAGTCAAGGTGGCTAAGACTTTAGCTGTCCATGCAGACTTCTTAGAGTAATGCATATGGAATTGATTTTATCTGAGCTATTGTACATAGTGACTCAAAATTACCTGCCCAAAGTGTAATCACTCTCTTCATTTCTGCTCTGCTTGCAAGTATTCATAGGGGAAAATTGCAGGTATGCTGTGTGATTATATAGCACACACTGAACTCTGGCATCCCTCAAACAGTTCAACAGACCTTCATGAAATATCAGTAAAACCTGTAATTTCTTAAAAGTCCATTATCTTCTTTTAACCAAAAAACCCCATGGCTAGAATATAGCCACATCAACAAATTTATCCTTACAAACAAAAAATTCTGAAGAGTTCCTTTTTATTATCATTTACTTTACCATAATAGTGATAGCACATTACAAGTACCTACTCCCCCTGTATTAACAGCAGGAGTTCTACACTTTCTGATGAAAAATAACTTGTAGAACCAGCTTTCCACATTATTTGAACACTGATGGGATCACACTGGTCATTCTCTTTTTAATGTAACATGAAAGAGAATTACATGTGTAGGACCAGCAGCAGAATAAGTGTCGTCCCTCACCCATTGTTGGGTTGACAGTTCCATCGTCCCTAGAGAAAAGGTCTGTCAAGGGACATCCCACCTGGGAAGAGATGCTTGGTCTCTACTGATGTTAGAAAATTCAAAGTAATAAATGACCTAGAAATTAGGAGTAAAAAAACAATAAAGAAGGTGGGGTTTTTTTCTCTATTCACTGGATAGCTGGAGAAGTTAAAAGGGTACTGCAAGAAAAAGTTTTCACTAACATGCTTTACTAGGAATACAGGCACCTGCAACCTAACACAGAAGAGGCTTTCAAGTTATTAAAGTTTGAGAGTCAAAAAATGAAAAGATTTCCAAATTCTTCTCCTAATTTGATGGGGTTGACCTCTTTCCCTTGTCAGCTACAATTGCCAGCAGAAAAGATTTGAAACAGTCTCAGTTTTTCCCTTTGCAGTAAGCACTGGATCCACATTTTGAAATTATATTCATCTCCAGACTGAAACATCTAGAAATATCTGTTCCCTAGAACTGGGCTCTTGGCAGGATTCAGTTGCCTGAACTTCCTCATCTGGTGACATTTTCCAATGCCCAAGTATATTCCATCTGCTTCCCAGGCAACTCTTCTAGAAAAGTGTGAGTCTTGAGTGGAGTCCAGTGCATCAAACAACCCCGTAGGGATGCACTGATACCACAGGAATCTCAAAAGGAACTAAAAATCTCACATTAAGCCTTTGGCCAACACAGGCCAGGTAGTCTAGAGAACAGCTCTTGTTGCTCTGAAGTGGATCCTGAGTGCAGGGCTTCCCACAGTCCATGCTCTGCTGACAAGATGTTGGATGCACTCACCCTTGAGAGCATCTAAGGTAAAAGCTACTGCTCAGGTGGGAGAGAGGATCTGAAGCACACTGATGCTCTGACAGAGCAGGACTAAGCACATACCAGGTAGCTGTGAATGTGTGTGGGCAGCAGAACCCAGCCCCAGCACGCGACTCAGTGCAACAGGAGAGTCTGGACAGTGCACATTCAGACACCTGCCCTTAGGTGTCATAGCCAGGAAGTTAATACCTTTCCAAAGGCCTGCACTAATGACTACACAAGTTTGTGCTCAGTAGGACTATCTTGTTAAAGTCATCTTCTCTTACTCAGCTGCAAGTAATTCTTTGGCAGTCCATGGGAACAATCATTCTTACAGTGCTCTGTGTCACTGCTCTTAGGAAAACTTTTCTTGGAGCTGGTAATGAGAACACCCTCCAGGATAATGGGAAACTGAGTGTGGAAATGTTCTGTGGGTGCCAGAGGTCAGCATCTGTTTTCTAGCTTTTCTTGCCCTGGTATTGAATCTGCAGTTGGATCTTTTTGTGCCTAAACTGAGCAAGCTAATGGAACCATGCAAGCTTACTGCTGTGCAAATAGCAGGTGACTACAGACTGATAATGTACTGCAGCATGTTTCTCTATGGCCTTAGAAAAATCTAAAGATACAATTCAAAGCTGATGATGGCATTTTATTGGTAGAAGCTTTTATAAAGAGGTAGGTGTTCTTATAACTAAATTAAGTCTGTGCTGTATCACCTATCCATGGTATGTGTGGTACACCATTATTTACATCAGAATTCACCCCAGGCAAAACTACATCTAGTGAAAATTCATTCCTATAACTAGGGTAAAACTAGTGTTATACTACCAATCAAATGTCTACTGCAGCACTGCTCCAAGCAAGAAAACATTACAGGAATGAATGGGAAACCTAAAAAAATTTCTCATTTACTCTAGGCTGATGTTGTATGTAGGGTATATGAGAAGGACAGGGACTGTAAGAGTGAGTCCAGGGGAGGGACACAGGAATGGTCAGAGCACTGCACACTTCTGTGAAAACAATGAGGTAGTTGGGATTGTTCAGCTTGGAGAAGGTTCCAGGGACACCTTATAGCACCTTCCAGTGCCTAAAGGGGGCTACAAGACATGTGATGTTTAGAAAAGGGGCAATGGCTTTAACTGAGAGAGGATAGGTTTGAATTAGATTGGGATAATAGGGAGAAATTCTTTAAAGTGAGGGTGGTGAGACACTGGAACAGGTTGTGTTGGTAAGTTGTGGATGCCTTATCCCTGACAGTGTCAAGGTTGGATGGGACTTTGAGCAGCCTGGTCTAGGGGAAGGTGTCCCTGCCCATCGCAGGGAGTTCGAATGGTGTGTTCTCTAGGGTCACTTCCAACCCAAAAACATTCTGTGATACAATGGATCTTGTATATAGCCTATCTAGCTTATACTTTGTATACTGTGAAACTAACTAAGGACAGAAAGCATATTTTGGTTAAGAAGGATTCTGCCTCTAAATGGTTCTTTGTATTGAATCATTTCAAAATCCACCTGAATCACTTCAAAATCCACCTGGCAGTACAAATTTCCTGACTGCCTCCAAGGCAGGTTGCCAGCTTTGGACTGCAGGAAAGCACTTGCCCATAGCAAGCCAGTGTCCTCCTGCATACAGACATCCTGTGCTGGGGAGATTAAACCCTGAGGAAAATCTTTTGAACATTTCTAAAAATAACATCTTGCTTCTTATTCTTCTCTGCCAAAACAAATTACTAGTCTTTTCCCTATGTAAAAACTCCAATAGCATTGCTATTGGGAACTAAGCTGCTCTGAATCTGAAAATCCACCCAATAAATCCAATAAAGAAAACTGCAGAGAGACAAAAACCTGGGTGTTATTCTAATACACTTCAGGCACATGGCCAGGCAACTTTCATGTAGTTACAGGGAGATGGACAAGATGACCTAGACTATATGTCTTTTCTTCTCTATCAAAAATTGCTATGGTTCTATAATTACATCAAACAAAATCAAGCTTTTTTCATAGTGCAAGTGGTGCCAAATGTTATCAGTATGGAAAGGCAGGACATTTAAACCACTCAACCAGGTGAAGTCAGTCACTGATATTATTTTCCTGAGTGCTGATAGCGGCTGTTCAGCTAATCCAGTTCATAGACTGCTTTGCTATATTGAAATGATATTTGCACCCCTGGAAGACAGCCACACACTATTGAAATGATGCTTGATAATGTTTCTGTACCAGTTCCACTTCAATTGACCTGACTGCAGTGTTATTAAAATGTTCAGTTTATAGAACCTAAGCTATAGTTGTGTCTCCTTGATGGAAAAGAAAAATCAGTCCCTAAACACGGTGACTTATTGTGTAAGTTAGAGATTACTCTTCTCTTGAGTTCAAGAGAGGAAAAATTCACTTTGGGGGCTCACATTCTTTTCAGTGCTATTTTAAAGCTACAGGCTGCTCATGTACTGTCCTTCACTTCTACACAGAGCAGCCCTAGTGTTTGACCCCATCTTCTTGATGACAGGATGAATGCTGGGTGGACTATGGAGTGAGCTTTTTTAACATAACTCAGCAAGCTATTGTTCCTATTTTTAACATAAAACCCTGAAATCTAGAAAGGTAGAGAGAAGTCTAACAATCCAACTGTCACCCAAGGAAGAAGTGTACAATACAATATGTTTACAAATGCCCCATTTGTATGGGACCATTTGTATATAGCAAAACCTTTGTGCTCTACTGAGATCAGGTGAATCAGGGCCAAATATGGTAGAGAATCTGGTGGGGCAAGTTACAAAGGGGGATCTGTTCTGACTTCCATGGAGCCAGGACTTGTCTTCATGAACAAGTAATTCCACTTAGTAGGAGTGGATCTGTGTACTGAAAGGGTTGGTTTTGAGACACCTACACCAATCTTTTTCAGACATTTTGCTTTGGACAAGATTTAGGATGCTTACTAGGAACAGTGGTCCCCACTACACACATGGCTCGAGGGTGTTTGCAGCATAAGATGTTAGTCTGCACCTTTATGTTCCCATTGTTGTTGAGGCACATTTAGCATGTACCCTGAGCAATTTTTTGCTGCAGTTTTCCTTGAGAGAAAGCTAGCGGCACACAAAGCTGCTTTGTGAACCAAGCCAACCTGCAGGAAAGGAGAAGGATTTGAGTTTGCTTCAGAAGATTGCTACTGCTCTGATACAAAATATTAAGGAAGAGGTGGCCACATTCCCTGAAGAGCCCCTGCATGGCACCTTGTTTTTTTTTTATTTTTAGTATAAGTAGGTTTAAAAAGTAAATAAAACACATAGCCTCAAATTTAGATATTTTAAGTTTCTCAAGTCTGCACTGCAATTAATTTCATTTTGCTTTCAGAATCTCAAATCTTATGTATGAAATGCCCTGGCTGAACTACAGATGGTGTTATACCAGAGCAATGATTACACTGTACTTAAACACAAGGTTCCAGAATCTGTTAAGAGCATGTGAGCAGCTTTTGTGATCCTAGAGTCCAACCAACCCCATATGTCCTCAACAGCTGAAGGGACTAGAAGGAAGAAGCCTTATTTCAATGAAACCAAGGGGAATGCAAACATGGAAGCCACTGTTGTGCATGAGATTTCAGAATTCCCTTCAGATTGTTTTGCATGAGTTTGCAAACAAAAGGGAAAATAAGTTTGAACTCCACTTAAAGCTGTGGCTAATTCAGACAAGCCCCAGCCTTTGCCTTTCCTCCAATACCTTTTTATTTTTTTTTTTTTTTTTAAATCTGCACACTGACAGTCATTGGAATTGGAATTCAACCCAGTGCAGAACACTAGTCAAGCTCCTAAATTTTGCTCAAGGCGGGGCAGAGAATCATAAGTAGCTTTTCTCTGCAGGGTAGAATTTATTCCAAAATTAGATGCCAGTGTCACATCACTACATTTCAGGGCTATACAGATAATTACCAAAAGCTGGATCTGAGCAGAAATGAAGTAACTTCAGAAAATGTCTTGGTGGGCAATTAGCGTTTAAAAAAAAATCCAGATTTTTTTTTTTTTTTTTGTTAGTTTGATATACGATAAATTTTCTGGGCAGGAGCATAATTTCTGAATTAAATAATGCCTGAAGTGGGCTGAGTCTATGCCTGATGTATGACTATCTTGTTTGCTTTGTCACTTTAATTTTCCATTATTTTATTGTATGCTGACTACTTTTTTTGTTTATTGAAAATATAAGCATGACATTAATTTCATTATCCTTTTTTGCATGCAAGCATGTACTACATTTGCAAATGAAGAAGTGGTAAGGAGAAGCAAATTCAGTAAGAGGGTTTATTATGCATGCATAACCAAGCAATTGCTTGTTTTAGAACAGTACATCTTGAACAGTTGTGATAAGGATTGCCAGGATTTAACTATGACTTTTATGAATAGAAATTTTAAAGAACTATCTACTGAAGAAAATACTTTAGTTCATGGACCTCTGCACGTTTTATCTTAAGTAGCAGCCAAAATAATTATATTTATTATTAGACCAAGTTAAAATCTGGAACAGAGAAACTAGGGAAAAATGTATTAAAAGATTAACTTGTCATAAGCTCTCATTATTGTAAGTAGCCTCTCTTTTATGGCATCTTCAGTAAAAATGAAACAAACTGAAAAAAGACATTTCTCAACATTACCCATAAAATCAAAAATGATGAAAACCATATTTTTTTACATTTCAAATAATATCAAATACTCATTCCCATTAAATTTGCACTCTGCTGTAAATTTCAAGATATTAAAACTATACAGGAAGCCATGGCACCATATGTTTACTTGGAGTGATTTGTGAAAATACACTTTATTAGGAGAGCCAAATTGGTAGTAGGGAGAGTAGTAACACTATTTCTAATAATAATAGAGTATAATGTTGAACCATTATTTAGATCAATTGAAATATTAATAACATAGTAAAAAATCTAGTAATGTAATATTAACATTAATTTGATATTATATAGAGCATATTTACATCATTATTTTACTACTGTTGCAATAGTATAATAATATGATGTATGTACCACATATATTAGATGGAACTATAAAATAGTTTTGTAGTTATGTTATACATACTATACTACAGACACTAAACAGAAAAATGTTGAAGAATGTATATCAACATGCTGAGGTTTCTTTTCAGTTCGATAATTAGCATGAAGATTTTCTTTCCATCATCTTCCATGGCTATATTTTTCCCTTGTACATTTCCTCCAGTGCTTGGCCATTTGTTCCTTTATTTTCCAATCCTTGTCACATTTTTCCATGCTTTCTAGATATCTTCAGTCACTAAAATTAATGAAGATGTAGTCATGCAGTTCGTTGGGCTAAGGCTGGAATATGGGGTGCTATTTCTGGCACAGCCACAAACCCACAGGCAAATCTTATTCCTGTCATTCAGTGCTTGCTTTCACTTTCTCCATGGTGCTGGAAGCGTATAGTGTTGTACTGAACTCCTTTGTCCTCCTGGTGATTAGAAAAGGGACATGAATAAATGTAGCACCACATTCCCAAATTGAGCAGAAAATTCACCTTTTAGTAGGCGAGACATGAAAGGGAGGCCAAGTTTGCAAGAAGCTGCTTAGCTACTTAACTTCAGAAAGGCATCCCAATTCCTGAGGAAGGACACATAAAGGCCCATTTTTTTTCATGTTGTTTCCAAATGATATCTCATTCAACATGCTGGATTTACTCTGGGCTCACAAGAGGCAGCTGTGATGCCTAATGCAGCCCTACAGGTTCCAGGAAGGTGCATACAAGTCCAGTGCTGTAAAGGTGAGCATGATGAGGCCAAAGTCCTGACACTGTACTCATTGTGGAACGCAGCCAAGCTTCAGAATGATGTGTTAAATAATAAATATAACTTTATGCAACCGTATGAAAAATTGCCTTAAAGATGAAGACACAGATGACCATATATATCACATATGGATATAATTGGATTTTTTTTATTTCTCTCTGTTAAAAATATAGAGCAAAATTAAGGCAAAACTTGTCAGAGTTATTCTTCTAGAACAGGATAAGTATTTTGAGTATATGGAAATATCTTGTACTGAATTCATAACTGTAATTTTCTGTATAGAGGTCACTGAATATGGCTAAGTGTCTAGCATTTAGGAGCTATGTTCCTCTCAAATGGGAAAAAAGTAAATTTTCAGGCTAGTAGTAACTGCTATGAAGTTTGAATGTCACTTGATCACACCTGTCATAATGCAAATGAACTCCTGATTGCTTTTAAATTACTACAGACAACTGCCTGAATAAACTAGTCAAAGCCCTAATGAATAGAGTCAGAACTTTTGCTTTTAGAAATTTCCCTTGGTATAGTATTTATATTAAAAAGGGTGGAGACTATCTGTAAATACAGGCAATGAGACCTGACAAAAATATTATTCCCTGTACATTCCTACAGTGTACTTATGTTATTCCCCACATCTGTGGGACATGGTTGTGAATACTTGTGCTAGTGAGAGCACATGTCCCATCAGAAAGCTTTTGATATTAGTGTGAGCCAGCTCAGAACAATCCAGCTACACATTAATACATCACATCCCATAATGCCTGATTTTCTGTTGGGTCTTCTAGACAGTCTATTGACAGCGTAGCAAAAAGCCGTTCAGGGATGAAAGTTAAGTGCACTAAACCCAAACCACCAGACATGAAAATGCACTAGAGTAGGTTGCCTTGAACCAAAATGTAAAGCAGTGAAGTGTCAATGGGATGAATATAAAATAATGAGGTTTAGAAACTGTGGCAATAGAAAGTTTGTGCTGAAGGCAAGTAATTATAAGAAAAACACCATCTAAAATAATTCCCCCAGGCTTATTAATATAATTGCTATTCCAAGTTGTTGGGGTTTTTTTCTGCCCATCCACATTAATTCTTTGTTAAACTTTTCATTCATAGTCTAAGTACCCACTAAGTCACAGTTACCCAGAAGTTTATTAATTGCATTCATATGGATTATGGGTTCATGCATGACTTTACACAAATCGCTGAGTGTGGTCCCCAGACCCACTTGTGCAATTCAGTGAATTCTCAATGTACTAGAGAACTGTGTTTTTGCAAGAATCATAGAGTCATATAATACCTCGAGTTTGAAGGGGCCCAGAAGGATGATGAAGTCTGACTCCCTGCCCTTTCCAAGACTATGAGAAAATAAACCATATGACTGAGTGTTCAGATGAAAATGCTGTTCCTTTGCTTCTGCTTTCATACACACAGCTATGTAACCAAGTATCATTCCAGTGAAGCCAGTGGCAAACAACTGAGATTAAATTCGGGTTTTTGGTTTGTTGCATTTTAGTTAAGAACAGACAGTTTACTGTGTAGGTTTCAAATACTGGAAGGAAATGTCTCATCATTAATTCATTGAGTCATCTATTTTAATTAGATCAAGATTTAGAGAGCTTACACACCTTTATTCATATTCATTAAGGAAATTCACCACTACCTAATAAGATTGTGCATTGTTTCATGATACAAATGGTTGGACTAACAGGTTATAAAAATCAAAGTTAGGAGCTACTTCTATTCACTTATGTTGCATTAAAATCATTAAAGATTCAACACAGAATCACAGTTTAAAAATAAAGAAGAATCCATAGAGTCTGTAATAGATATAATTCAGTCATTTCTTCTTCAAGACTCATTCGTTGGAAACGTGACACAGTAAGGCAAGAAATTTAATGATGGTATGCTTGGAGGTGGAAATTCCTAATTTGTATTTAGAATAGGTGATGGCGAAGCCAGAAATATTCTTTCAAGTTGAGACATGCCAGCCTGGCTCATTTTTCTGAAATCAAGCACCTCTACATTGCCCTGTGTTCAGTAAATTCATGGGATTAATGGGCAGCCCAGGAGACCTCATTTTACAGCATCAAGCAGCAATCAGCTGCTTGAGTTGTTTTCTCAGGAAGCCTCAAGTCTCCACAGCAGCATTAGAAGTGCTCATTACATCTGGGTAAGATATTCTCAACCAAGACAGGATTAGCTCTATGTTATATAGTTTGTTCATTTGAGGGAAGATGAGGATGGATCATCTTTTATTTGTTCAACGAAGTATCTATTTAAGATCTTTTGTGTCCCAGAAATTGACATTTTATTTTAAATTGCATGTTGCATATACGGTTCTGTTCCTAATACCAACAATCATACATGATGAATTCAACAGCACCATAGATGTCTGCTATCAATTTTGTAACATATTAGTATTTTACTCACAAAATACCACAGCAGGAAAAGAAATGTAGTCTTTTAAACAGCTATTTTCCTTTTCCACATCTTGATTTGTATGGGTTTTTTTCAAATCTGTCTCTGTAAGAATGTGCTCACCCTCTCTCCTATTAATTTTAATAATATCAGTAAATTCCCCTTGTTCTTAATTGTGTCTTCCTTTTTGTTTGTTTTCCCATTTATTATGCTTGCTGTAACTGGGTATTACAGTCTCATTAGAATCAGTTTCAAAGCTTCCATTGAGTCCAGCCATGCTGGGCCATGCTAGAGCCTGGCTGGAGATGGAGACTGCTACAGCTGGGGTTTGTTGCAGCCTCTGGGAAGGGATTTCACCAAGACATGAGGATAGGGGGGAGCATTTTAGGTCAACATTTTCTGATAGCCCTTCATGCTCCTTTTGCAACATGTCCTTAACCTGGGTGACAGCATAGAAAGAGAAGCTGGTAAATGGCACAACATACCACAACTGATCGTGAGCATGAGGGTTTCTCCACATCCTCATGAAGGCCAGGAATTTACTCTAAAGCTATATTCTGGCCACTAATGTTTTCTGTGAATAAATAATCAAAACTACTGCAGACTTACAGCTGATTAATGAAGATCACTACCAATTATACAGCCTGGTAAACACAGAAACTGGCAGGAAGGACCAGGGTTCTGTCTCTGCCTTGGGTTGTAACTTGAAGGAAAGGAAGGGCTAGAAGAAAAAGAAGGCAAGAGAAGAAAGATATGAAGTCATGCAGGATCATCTGTAAATTGAACAACATACTATGGGATGTAGATTCTGTTGTGCACCCCTGGAGTGATTGTACGCTGAGCATGAAAATTGAAGAAAACCACTTGGCATGTGGATACCAGGGCTCCTTCCAGCCAGTTATTCCTGCAACATGGTTGAAGAATATGGGATGGCAGAGAGTTTAACTTTGGAAATTGCCATAAGGATGCCATTAATTTACAAGTTGAGTGTCCAGTTGTGTTTAAAATCTATTAATTTTAATTGCCTTGTGTGCTGCAGGGTGAATTTCAAGCCATAGGCACTTGTCTAAAACAGAGATAGAAAAAGTATTCCTTCCTTCCTTCCTTCCTTCCTTCCTTCCTTCCTTCCTTCCTTCCTTCCTTCCTTCCTTCCTTCCTTCCTTC
>JAOTQP010001286.1:21869263-21927178 GCA_026413545.1 Cichladusa arquata
AGTGTGTAACATAACCCATAGCACAGCTCTGGAAGGACTGTGAAAAATGGGAGGAGAGTCATAATCTGCAATATTTTCCCAGGTGGATGTAGATTGTGAAGGTGATGACACCCCCTAAGCTTAAACTAAAAAAGGAAGTTTTGTTTCTTAAGTGAACTGAAATGATTATCTGGGTGGGTAACTGACTGAAGTGTTCTCTGTATGTTGTTGATAAGAAATGTGGAATGAAGGGAGGAGGGAATAATCTAGGAATTTATTCTGAATTCTTTTTGTGTTATTAATAAATTTCTTCTTGTACCTTTTTAAGTTTTGAACCTGCCTTGTCTCTACTCCTGGGTCCTGTCTCTAAAAGAAATTAAATCTATTAAGGTTGGCAAGCCCAAGTCACACCATGACACACATACACCCCAGAGTGAACTGTCCATATTGCCCTAAGTATCCTCAAGTCTGTCTGGTACTATTAGGTGTAATTATTAAATTTGGTTTTATTTCAGTCTGTATGAAGAAGTGTCTATGTTAAACCACTGCTGGGGTAGTTGTTGTGTGACATGATGCTGCATGTGTTTTTATGGCATGCAAGAGTTGCTTTTTTAGAGAAAAATCATTTGGGTTTTCATAAGACTATACAGGGCATGGAGAGGTTGGTGATGTCTCATCTTTGCTGCCTGTAGAGTGCGGTCCCTGCACTGAATGTTATTTTGGAACTGCAATCATTTCTATCTCAAAGGGAACTATGAAATAAAAAAGCCTGAGAATGAGCTATCACACATGGAGTGGGAATGATAGAGGGCCAGATTCTAGAAGCCAAGTTACTTGCTAGTGTAGATGTACCAAATAGTATTTTACAGCTGACATTTCACCAATACTGAATCAAGTGGAATAATTACCCTCAGCATCTTACTTATAACAGTACTATTAACATGTCAGAATGTGATTTGCCTTGACTTTCATTGTTGACTTTCATTTGATTTTCTTCTTCTCTTGGACCTTTTTCCTTGCATTTGCATTGACTCAGCTATTCCCAATGTTGTATTGATGAATGTGATTTTCCCTTCCAAAGTGCAGCACTTGACACACATCTTGCTGAATTTTATCTTGCTGATTTAAGATCATATCTGAAAAATATTATGGTAATTTTGAATCTTGATCCTGGTCCCTAAAGCATCTGTATGCCCTATGCTGTTAATTAGTATCATCCATAGGTTTCATACATAGTCACAATTCATTTTGTCACCTAAACCACTAATGAAAATATGTTTGAAATAATTCATGTGCTAATTCATATGCTTATATTTGTCCAATTTCTCCTTTAACCTCTAGCCTGAGAATCCCCAAGAGGCACTTTGGTAGTTGCTTAAGTATTTAAAACTTGCATTCATATCTAATCTGGTTCACAAAATAATATTTAAGCTACCAAACTCAGATTGCTTATGTCCCTGAAGAGGGAAAAGTCTGGTACTTACTGAGCTCTGCATTAATGCGAGTTAGCTCTTCTGTCACTAATTTTGCATTCCAATTTAGAAATAGGTAATCAAAAGCAGGCTAATGATGCTGTATTTTTCTCATATTCTATTACAAGCACCATGCATTTACTCCACTATATTTATAGAAATCCAGGGGTTTGTAGAAAATTGTATCTGTAAGTTTTATTGTATCAAGTGACCTACTTTTCACCTTAGTCCATTTGAACACAGCAGATATATTTACTGTCAGTTACTGAGACAAGAAATGTGGTATTGTTTTGTCTAGATCAGCATCCTTTAATGGCCATGCAGTCTATTAAATATCTATTACAGACTTTGGATTTAATAAATGGTTTCTAATTGACTAGATGTCAGTGGCAACATTCAAGAAAACTCAGTTACATGGGATTTTTCATTGATTTTCCCTATATTAGAAAATGAAATGTCAGCTACCATTAATTGCATTTTCACAATACGAATCATACTGAAAAAGTAGCTGCTAAGTGAAAGCATTTCTAGTCTAACATGCTAGAAAAGTATTTTTTTTTAATTAACCCAATATATAAACAATTATTACAGTTATGTGTCTCTGTGGGTCAAATTGATGTGAATGCAATTACAATCTATAATATGGAACCATTTTGGAGCTTCTAGAAAAAATGCATTCAGACATATTTTGAGCTTGTTTATCCTCATACACTGCACTGTCTGCACCCAGCACCACAGAAGTTGGTTAATCCATGGTTTCTAGGAGTTCTTAGCTATAAGGATGGCACCACTGCTGTCCATGACTCAAGTACAGAACTGTTAACTTATATTATAAGTGTATACATGTCTACCCAGGCCGTGTGCCATTACTAAGGAGGGCATGATCCAGAATAAAGTTTATGAGACCATAACACATATATTCCTTACCACTGAAGATCCACAGTTCAAAATGTGTTGGTGCATCTTTCCTGCCTGCCTGCCTGTGTCTGCATTTGTGTGATCAGACCATCATAATCATGTTTGCTTTCTACAGGTGTAATTCCATGGATTTTATTTCATGTGATCACATCTATCATGCCAGACCATCACTCTATACAATCCTAGCGAGATGATATTGGAAGTCTGGATGTGAAAATTCATTTGACTATGCACAACTTACCGTAGTGCTAGAAGTTCTTATGTCTTTGTAGGGAAAGAAAAATCCATGACCTTTCTAAAGTATGTGATGTGGCATTCAATTTCCCTGCACCTGACTGATAAGCAAGCAGGAAGTTACATCTTTTGCCATGGTAGACAAGCATAATTAAGCAATAAGGCAATGGAGGTAGTCATGATTATCTTAGGATGCACCTGGGAGCTGCCTTGTTGCTATTTTAAAACATCTTTATGTGAAGGGAACTGTATTAATTTCTGCTGAGAAAGATAAACTTGCAGTTTGGAATGCTCATGAGCAGCAGTTTCAGTTGTGCTTTACAGAGAGTAATGTGGTGCGTTCATCCCAAACAATTAGTCTTCTCCTTCAGCAGAAGGAAAGATGGAGCAGGTTGTAAACATTTTATTGACAGTTCAGAGAGAAAAAAAAAAAAAAAAGAAAAGCCAACACAGCCTCTTCTCCAAAATAATTATGCTTTTGCTGGCTTCCAGTGAGTGCAAAACTTACATTTTTACAAGTTTAGAATAAAAATATGTTGCCTCCAACACTTGATTTTCAGGGAAGACGTCTCTGCATAATTAATACTATTGCATCCACATTCTAATTTATGCATTTTAATTATATCAAAGGCCTGGTGAATAATTAATGCTAGCAAAACAATGGGTCTGAAGCATAAGCTGAAAAGTATCACTTTTTAATGGGCTCAGTAAATTTAAATAACTAATGAAAGCTATTTAACTATTTGATTGTGAGAATATATCTCCCTGATACAATCAAGGATTAACTACCATAATTGAGCAGACTCTCAAGTGGAGAAATGTTAGCTCAGGTTAGTTGTTTTCTGAGTGCACTGTAATGTATTGATCCACCTGAGCTATATGCTTCCAGGAAAGAGATTTATTTGCATGTTTCCCCTCTGGGAGGAACTGGCATGTCATTGATATCATCTATAATATGTAAAATCAGAATTCTGGGCACAGTATTCCCCTTTGACTTCCTGTCTTCAAGTAGGTCAGTTCATGCAAGTTTCATAGGGAGATTTAGAATTGAATCTAAAGAAATACAAAATAGAATTTATTATCTTTTAGTCCAGCAATCTAAGAATTAAGGATGTAGGCCAGGTTAGTAATTTAGAGCCTTGCAGTGGTCAGAGAGAGATAGAACCTCTGGAGAATTTAATCTCATCCTAAAATGGGTTTTTGAAATAGATGGGATTAATAACCATTTGGCAGTGTCTAGCATTTTTCTATTTCTTACAGAAGAAGCTTATGATACTGTCTTACCCATACATTTAACTTCTAGACAGCCAAGTTTAGATGAAGTTAATCTCACCAACAAAGGCAGCCTCCAAAACTATGGTGTAAAAAAGACCTACTCACAGCAGTCTGAGGGTGTGAAGACCAGGGCAAAACAGAAGGGCTCACAGCACAGAGCTGTGCAAAGTTCAGTGTTTCACACTGACAGCCAGCATTGGTTGCTTGCCCAAGTCTCAGATCTGAATCATGTCGCTCATTTAGAAAGTCCCTCCCCTTCTGAAGGGCTCAAAATGTACATTTTTATTAATCTGCCATACCCAAACACCATCCTCTACCTGCTCTGCTCCCTGGAGCAGTGCTGGGCAATGGGATGTGCTGGGAACAAGCTGTCTCAGATGTGCTGCATGTCCTGGCTTTCGTGTACTCTGAGTTTGTCACACAGAGTGGTGAAAGCATGTGGACAGCAGACAACCCTGATTGCATAGCATGGGGAAAAAAAACAACTAACTGCATAGCATGGAAAGCCTGGCAGCAGAAAGTACTCATTTCTTTAGGAGAGTAAAATGGTACAGCAAATGATGAATTACTGCAATCCCTGGCAATATATTACATACACTCAAGAAATATCAGCTTGTCAACGTGAATATAAAATGAATAGCTTCTACCAACTTTTTTGTTCTTGTTTTCCATATGAGAAGTTTGCAATTTAATGCAAAATGTTTAAGTGTCATAATAATAACAACAGTATAATGAAGGACTTTTAAAAGAAATAAGATTGACAGAGGCTGCTGCCAATTTTGCATATCAGGCCCTTTATTTAAGTGCATTAATTTGAGCTCAGTGACTTTTGACTCCTATGCTTGAAGCTTTCTCTTTTTACCTAATATTATGTATTGAACTGAACTATTTGACTCCATAGCCCTCACTTGTGTCACTGGGAAGATATTGAAGGCAACCATGCAGGAATGTATTGTGTTTTCCCTGTTTTCAGCTGTGTTTGCATGAGCCTGGACATTTGCTCTCCTCAGTGGTTGTGGCCTGTGTCAGACAGGCAAGAGTAACATTTAGTTTGGTTGGGCTGGATGGTGTGTCCCTTCATGCAGGTGTCAGGAAGGACAGGGAAGAACAGAAAAGGTTCTTGCAAAAGTGGCTCTGCTCCAGGGAAATCTTATCCAGCCATAGCAATCTGCTGCCTGGCCCCAGTGAATATTTCATAGAAGTCAAAAAGCTGAACACAAAAGAAATTCTGCCATAGCATCAGATTAAACCAGTTTATTTCTTGAGAGCAATAGTACCTGCAAGAGCAGACAGCTATTGGGGCAGTCTGGGGCTGGTGTCAGAGTTAACAGGCCAGCACTGGGGGCTAACTTGGTCACTGCTCAGCTCTCCTGCCAGCAGCTGGGCAGTATCCTGATGACATTCCTCTCCACCCCATTCCTCCCTGCTTTTCTTACTGCAGAACCTACAATGAGTAGTAAGAACAAATCCCCAGGAAACACAACTCTTTTATTGAATCCTGTTTAAGACCAAGACCTCCTTAGCACATTTGGGATGAAGTCTGGTGTTCTAGCTGTGCAGGGCTTGCAGTGTGGCTGTTGAAAAGAGCAGGAGCTCATGCTCCCAGGTGAAGTGCCTCCCTTTGCTTCTGCCTTTGCAGGACTACGCTGAGAAGGAGAAAGCTGCAGCTAAGGCCCTGGAGGACGTGAAGGCAAACTTCTACTGTGAACTGTGTGACAAGCAGTACCACAAACACCAGGAATTTGACAACCACATCAATTCTTATGACCACGCTCACAAGCAGGTAAACCTGATAAATGTCTTGCATGTTGTGACGGTCTCTCTTCCCTCCTCATTCATTGTGGGAGGTTTCTAAATTCACCCAAGTAGAAGACAATTCATCATTTGATGTTTTCAACTTTACGATGCTACTTTCCACTAAAATAAAATAGAAAATACTAATTTTTATCACAATTTCTTTTAAGCTCCTCTGACTGAAGGACCTCCAGCTGTAGTTTTAGATACATGCTTAATATCAATGGCCGGACTTAATTTGATATATTTAAATGTGGAATTACTTAAAAGCCACAGGCAGGGGAAAAGATCTCTTCCTCAAATGACTTCTTTTGACCCTCCCAGTCACAAAAAAGCCTCTATTCTTCATGCTTTTACCAGAAGGCATATGACCACACTGTTTCAAGCTGGTTATGCTGTTTCAAGGGCAGAAAAGTTTTTTGTTTTTTTTTTTAAGAAAACCCACCTGTTTCTGGAGTTAAAATCTATGTCTCATAATGCTTCTCAGGAGAAATACATTTTGCCTTGCCCACAGAACACAGATATAAAATAATCCCTAATGAGATGTTGGATTCCTGGGAAAAGACAATAAATACTAATTTTTATCACTTTTTTTTTTATCAATTTTATCACATTTGTATGTTTTAGGTATATTCTACCCGTATGTGCCTATTAACTTTATTTCCTGCATCCCAGTTTTTCCTCCAATTTTAGTAAAATCCATATTTCAGTAGGCAATATGAAAGGAAAATGCAATCAATTCATATAAACACTTCAGAATTTAAAGAAAATGGATTGCACAGGAGTGAACATTTCTGAACCTGTGTAATGAGGGGCCACATCTGCTGACCTGGCCTGCTGAGCACATGTAACTGGATTCCACAGATGGATCTTTTTCTCCCGTGTTTCTGCTAGTGCTTGCATTTAAGTGCTCGTGTATCTCATGCATCCAAGTTGCAAGGGAATTTTTGTCCTCTGTGTGATCACACTTGTGGGTTCACAGGGGGCAGGAGCTACCTCAAAAATACGTGAAACCATTAGAAGTTTCAGGCATTTCTGGCAAAGGATTAGAAATTATAATGTTGGATAAAATGAGCAACACTAAAGGCAAAACTCCTCTCTCTCCCTGAAAGCAATCTTATTGTCTTCTGCGGTATCACAGAGGAGGTAAATCAACCTGGAATTTTCTGTGTGCATCTATCACAGCACTTCATTAAAAAACTGCCTAAGGTTTGCCCACTTATCAAATACTGAACTACCCTGCTGAAGCATCCCAGTCAGCTACCCATGGGTAATAATGGGACTTTTTTGTCCCATCACTCCCAAACCAGAGTTATGCATTTATGAATTAAGTCAAAAGCAATTCTTCACATCACCATTCCATTAATTAATCCATAAAAATGTTTATAAAAACACAAAACAAATGCTTTTCCAGATCCTAAACCTGTGACTCTAATTCCTATAAATCTCCATTTGCTGCACAAAAGATTTTTTCACCCTTCAGCTGGTTTTTTTTAAGTCATCAGAAATGCATCTGAACTCAAATGGAGCCATTTGTGCTCTTTCCTCTTCACACACTTCCCCTGCAAAAAGCAGTTTATGCTAAATCAAACATCCTGCTTCATGCAGCAGCTATGATTGGATTGTTGGGCAGGGGAGGTTTTGGCAGGTTTCTGTTACAAAAGGGCTTGTTTAAGCAATAAAACTTTTCTTAATTTTCAGATAAATTTACTGCTTTAAAAGCTGCCAGACATAGTGCTAGAAACAAAGGTTCTGCACAGAAATGCACGACACATACAGAATATCAACTGGCAGTGCAAGCTCACCTCATCCTGCCCTTTCAGATGTAGTTCAGAAGCTCAGTTAGTGCAGGATTAGCTAGCTACCCTCCTGATGTGACAGGCTAATTCAGTCCCTTCTCCCCTCTCACTTCTTACCTGGTCAGCCAAGTCTGGGAAAAGCTTTAGTTTGTCTCTAGAAATAGTGTAGGTGTACCCTCTTCTCTGACTTTTATAGTCAGTCACAGAAAAGCCTCTATTCTTCATGCCTTTGTTAGCGTAATCTTAAAAAAGAAGAAGAAGAAAAAAAAGTTAATTTATGGTTTCCTGTGGGTTTAGTTAACTTGGTTGCAAAATGTTTATTCTGGAAGGAACATTAGCCACTACAAGATCTTCTTCCTCTGAAGGTATGTTTTCTGTTTCCCAGCAGTAATTTGAGGGTAGCTTTATTAATCTGTATGGATATGTTCTAAACATCATTCTTCTAATGGGGAGTAAATTAAAATGAGATACTCTTTGCATCTCAGTAACAATACAGTATAGTCCTCCCATGTGATTTCCCATTCAAATGTTACTGCTTCACAATTTGTATTAAAGTGGCAATGATGTTTAGAGAAGATAGAAAGGCAGAAAAAAGGATATTGCACTGAGTGCTTAATCACGTCTTTTGTTTGTCTTCCAGAGGAAACAGATTTTATTAGAAGAATTGTGGATTTAATCTTCACATAATCATAGAATTAATTTTGTGATGCATTTTCTTATGGATGATTTCAACCAGTTGTTATAGCAGGCAGTGCTGAGTCCTGGACCTAGCAGTTGGTGTACCAGCCATTGCCCTCCCTCTCCTCAGGGGCTGCAAAATGTTATGATGATAGTCTGGCCTTGTTTGCATAAATGGCCTTTCTGCTGTCTTTCTGTGTCAGAAAGCAGTATACTTGGAAATACTTTGTCTCTCTCTGCTTGTCACATGCCTTCAAATTTATAGACACAAAAATATGATATATGTGTATACATATATGCATAAAATTTTGACAGACCATCAAAGATCAATGCCTACATCTTCATTATCTTCTAAAACTGTAATGATCCTGGAGAGTTCTATTGTTATTTATCTATTTTTGAGGTACATTGTCTCACTATTAAGCAATTCTTATTCCTTTGGTTGTCTTGTCAGCATTAGTCTCAACATCTTCCCTGACACAATACAATAATTTTTCATTGGTATTACCAGCTATTGGAAATTAATTTCTCTCAGTGCAGTGCTGGATAAAATGAACACAGAAAATCTGTTTGATTAGAAGTTTGCACTCCCACCCAGCTTTGCCTGAGCCCTCTGTTGTTAAACCTGATCCTTAACAAGGCTGGGCAGGAGTGCGAGTGACTTTTCTGGGAGAACCTAATCTTCCATCACCGTACAGCCCTGTGCATGCATCTCTCATTGGCCTACCACACATCAGCTCACCCACTTGAATTCACAGATTTTTACTTTGTGTTTTTTCCTATGACTTTGTAAAGTCTGGGGCAGCAGTCACAAGGAGTAGCCCATTTGATAAATCTGCAGTTTCTCTCCTCAAGCATCAAGGTGAAGGACACTTGCTCTCTCTTGCCCGCTGCATTCTCTGCAGTAAAAGTTAACTGCATCAGAACAGAGTGCCTTGGCTCTGCCAAAGCCATCTGGACACTGACAAGCACAAGGACCTTGGTGTGAATTCATTCAAAAATGATCAGGGTATAGATAACCAAGATAGGCTGCTACCTGAAAATGTAATATACGTGAGAGTAGGCTAAGCTGAAAATAATATATAAGTGTAGCTATTTTTAACCATGTTGTGTGCCTTTTTAAAATGAAGCCAAACTTGAGCAGAGATGTCTATTTGGTTGACATTATTAAATGGAATCTTTTAATCACTCCAGTTCATGCACAGTGTTCATTCATTCAGTTAACATCAAAGTAGTTGGAGCTGTAAATTTTTTGTTTAAATAATCCTCAGCAATCAGCAAGGCTTTTAGATGTCATCAAATGAGAAAATCACAAATCTGTTTCATGTACTTCAGTGTAATAATTGTGAGGATGATAATAGTAATAATAGGTATAAGCAGTAAAGAAAAACAAGACTGTATTGCCATCTTGGGGTTTCTGATGACAAAGCAAGTATTTAGTTTTGTTGTCAAAATTTAACCATGCAGTTAAATTCTCTCATGAAAAAAATACTCAAACTAACAAAAAACTTTAAAAAGCACCCCACAATATAAATTTTAGTGTCCTTGAAGTACTGAGTAAGTGACCAGAAGTTTCAGTCTACTCTAGTTTACATGCACATACCCGTATTTTAGTATTTACATTCATGCATACTGGCATTTGGTTATATTTTTGGCATGAGAGCCTGATTTAGTGTGTACAGCTGTTGGCACTTACTGTTAAGCCTTTATGGTGGATTTAAACTCTAAGTCAGGCAGAGATTTAGCTCCTGTTAAACATCAAAGCTAGTAAATATGCTTACATTTTAGCTAGCATTGCTGCTGCCACCCAGAAAATACACTGATAAGTTAACTCAGAGAAAACTTCAGGAATGAGTGTAAATGCTGAGTTCATCTTGAGGGTGTTTTTCCAGCATCTCCATGGTTATTGGAGGAAAAGTAAGTCTATGCTCCAAAGCAGCTATGACATACACAAATTGTTATATGTGTGCAATTTAGAGGGTTTAAAATTAGATCTAGTCCTGAAAACTGTGAACTTTCTAAGAGGTAGTCTTATAAGCAAAAGAAATTTCCCTCAGAAAGAAATAAAAATATTTTAATTCATAAAATGAAGCATGTTCATATGTTTTACAAGAGAGGGGTGTTAGAGATGAAAGTTATTACTATTTATATTTTCCATCTCCAGAATATTTACCAAAAATATCTTTAGTCAGATTGGATGCTTTTGACGCATACCTCAGAATATTGACATTATGATTCAACAGTCAACAGTGTTGCAGATTTTTTTCCACAAAGTATTCTTTAATTTCAGTGAAATGCCTGGTCATTTACAACTATAGACAAATCTATTACCAGTTTATATTTTAACTGTCTCCACTATACTACTATATACTACTTATTTAGAATTATCACCTCTTCCAGTATAACAATTGTCAGACACTTCTGCTTCTTTGTAACATTTTTTTTCTCTTGAATTTGGGGGTATGGATGCTGTGGGGTTCTCAAATGTTACTTTATTTATTTATTAATCTACAATACAAATAACAATTCCATTTTCTCTGCTCTATCCTTTTAAGCACATCTTTCTCTTCCCTTGGAAACAGCATACTCTTGACATTTCTAGTCTAGTCTGGTTTCTTTTTATATGAAGACCAAAGCTAAGAGCAAAGAATTTCTATAGTCTATCCTATCATTTCAGTGTCTTTTTGCCTTAAAGAGACACTTTTTTCTTGCTCATTGTGAAACTAGAAATTTTCTTGTTGCTACTTATTCCTGTGCCATTTATTGCATTCTCTAATTTCTGTTATAGATTCACACTTTCTTGCCTGTTGATCATGCACTGATTTTTCAGTGCATATTCTTGTTCATACTTCCCAAAATTAATTCTACTCTGACTCTAACTGTTCCCAATGAGCAAGTTTTTGATAGTTTCTTGCCGAATAGTTATGCTTTTCTCACACTGCCTTTTCCAAAATTAAATTTAAAAAGTTTTCTCACTCTTTCGGAATTTTTTCATGTGAATTAACCCCTTTCATTCAGCATTCTTTTATCTAAATTAATTTTGATTACAAACTAGATTACCGCAATGGTGATGGATTGTTAGATACACAACTGATTGTGATACTAATAATTAAGGTTTACAAACACTTTGTATTTTAAGAACAAGCTTTCCATTGCTCTTGTTTATTGGGCTGAAATGTTTATGGATCACAAGCTTTAGCAAATAACAGTAAAAATACATAGTGTTTGCAAAGTCAAGAATAAAGAAGTGAGAAGGTTTCAGAATCAATGCTTTTGGGACACCCTAAAGTGATACTTTAATGTATCTGCCCTTTAATGAAATCTTTAATCTCAGGTTGCATGTTGTTTTCACTGAGGAAACATCCCTGACCCAGTACTGAAGATGGACTTTAGAATTTAATCTGTTTTGTGCAAGGGATGCAGCTGCGGCCTGCAAAAGAACAGATGATGTGAAATGAGGGGGGAACAGAAGAACAAGTGGGTTTGGGAAAGCAATTATGGAAATAGGTGTGGACAGAAACTGCAAGAACAGCAAGGCATGGAAGAATTGCTCAGAAATTAGAAGACAAGGGAGAAGGAGTTACAAGGGGAAGGACTAGGAGAAAATCAGTAAATGAGGAGAAATACCAGGATAAAGCATAGCAGGAAACTCTCTTAGTGCCACCAATGTCTGTCATTGCATTTAGAGATGAGGAATTGGGTGAATATGCCACGTTTCACAACTCTAACTCTGCTAAAGAGAGTACCATAGATATTTTATTGGCACAGGGTGTTGTATTAAAAATAATACAAAGGACTTATACAACGTAAAAAATGGCTGTGGTCTGGAAAAAAAGCAAAAAATGGAATGTATAATGCTGTTTTCTTATACATTTTCATCCTTTACTACTGCTAGATAATATAAGACCAAAATTTTCTTGTCCTGTTATTTAGACACAGAGAAATTCTGCCTTTCAAAAAACATGTTTGTATCACAGCTGTTGTGCTCCTGAGCACCTGCAATCCAGCAATTTTGAAATGCTGAAGTAGCAGTGCAGGGGAAGAGTTCAGGGGAACAATCAGGTTGTGTCACATCACAGAAACTAATGCAAATAAGGGTAACATAAAGCAGAACAGAATGACAACAGCATTTAGGTACAGGAACACTGTACAACATGCACAAAAGCTGGACATAACACAATAATTCTCTGGCTTCACTGAACTGAGAACATTTATTTTTCCAGTTTGAAAATTTCTTAAAATTAATGCTCGTTTTATAATATCGTGCAATATTTTCTTAAATGGCATGAGGGGAGGCTTGTATTTATAGGTCTGCTACACAGAGATGCTTCAACTGCACACCAGAGCAAGTGCATGCACCAGAGTAGCTGGAGAGCAGCAGAAGCAGCATTATCAAATACCACTGAGCACACTCCGGTGATTCGGAGTGACCCGAGGCAACACATTCCAGAGAAATGTCACCAGAAACAATTCTTTATTATAAACTTACCAGGCTGTGCAGATCAGTGAGCTTTATAAAGAACTGTTAAACATGCTGCCCTGCCAACGCTTTGCTGCTTTCTTATTACTCAGTGATAAAGTAAATAAATTGGCAGTATTCATCCTTTTTAAATTGCATGTTACTTAGAATAATGAAATTCCTTTCATCATTAGCCCTCCAAAAAATTCTTGCAAATAATGCAGAGCTTCTTTTAAATTTAATGTCCTGATAAGCTAAATTGTTAAATGCTAGATGCTATGGAATTACATTTGGTGTTCTTTAGAGTGAATGCTAATTAACATGTAAATTAGCAATTTAACCCTCTTTAAATTGGGAAAAAAACCCATGGGACACCTAATTTCATAGTTGTTAATGATGGTCCAATGACTGTAGAATTTTTCTTAAGCATTTCATTATATATAGAATTACCAAAGTACACTATCAGATTTTGGCATTTAAGACATAGCAATAACCAGAAAGTCAGTTAGAGGAAGTGCTTTTCATTAATGCCTGTGTTATTGTTCTTTCCATTCTTCTCAGATGGTATACTTTTTAATTACTAAAGTTTTAAAAGTAATTTTCCTAGCAGGAGGAATAGTTGATGCAGTGTAATGGATGGCTTATTAAAATAAGCAAGGAATTGTAAGGATTATGTTTGTAACAAAACTAAAAATGATCATGCCAAACCACAGAAAATACAAAATTACCCCTCAAAGTATAATTTTTGATTTTAATTTTTTACCATCAATTTTCACTCAGAAAATGAAGGAATACATTCTTCTACAATTATATTTAGATAGAAGGTGCAGTTAACCTGGTAGAAACTCAGCATGTCTGTTTCAAATCATTTCCCATTGCTTCAACCTTTATTGCCAATTAAAATACAGACAAAGAAAAAGATCCCAAAACTAAATTAATCAAAACAATATGTTATGACTTTTTTAACATGGCAATCAATGCTAATTGAAACAAAAACAAAAAATTGAAACAAAAGACTTCCGAAAACATTCCATTCAAATTTAAAAAAAAATAAATTGTTTTGACCAGGTCATACTTCTTTATCCTAGTAGAAAAAAACAATTATTAAAATGAACATATTCCTCTTTAGTTCTGAGTTCTGAAGTGCGAATCCACACATAACATAGACTATTACTTAATTAAATGAGCTTGGCATGTAGAAGCTAAATATTTATGTTTAGATTATTATTCCCTGTTAACCTTTAGGGCAGCCAGAACGAAGCCATGCCTGTATTATTTAATAAATAGGATGATTTTTGTTGGGTGGTGCTATCCTTTTAAACATCTCTCTGTTCAGGGATACAGACTGTTTTCACTTTTTAAATACCAGATACAAGGACAGAAGAAGCAGAATAAACAGCATGTTTGCTCTCTACTTCTATGCAAAATGTTACCATCCATGTGAAGCTGTCTGTTCACCATGAACAAACAAGAACTGGGCAGGACTGAACGCAGACGTTCATTGTATTCCCTGTGCCAGCTGCAGAGGCTGGCAAACCTTGCATAATGCTGTGTATAGGCCACACATTTTGCACAGTTGGTTGGGTTTTTTGTGTTAAATCAGTAGATCTGGAATATCTGGTGTCATTTTAAGGTCAGGGTCTACAGTATCTACAAATAGTGAGGTGAGAGAGGCAAAGCACTGCCAGATGCTGTGATTGGCTTTGGTGACCGTGTGCTCTCTGGAACTCATATTTGTGGAATGACTCTTAGACTAAGGTATTGTTCAACCAGATTAAGGAACCTGTTCCACAGGATATGCCACACATGTACATATCTTATCTGAGGCAGTCCTGTGCCATAATCAGGTTTTTTTTAAATACAGCAATTAGCTGTATGTTAAATGTTAAATATTCACAGACAAATTACATTTCTCTTGCCTTCTACACAACGTTTGAGCTTGCTGATAACTTTCCCTCACCTGAAAAAAATGATAATACTTTTAATCCCATGGACATACACAAAGTATATCTGGCAGTATAAACATCTGTCTAGAATCTGTACCTATTCATCTCTGTTCATTTTTAAAATGCCTGCACCTTCCAAGCAGTAATTAATATGCAAGAATGTAGCTGCACAATTGATTCCTGTGGAGCTTTAAGTCATGCTTATCAGCTATGTTTGTGTTCAAGGAGCCTTACAATGTCCCTTGTACATCTTTAAGGGGCATTCCTAGCAGAAACAAATATTTTAAAGCAAAATAGAAACATATCTATGCATCACCAAGACAGCAGTAAAAAAGATGAGATTAGTAACTTATTAGCCTTTCTTAGTTAAATGCATTAATTAAAATGCTTTAATATATCTCTAAGGAAAAAATAAATAAGGTAACCAGACTGATTATCATTTCACATTTTTTTACAATTTTGTATTATGTTTTATATTTAATTCATCAGAAGCCATTAAAAAGACAAGGGCTCTTTAAGCAAATTCTTAGATTAAATTTCAAGGGAATAAATAAAGAAAGGTAGGTGGCATGCATGTGAATATCAAACAAACATACTAATTCAGGTGATGGGACAGTAAAAAATATATATTTGTCGAAAAGACACCAAACCAAAACTAAACCAAACGAGCCTAAACAGTAATTTTTCAGGAAATGTTTTTAGAGTGGAATGGTTACTCAAGAATGTGATAAGATCAAAACTGTATTTCATACAGAAGTTTTACATAATTTAGTTTCAATCAATATGAAATGGTTCATAAAGATTGTCATAGTTTGCTTCAGCAGTGTTACTTTAGAAAAATAAGTTTCAAAATTTTTTAGGCATGTAATAATACTTTCATAATATTAATTATAACACAACCACACCTTTTGTTTTTCATTCTTGAGATACAGAAATTATGAAAATTGCAATTTAAGACTTTATGCTGCATTGCTCTTTAGAGGCATTAACATCAAGCCACAAGATATTGTCATTTTTATATCAATATTCAGAATTTTATTCTCTCACTAAGACTAAAAAGTAAAGAAATCCCAGATATCAAGGTTTTCTGCACAGCAGCAGTTCTTTTAACAAGTGTGTTAGTATAGAGGAATTGACAGACACTCCCTGGAACCCTGTGACATACATTATGCTTATAGTTAGCATTTCTTGGCTTGTTTTCAGCTCCCAGCATGTTGTTGGATTCCAAATACTGCTTCCTTCAAAAGAGACACCTAAATACTTATGTTGAAAAGTCACATTCAATTGATGTGCGTTTACACTTTCCACTTAGGATCTGTGTTATTCAACAGGGTTGAATATAAAAAATTAAATCATTTCTGGCAGAAGAAAAACAACGTATGGCTTCTATTCTGAACCTGCCCTGAACCTCCCATCTCAGCCCAGATTGTGTGAATATCAAATCACAATTAATTGAGAAACTATAGGGTAAAGTAATATCTGTTTAGGGGTAAACCAATGCAGTTTATTAAGGAACATAGTCTCCCCAGGCAAGTGGTCACAGCACAAAGCCTGAGAGTTCAAGTGTTTGGACAATGCTCAGGCACACCATGTGAGTCTTGGGGTGTCCTGTGCAGGGCCAGCAGCTGGACCCAATCATCTGGCTCAGAATATTCTGTGAGTCTGTGATAGTTGCCAATACTTGCATCCAAAAATATTGTCTAAAAGGTACAATGTAATTTTTACCTTTCAAAAGGAACCCAGAATATTCAGATTAATCCCATCTTTACTTCAAAGCAACATTAATTCTTCTCATCAGCTCATAACGACCATCTTTTCTGAGTTCCCTGTTACTTTCATATCATTTGAGCCTGACTTACACCAAACATTCAATTCATTGACATAATCTTGGCTCTCAATAACCTGTGTCAGATTCTGATTTGCTTCCCATTTTGAAATTTAGCACACCATAATGTCCATTTTCTTGGTTTAAAAAAAAAATGGAAAAAAAAAGAATTAAGATCCTGGCTTTCAGTTTGAAAATAATAAGAAATTGGAACAGAACACGTCAAAAAACAAGTCATTGCCTAACACATCTAGATATGGAGTGCATCAGAAGTATACAGAAATTGTTATAGAAATTTTGTTATTTCAGGGAAACGAAACCTTTTTTTCTTATACAATTCTTTTTATTGTTGCAGAAGGTCTCTCTAAAAGCTAAACCTATAATATGTGGAAAAATAATCAAGTTTTTTTTAAGAAATTAAAATTATAACATTTAACCCAGCTGCCCTACTTCTCCTACGTCTCCAGAATAGTTTCCAGTATTGCTTTAATTCACCTAGTCTAAAGAATGTGAAACCACTATCACCATATTGTATCTGCATTGGTGCATATATTAAGAGGCTTCTTTTCTATTTTAGTACATATACTCATGGTATTTCTCCTTTTTTTGAAAGAAAGATTTAAAATTCAGGGGTGTAGAAAAGTATGGATTACTGGGATAAGAAACCATTGTATAAATAAAATAGCAACTTTAAATTTTACAGGAATGAAAATTTCATGGGAGGGAGTAGTAAAGTTTGCTTAACAAGTTCTTTGTGTCAAGTGATAGGAAATAATTACATGTTGCACACCAGCAAGTTCAAAGGGACAGAACATAAATCACAAGTTGCAAATAAGTAATATTTTAACCACATGGCAATAAAAAGGGAGGTAGATAGGACCAAAATATCTTGGCCTTTATAAACTGGAAAATTAGAGCATTCACTCTTCATGGTTTGGTCTTCTTTTTCCATGATGCATTGAATTTTCTTAAGAAGCACTTTATTGCTCTTGTTATTTCAGAAGGAAATGCTGTTTAACTGGGAAGAGAGAGAATAAGCCAAGTAGAGGGAAGAAAGGGCACTAGCATCAAAGGAGAGAACACACAAAAATAATGTGAAGCAAAATTTGGAAAATAATTAAATAAACTATAAAATATAATGAAAATAACCTTTTTAAAAATCAGTACAGTGTACTGAGATGTGTTCTCAGAAGATTGTCTCCGATAATCAAAGGCTAAACCAGGCTCTTGAATTATTATCCCTGAAAAAAACAAACCACAAAAAAACAAACCAAAAGAAAACAACCAACCAAAAAAAACCAAAAAACAAAACAAAACAAACAAGAAAAACCACACCAAAAAATCCCAACCTCTACTCATCTTTTTTGATGGAATATTAAACAAAAAAAAAACCAAAACAAAACAAAAAAAACCAAAAAAACCAAAAAAACAAACAAAAAAAAAACAAACAAAAAAAACCCACAAAAACCAAAACCAAAACAAAACAAAACAAAAACAACAACAACAACAACAAAAAAACACACACAAAAAAACCCCCAAAACAGCAACTGGAACATAAACTTCTACTCCAATCCCATGCATGAAGAAATTAAAATTAACAGATATTCCATCTGAATGTGCTGCCTCTGTGGGCCACCCTTATGACAAGAACAGCACAAATACACTTCATCCATATTATGGATCTCTAAAAACAATAATATATTCATTAAAGCTGATCTTTAGTCATATGTTATTAGCATTCTGTTGATCAACACAGACACACAGGAAATAAAAGAGAACAATTGTATTTAGCAAATGCTAATAAAATATTTGCATATATCTGTACAAATAACGAACTGTAACATACACTTCTTTCAGGAATTTAGTTTAATAAAGGTGGATGAGCTTGTAAAATGAGCTAGGAGGAGAAAATCAAACAGAAAAATGTGAGAGTGAATAAAGAAATTTCAAAGAGAACTTGGCAGATGGTTTAAGAACCCAAATCCCAGAACAGAAAAAGACCAAATAGGTTATAAACAGCTAATCTCATTTAGAAGGAAAGTCAATTCTCTCTGTCTTAAATTTATAATAAAGGAGAGAAAGGAAGAATGGATGGTAAATACTATAAATCACAAGTGTAGAAATTGGAAAAGAAGTGATGGAGGAAGTAAAAAGGGCAAAAGAAAAATCTGTAGTCATTAGAGGTGAGGGCAAGAAAGTTTCTGAAAATGTATTGAGAACATAAAGTATCTTCTGGTCCAAACTGAAATTATTTACTTGTTAGCAGTGATATAGAAAAGACTATTCAATAGAGATTTCTGATCTATACTTGGAACAAAGCTAGATGCCTTAGCCACATCCATGATGTCTATGGTGATTGTGAAGTACCACTCTATCAATAGTTCAGAAGGGCCTTAAACAACATATTCTAGAAATAAATATTTTTGTCTCAGCTGGTTCAGGACATAAACTCTCCAAATAATTAATTTTGATTTTTAATGAGACTCAGAGCACCAGAACAAAAAACATCAAGATAGATGATGCCATGTTAGGATTTAAAAAGAATAAATAAGAAAATTTGTCATTCTCACATTAGTGCCAGGGAAAATACTGGCATAACTGATGTGGCTTTCCATAAAGTGTTGAAGAATTTTAATGTAATTCATTTAATTTATTATGGATTATAGAAAATAGCTCTTGTCAAAGTAACTTAAATTCATCAATTTATCTGGATGTCCTCTGTCTTGTGTTAGTGAGAAATTTTGATTAGATGATTACAAAATTCCTTGGTGGTCTTTTCTGATTGAGCAAAACTGCAAGAAATTGTCATATATTAAAGCTCCTTTACTTTGAGCAGGCATTTTTTTAATAGAATTGCTGCTAGATTCCTGGTTACCTTTAACCATCCTAACATCCAGAAGAGCTGTCTACTTTAAGCAAATACAAAAGAAAGAATATTTTGATTTAGACTGATTAAAAAAAAAAGCCACAATCTAAAATATTTTCTGTAGATAGCTATTAAAAAAGCAATATTTTACTTCCTTCATATATTTGATGAGGCTTCTGCTTCAAGTCCCTCCAATATTCTTCATAAGCATTTGCCCAGTCTGTAACTTTTCATCTAAAGTTCAGTGACTGTTGGCTGTAAGCAAGGTTACATTTATCTCAAGTACCTATTAAAATATCTCTTTTTAGTGATGGACTTCTCATGTAGAGCACTTCAAAGTCACTGTGCAGTGGTTGTGTCCACTTTTCCTCTATGTAAACTATGAACATGGCACAATAATTTGGAAGAGGATTATCCTTTATGGTCTGTTGTTGTCCCCTCAGCATTATCAGAGTTATCAAGAATCAGACTTTTATACAGATAAATCAAAATTAGGTTTAATTCACATGTCTGACTTTTTTTTTTTTTTTGAATGAGCATACAAAGAGTTAGAGGTGATAATTAAGCATATACATCTGTAAATGTTGATTCAGTCTCCTCTCTGCTCTTTCTGGAATTCACTCCATCTCTCTATGCCTTCATTTATTTATTTCTAAAATGAAGTTTTGTAAGAAATCTGAGGTCTGTCTATGAAAAGTTTTATTTAAAATCCATGTATGGACATTTCTACTGTCATTTTCGTTATTCTGAAAGCGTTTTGACCACACAGAAAAAAGATTGAGGCCAGGTTTTGGAGTCATCTGTAGAATTCTGAGATAATTTAGACTCTCACTGTTTTCATTAAAATGTAGGTGATTTTTTATGCTGCCGGCTACAGTTAAAACAAAGATAAAGTGGTGAGACAAGCTTTAGAAACATGTGCAAAGTCTTAAATATTTTAAAAATAAGATTAAAATACGTACTGAAATTTTTGAAAGGAGCAAGTCTTGCACAGGATCTGGAATGCCAGTTTCCTTTCTTTTAGCTGCTTAAAGGAGAAGGAAAAAGAAACAAAATATATGATGGTGGTTTTGATCTAAGAAAGGTCCAAACATCCTGACAAGTGAGGTAATATATGAACTTGAAGGGAAGATACAGACCCTGCCCCAAGTCTTTATCATTCAAATGTGTTGATTTTTCTGGATAAACTGCTCTGTATTCCACAGTGACACTAAATACATCTAATCAAAGTACATAGTATGCAGCCAGCCTGGTGGAGCCTATGACAATATGTTTGCTGGAACATGAGTGGTCAACAGCTCAGGCTTCCACAGGAGTGAGTTGCTGGCACAAAGTGCAAGTTCTGTCCCCTTCCCTATGGAAACAGCCTCCAAACACATCTGCTTCAACTTCATTTGGGGGATTCTTATGAAAAAAACAATTGGATCTTTTAAAAGGAAAGCATCCACAAATGATGCTTTCATCCAGCAGTAGATGAAATCAGTTTAATTAACAGGAATATTTGCAGATCTGGTCAAACAGTAAAAGTTTCTCTGAAGACAAAAAACAAGCCCTCCAAAGGGCCATCTGTAATTTATCCTCAGGTTAGATCCATGATCAGCATCTCATTGACTGATAGATGGATTCTCTAGGACACACCTGAGGACTGAGTTTTCCTTCCTCTTGCTATCATCTCAATCCCTAATCCAATCACACCAGGATATTTTCTTTTTGTCTTCTCATTTACTTCCCCCACCAATATTAAATCTGTTACAGCTGACTATAATATAAAATACTCTAACAAATAATTACTTGCACATGCTTCAAAGAGTTCTGTAGCTATTTATGGGTAAAACAAATGAAAATTTATCAGCTAGTTTTTGAGCTTCATCTCGTATTGTTAATTCCTGTATATAATAGCTTTTCCAATTTATTTTTAGGATTTTACTTACCATAGTAAAGGCAAATTCTTTCATTGCTGTTTACCCACTTTCACTTAGCAAGGTAACACTGTAAGCTTTACATATGGAGTTTAATTATGTTCTCTAGTGACTACCATTCTCATTTGATTGTTTGCAGTGTGAAATCATTTTACAAATAATGCATTTGGTTCCAGTTTTAGGGTTACAGGCAAGAGAATAATTACTGAAATTAACATTCCTTTTTACCTCTATTAACCCTTCTATGGTGAATTTGGTCAGAACTAATTAAAGAGCCTTTTTGCTGAGTGGAAATAAATCTTTAAAGCAAATTAGGCCCTCAAACACTTGCATTAGTTCAAAGACTTCAGTTCTAAGAAGGCTCTCTAAATATAACAGAAGACATACACTTAATGTGGTATACACATTTTTACCTGGGGCTGGAATGATGATGAGTAGTTAGGAGGGTGCATTGTGAATAGTATTCCAGAATAAAAAATATTCTAAATGTAATGGGAAAAAAATAATTTTTACTAAATTGACATTTTCTTGCTTAATATATAAAAAGCTATTTTTTCTCAAAAATGCCTTCTATTTCCCTCCATAAAGTTACACTGCTTGAAGAAGAGGATCTGCTACTCAGTGTAGTTGCAACAACAGTTCTTCTTCCCAAAATCTGAATCAGTTAGCACTGAGAACCTGTAAAATCTATATTATGGCATAGTCCCTGGCAGAATACTCCGAAGTAATACTGTCTCCCAGTGCTATACCTCTATGGTCCTCAAATTGAGACACTTGCCAGTTGAGAATGAGGCAAACAGTTGCTGAGTAGCTCAGATTTCTCATTTGTTGTTACCAGTTCACCACTCTTGTTTGCTTTCTTTGTTTGGCAGTATGCTTTCTTTAACCTTAATTTTTGGCTGAAATTACTTCTCTCTCTATTATTCTTTTTCATCCTTTGCCAAGATCAGCTCCAGCTGCACCCTGACCTTCCTGACAACCAAGCAACATCACTATGCTCTTCCCAGCATACCTGTCCCTGCTTTCACTACCTTTCCATTTCCTTCCTGCCTCTTCATTTTGTTTAGCCATGCCATTCTCCTTTCCTCTTACACCAAAGATCTGCCAGCTTGGTTCTGCTCCCTTGTCCCAAAGGTCAGTTTCTCAGGTGGGCTATTGACTAAACCCTTGATTCCTCCCACCACATTGCATTGATGTCAATTAGATCCCAACTTTCCAGCAGAGCAATGGGATCCAGCTCCTCTGGATTGCTGCTCATGCTGTGCATTGGTGTAAAGGCATCTTAGCTGGGAGGTCAGCAGTGTCTCCTTCATAAAGGAACACCCTGTAGAAATTAGGATAGACACCCTTAATAATCTCTGTACACAATAAAAAGAAAGAGATACTTTTACATTTCACTTTATCCCTCTTGTTTTAGACAGCTGCTTTAAAAACAGGTGATTAGGTCCCTAAAGTGCTTATTTCTTCCCAGTGGTTGTGAAGAAAGGCATCTGAAGGCATAGCACTCCAGGTAAACATTTACCTGCACAGGGAGGAATAGATATCAGGATCATAACTCCGGATAGAAAGTAAACTCAGTACTGCAAATGCAGCCAGCAGTGAGTATTCAGGTGCTCACAGGTCAGTGCAAAGCAAGTACTGGTCCAAATAAAATGACAATTTTAAAAAGAACAAAACACAAACACCCAGATATTAAAAATGAGAATAAATTGCTAATTCCAGGTATTTGACTGCTGTTATTTGATGTCTAGCAAAAGTAGGTAGTGAAGATGCAGCTCCATTAACTCATTTAAATCTCCTGGTGATTCATATCAGAGTTCCAGGAGAAAAAGCATAGATTCAGCAGTTTTTGACTGAGTCTTAGACAGAAGAGACAATGGGACTCAGACCAGTTCTACAAGTAAATCTTTCCATGGCAATGAACATTATTTTTTAGTCTTCTAGTACACTCTGTAGGTCTTTACAAAAAAAGGGGATGATTTACTTTAGATATGGATACACACATGTGTACAAAAAACTTAGAAATAATAGAATATGTGTCTAAAAATGAAATATAACTACATGAAAACTATATTTGTAGCAGGTGAAGGACAGAACACAAAGAAGCTATTAAATAAATCATGTTTTGTTATACATGCCTGTATTTGGATGCCCTGTTAAGCACCTAATTACGTGAAAAATGCAAGTGCTGTGTAAAGCATTGTTAATTTTCAAGCATGTCTGCTGAGGTTGGGGTTGTCATTCAGATACCTGCTCAATTGCATGCTCTTGTACCCCACCTGCAGAAAATATCTGTGTGTTTGTCAGAAGTCTGGCACAGGTTATTAGTGAAGAAAACCAGGGCTTTGCAGGTTCAGCAGGCAGTCCCATGATCTATCCAGCACAGCTGACAAATTTCATTATGACTTCTAACTAGAGCTCTGGCAGTGCAGCTTTGTTTTGTTTTGCTGAGGGGATGTGCAGGGAGAGCCCTTTCTCTCCTCAGACTGTAGAGCTTTTGATTTCTTGGATTTCAGCACCAGTTGATGAGTCGTCTGCTATGCTTACCTACATTTATTTTTCTTTTCTCTACTTCTCTGACACATGCTGCATGCCATTAGAGAGCAAAAAATACTGCTGGAACTCCTATTCTTAGTGTTGGTCCATTTGCTTTTTTGATTATCATCCTAACTGTCAAAGAAATGAAATGGCATTGCTTTGCAGTACTGCACTCCGTAGTTCTTGGTTTCACACAGTTCTTTGTTTCCTTGACAGGTAGAAACTGTTTCTGTTTTTCCTCATGAATGCTTTATGTGTAATGCTGAACAGCTCCTGGTGACAGCTAAAACATAGCGAGCTGCCCTAAAGGCCAATTTTTAAATGTGTTTCTCTGCCCTTTCTTCACATTGGACATGTTAATAAGGCTCAAGAGTACCTACGTTTTTCTGTGGAGAATAGTATCTTTACAGCTAAAATATCTCTACACCCATGTAAATATTACCTAGATGATAGAACATTTGGATTTCTTCCGGGAAGATTCTCTAATTTCTTTTTTCAGCTTTGGCTTTCATATATGATTTGAAAAACTTATTTCTTGAACCAAAAGTAGCACTGTCTTACATATTCATCCATTTGACCGTAAATTGTAGACAATGAGGTTGAGGGAATGGAGTGCTATGTGACTGGCCTGGCAAGGGACAAGTTAATAATGAGAGAGGGCACATAAAGGGTCAGGTAAGAGCTAAACATGGTGGAGCAATCATTACTTTCCAAGAAGCTGAAGCCTAAGGGCTTTAAAGAGGACTTCGCAGCTGTCCTGTTTCAGAGTCTAGTCCAATGAAGTATTAGATGTTGGGGCTGATAAAAACTTTACAGAGAAACGTACAGATTTGACAAACTGTAGATTGTTCTGATGAAATGGTTAAATCACAGACCTTGTACGGCCTGTTTCCACCGAGTGTTTTTCCACGCCCCTCTGTCATATTATGTCATTGCCACTAACTGGATTCTTTCATCTTATCTGGACAAAAAAGAAGCTGTCATCTCTTTAGATGGTGGTTTTCACCCATTTGCTTTGTTGTAATCTATTGGCAAAAGCTAGACGTCTCTCCAGAAAGCAATTCTCTCATGCATTTATAATTTTCTTGACCTCTACAAGTTGAGGACTCTGCCTCCAGCCCTGTTTCTCAGAAGCAGGTGCATGTTGGTCAGTGTACAGCTCTGTGCCATGGCTAGACTGCTCTCCATACCTGAGCTGCAGAAAGCAGTGTTTGCTTTTACAATGCTTGGTCAGCCTTCAATTTATCCTGCTGATTCATATTGGCCTTTTGGCCCTGCTGGAGTGAAACAACAGCATGAGATGATGGCAGTGGTTGGGGTGTTCATCTTTAGGTGCTGGTGGACAGTCAAAGAGGCATAGATGCTCAAACACGATCAGCAGTTTAAAAATGGCTGTGATATCAAAACTCTTCTTAAAATCTATTTTGCAAAAACTGCTTCATAGAAAATTTAGCATTTTGTGGTGTTGATACAGTTGCTCTGAATTAGCATGAGCACAACCCTGTCTGGACCAAGGGGAAAGGGAAAGCAGCAGTTTAGTTTCAGTTCCAGTCCTCAAAGCTTCCAGTTTGGGCATCTGGCTGAGTACACCAGAGCTCCCTCCCAACTTGTAAACATTTTTCCCTGAAAAACTGGAGAAGTGGGGAAGAGGGAAGGCATTTCTACCATGGAGTATGGAAACATGGATCTGAACTGGGGAGCTGTAAGGTTAGATGTGACTTGCTGACTCCTAGACAACACAGTGAGCTCAGAGACAGTTGTTTTTACAGAGGATGCTGACTCTTTCTAGTTTATGTCTTCTCCTTAGTTTTCCTTATGTTATCAGAAGTGCAAAATTAGGCAATAAAGAAATGTAATAAAGGCAAAGAATGTTGCTCTCTCCAACAGCAAGTACCTGATTTATAGATGAGTAAGGAGATTAAAAAATTGTAAAAATAACTATAAAAGATTTTCCTGTTCAAATATTTCAGAGAGTGAGAAAATAATACAGCCTAAAAAAGGCACAAAAGCAACAGATAAGCCCCCAGATGTCTGTGTATACATATACAAGTAGAGAACTATAAAATATATTACATATAGGAGCTCAGAGTTATTCCAGTATATGCCTGTGGATTACATTTCAACAGGATGAATAAAATAAGAAAATGTTGACCTCATTAAATGGTTTCTAGTTTTGTGTCTGCATTTGTACACAACAGAACATTTGTGTATTCATAAGAAACCAAAAAAGCTATCATTCATATGTAGGCATTTATCAGATAAATAGCAGAGGGCAAATTATGTTGTTTCCTTAAGGAAGATGAACATTTTTAATGTCTTTTCACTATTATAGTATTTTAAGTATACTTTTACTCTCCATTTACATACTAACTTCATGAAAAGTTAATAAATTGAGTAAGAGGAACTGTATTTGCTGTGTACATCTCTAATCTCTTCTGTTTATATTCCTTTCACACAGAGATTGAAAGATTTAAAACAAAGGGAATTTGCTCGAAATGTGGCTTCAAAGTCATGGAAAGATGAGAAGAAACAGGAAAAAGCACTCAAGAGACTCCACCAGCTCGCAGAGTTACGGAAGCAATCAGAATGGCAAGTTTTTAAAAGTTGTATGAGGTTTTAAAAGGTCCTCTTTCCTTCCTTCCAGAAGAAATTATAATATTTTTACTCCTACACAATATAATGTACAGAGACTGTGTGTACTGTAACCTGTTTTCAGCTGTCTTTGACACCAAATGATCCTGCTTTGTACACCATATATTGAAAACCCCTGACTTAATTATATGCCTTTTGAAAGTTATTCATTTTCTCTCCTATAGTTCTTCTCATGTCTTCTAAATGCAGTGTTTTGAAGACGCTTTTATAATATCACCATTTTACCTTATCCAAACTGATCTGAAGAGATTAGTATGGCTGTCTTAACATTTGATCGTAAGTTAATGGGAGAGGATAAACACTTTATGGAGAATTTTTACTGCTTTTGAGATACTGGGATTATTCTTCAGTTTCTCTGCAGGAAAATTTGAATTAAAAACAAGTAATTAACTGAATTAAGTTGGCCTAATACTGTGAGCTCTATTGATTGATATCAAAATAGATAGAGGACAAGGATTGCAGTAGCAAACCTTTGAATTTGAGAAATCTCCTTTGTTAAATGACATCAGTAGAATAGATTGCCATCAGACCAAATGTTTATATTAACCTATACCACAATGAGTTAATAAGATAAATAAACTGGTGTTTTTTAAATTCATTTGAGCACTACTGTACCCTGGAAATAACAGCATTCAGAGTTTATTACAAACTCTTTTTGGCCTATGTAATTTCTTTTGAGCAATCTGCTGAAATATAACAGTTTAGTGCCAATATATCACTTTTATGATTACGACTCCATTTTCATACAAATCTGCTGAAACAAATGTAACTGCCTGTGGGAAGCTTCCTTCATGCCCACATACTTGAAGATGCAGCCTCAGACAGACCCATAATGTTGGTGATAATTGGAAAGACAGAACGAAACTGGGAGGGTAAGAGCAGTTTTTCTTTTAGAAAGAGCCAGGAGTCCATAATATTTTGCACAGAGTGTGGAAAGAAGGAGCTTGCTACTCCTCCCTGTGATCACTAATAGGCTCAGGGGAGGCTGAGTGCCGGGATTTTGGTGGAGGGGTTTGGTGGCTCCCAATTGCTGGGAAAAGACAGAATATCTGCCTTGGTAAGCAGAAGTCTACACGCACACAATTGCTACCATCCCTGAGTACTGTCTCCCAGGTTCCAACACAGTTCCTTACAGGAAGCTAATTCAATTTGACAACAAAATTATTGTTAATCTTGTGCACAGAAAAAAATTATGTTGCTATTCCAAGAAGACTTTGAAAATTATTTTTTATGTGCCTTCTCCAAGAGATAATTTTTTCTTAATGTACAAATAGGGGTTAATTTGAATCTCCTGATGATGAATTTCTGGCAAATGCAAATATATTCTCTGAAATGTGCACATATTCTCATATTATGAGCTAACCCTACTCCAGGGAGTCTTTCTGTCTTTCCCATTGTTGAAGATCAATTTATGTAGAATTTATAAAATATGGTTGCCAATTATAGATAGCTTATATGTAGATCTAACAGTTTTAATTTATTTACATTTAATTAAAATGTTTTATATTTTTTATCAAACTGTTTATTTAATCTTGCTCCAGTTTTTTTTCTTGTTGGTGTACTCTAGTACTGCATTGATAGCAAATACAGATAATTAGTCTAATGAAATGTGTGTTTAAAATATATCTTGGAAAAACACTTTTATGTTTAATGTCACATCTTTAATGGAAAATGGCAACAGTTATTTCGGTCTCATTTAATTATCTGTTTCAAGAAATCAGTGGTTTGCCATTTTTGTTAAGGCCCTAGAATATGTAAATTTTTTTTTAATTACAAGAAACTAAATCACATTTAGAATTTGAGATATTTTGAAAAGAGAAATAATGTAATTAATGGAAATAAAACACAGAAAATGTGGCAAAGTCAAATCATTGACTTTGGTTGATAATGAGACCAGTGAAGTTGTGATTTTTTCCCCACCAATGTTTGCTGACAGTTTTAGTATTAATATATCTTTAAATATTTTTAAAAGTAATTTATTGTGGAATAATTTAAAGAAAAAATAAGAATCTACTCTTAAAAAGTCAAACAAACACATTCTTCCCTAAGCAAGGAGAATGTTTATCTTTCTCTTCTTGACTCTGATTTTGCAGATGCTCCGGATGGAAGCATCTCTTTTAGAACCTGGCACAATTTCCTTTGCAGAGGTCTTTCAGAAAACCGAGACTTACCACAGATTAGGTCCCTCTAAATATAAATTCAGAGTAAAATAAATATTTGCTCTTCTTGTGCATGGCCATAACTGAAAAAGAACATTCATGTGCCGACATTAAAAGTTGCAATTTTCTATGTGTAAATACAATCTTGCCCATATAGAAGCCCAAACTGATGATAAACTGCACATTTACCCTGCTGAATCTTAGCTTTGCCTTGTAAAAAATTGAGCGACACCCTCCTTCACAAGACAGACATTGTCAAATGCATTTTTGTCATAACTTTGTTACTTAATACAGCTTTCTTTTTTTCTTTATTTTTTTACCCTAAAGCATCACTGGGAGTGGACCATTGCTTAAAGCCCCCCGATTAGTCCTGGAAAAGCAGCAATCCCCAGATGGCATTTTCCTCTACAAGGGCGGCAAGTTCACAGCAAGTTCTCAAAGAACCATCACAAGTGAAGGACAAGGTTTCTCAAAAAGCATCCTAGAAAAACAGCAACTTATTATAAGCAGGCACCATCCCCCAGCTGAAAGACACCACGCTCTTGGAAATCACATCTCACGAATGTTCCCAGATAGAAACAATATCTCTCAAAGGGCAGGAGTGTCTTTTTCATTCTCCAAAAAGGTCCCTTTGAAGCTTGAGTCCTCAGCATCAGTCTTCAGTGAGAACTCTGAGGAAGGGAATGATTGTAGTGAGTCCCCCAACCATAAAAAAAAGCAAACAATTGAGGGCTGTCATTCTGTCACACTTTTGGAGGAACGACTGAAAGCAAGTTTGGATAAAGAGTCACCTATTACACAAGACCAAATGGACGTGGATAACAGTGCATCAAGTCACGTAGCTGCAAAACCTAAAATACTAAAGGAAAATGATAAAAGTAGTGATAGGGAATCAGAAGAAAAATTCAGAGCTAATCCTTCATTTTCTAAAGTCAAAATACCACTTTCAAATTTGAATTTTTCTGTTTCACTGAAAGAAACAGAGCAAGAGAGCAAACTGAATGAATTTGAACAATTCTTAGAAACTCCCATTTCATCTTCATGCCATGCTAGCAATTTTTGTACACAGCTGAACACCTGCAAGCACAGCAATGCCCACCTGCCAGACCAGTTATCTGAGCTCCCACAACAGCCAGCACCTGAGCTGACCTGTTCAAGCAACATTAATGACAGTTCTGGAGTGATAAAAAGAGAAAGACCTTTGAAGATTACAGAAACCACAGATGGAAATTTGGAAACATTTGCAAAGGAGAACATGATTAAAGAAGTCAAGCCCCAGGCATTGCCTTTCCTCCATGTCGTGAGCAAAGATGGCACCACTGCTCTGCAGTGGCCCACAGAATTACTTTTGTTTACAAAAACTGAGCCCCATATTTCATATGGCTGTAATCCATTGTATTTTGACTTCAGACTCTCTTTAAATCACAGGGAGGTTAAACAGCATGAGACAAACAAAGCAAGCTGTAAAGAGCTCTCTGAAAATAAGACTGCAGATGAATATGAACCCTCAGGTTTAATAAAACACAAGCAAATGTCAAATGAACAAGATAATCAGTTGTTGAAACCAAAGAAGATGAAAGGTTCCCTAAACCCAAGAAAGGCCAAGCAAAAAGCTGAGTCAGACGTAGGGAAAGAAATTAATGAAAACGGTCAAAAATGCATTGCAGATTATTTGAATGAAAATATACCCAAAGTGCCTGCTTACCTTGATGTCTCACAACAGGATTATGTAACAGAAAAAAGTCTTTATACAACAACACTGAGAAGACCTTTAAAGAATCATTTCCATGGCTGTGAAAGAAAAACTCAGAACATTAGAAATGAAAGCATTTCCTTTTCTGCTTTTATGTCTAGGATTAAAAAGTCTGGATCTGCAAAATGTCATTTACTTGATTGTGAAGAAAAATATGAGAACCAAAGTGGCTCCAGATCGCTTCAAGATGTGGTCAGCTGCAGCAGTGACATAAGTGACAGTGGAAAAGACTCTAGTGGAAGTTTCTTTAGTTGTAAATCCAGTTCAAATACCAAGTGTTCAGATAATGAGGGATGTGGAAGTTACACAAGATGCTGGAGATTCCCATCTCCTCAAAAGTCCTTGTCTAGCAGACATTCCAGCTATTCTGACACTTCAGTTAGCAGTACAAGTAGCTACATGAGCTACACGAGTCCCACATCAAACAATCACAGAAGAAATAATTTGCTTTGTGGTTGTAAAAGAAAAAGCAAGACAGATGAAAGGCACAAATGTAAACACAAAAAGCACAAGTGTATTTTCTCTTCAGATGATACAGACGAGGATTATCTTTGTCATAGTAGAAGTCACAGAACTAAAAACTGCATTCCGAGTGGCACAATTAAATATCAAGGATGTTCAAGACATAAAGTTTTGCAAATCAGAGACAGGTGTAAACACAGCAGATGTAGATGTCAGCATTTTGGCAAAGTGCATAGTAGGAGTAGAAGCTACCACAAATCCAAAAGTGGTTCAACCAGTGATTCAAGAAGCAGTGAAAGATCATTGAGCAGCAGAATATCAAGAGGCAGCAGTTCAGGATCCTTCTCAAAACAGACTGACAACAGTGACAATAAAACAAAAAAGGATACTGAGAAAGGTTCTAACACTGAACCAGGAAAAGCTGAAACTGCACATTCCAACTCTCTGAATGTGAATAGTCAGTCTAAAATATTTGCCACCTGCTCTTCCAAAAACATGGCAAAAGACATATGGGGAAAAAGAAAGTCAATGACAGCCAAGTTGCTTTTAGAAAGAGTGCAATCTAAGAAAACCCAGGAACAAATGCATGATTCAGAGAGATTTTCAATCAGTAGTGCAGTAGAATTAAAGGATCTCTCACAAAGTCACTTTGCTCTTCAGTTTTCATCATCAGTAGATGATATTGCAATGTTACCTTTGCCAGAGAAAGTGCTAAGCATAGGTAAAAATGACATGGGACATAATGAAATCAGTTCATTGGAAAACAGTGTGAAGAAAAACAACTGGGAAGCATCAGAGATAACCAATGTTGCTCTTTCACCTGGAACTGATTATGATCATTGTGTTCTTAAAGACATAATTCAAATTGAAACAGGCTATCAGAGCCCAAGCATAAAAAGGAACACAGCAATAAAGGAACAAACCAATCTCTTCATTAGTGAAATGCAGCCCTTTATACAAAGCTGTGATCCAGTACCAAATGATTTCCCTGGTGCTTTTCCCTCTAATAGATATTCTGTTGCTAATTCAACAGAGACCAAAGAAGAACTACATGATGTAAGCATGGACTTGAACCGGGCAGAAGGCAGTTCAGACTCTTTCTGTGACAATGCTATGCAGAAGTATAGTGACACACTAAATGACCTAGAAGTGTACAGTAAATCCACCTCCCCTCCTTTAACACAGCAGCCTATCACATTTACACCAGAAGAAGTAGACAAATACAGGTTGCTGCAGCTGCAAGCCCAGCAGCACATGCAGAAACAATTTCTGGCGAAACATCTGAAAGTTTTGCCTGCCCCAGGACCAGCTGCCTTCTCTGCAACACCAGCAGTTGCTGCCCTCCCTGTTCAGCAGCAGGCTACAGTCACCACCATCCACCACACGCTGCTGCAGCGCTTTGCTGTCTCTGCATCTGTGCACCCCCACGGCAGCCACCTCTCCCTGGCACCCCTGCACCCCCTCTCTCAGGCCCATTTTGGCCCCATAGCACTTTCCCCATTAGCACCAGCCCTTATTCCCACCCATCCTGCATTGCTGACAGGACACCCACTGCACTTGGTTTCTACCACTCCCCTCCACCCTTCCCCGCTCACTTTTCCCGCACTGCCACACGCTGCATATATCCCAGCCTTATTTACACCACACCTGAACACTGCCACACCTTCTGCTATACACCCAAATCACTTAGTTCATCCCTTATTCCAAGGACAAGAGCCCCATCACTATTCTTGTTCTGTCCAGACCCAACAGTTACCTACAGCAAAAGAAGTTTTCAGTGTTTCTAGCTACTTAAATTAGCCCAAATGATTTCACCATGGCTCCAACCCAAAATTTAAATAGAAACATTCAACGTTCAATCCCATCTAAGGGGAAATCTGCTGTGTTGCTGAGAGCACATCAGCAATGATTTTGAAGTCCACAATCTGGCTGACAGCATATGAATGTTGATTTTATTCTTGTATCACTGAGGAAAAGCTGCTATAAAGCCTCTCATGATACTGTCACAAGAAGGATGGGTGGCCAGTGTCATTCTAATGTTTAAAATAGCATGAAGTCTATGACTGTCAGTAGGAAAGGGACCACAGCAGCCAGACAAAATGGTATCAATATTGGCACTGATGAGGGATTTAAAGTAGCACAATTTAAGGCTGAGCAGTCTTGCCACACATCAAAGATTTGAGTTCTTGAGTCTGTATATGAAATGGTGCTTGGTTTGGGTAAGGTATTTTAGACAGAGCAAAAAATATGGTGCCTGGGACCAGCAGACCCTGGGGTTGTCTCCTGGCCAAAGTAAACTGGGGAGGCTCAGAGGGAGGGATGATGAGTTAACACTAGAAGATGAGGATCACAACAACATCTTGAAGATACTTTAGTGATTTTATCTCTGTTGCTTGGACAGTGTAAAGGGACTGCCGTCAGGCCATGGGTACATAACAAATATTCCCTTATCACAGGGAGCTCTGTGCTGGCAAAAGCAGGCTGCCTCTTTTCTCTCTGAGCCAAGCATCCAAGAAGGCTCACTGAGAAGCCAAGCTCTTTGGCACTGCCTATGTCTGGCTGTGTCACAGGGTACGTCAGGGTGAGCCAGAGCAGCCCAGAATTGCCAATCAGCCAGTGCTGGCTTTGAACCTCAGAGGTCCTTGGCCAAAACTGCAACGTTTTTCCTACGAAACTGAGCTCTGATGTGTGGAAGAATCTTTCCCAAAGAATGTGTAAATATTTTCATCCCTTTCACAAACAACAGAAACAATTGGCTGGTCCTATAAAATCATGCTGATATTCATAAAGATGCAGAATTAGCATTCTGATCAAAAACTGGGTCTACAGGTTCAGAGTCAGAGAAAAACTTGTTCAAGTACTCAGCATTTAAAAGTACATTGAATCTAAACAAACGTGTCAAGATTCTCGCATGGCTTCCCAAACTCTCAACAAGTAAATTGAAATTACAAATCCACAATGTTTGAATGCATGTATCCAACCTTCAGAGTAATGTGTGGCTGAAATTGTTCGTAATAATTGTGTGTCTGGAAATAGGTGAAGGCTTCAGCATCTCTTTGAATGGCATAGTTTGACATTTTTTATAATGTTTCTAACTGAACACAGGATATTTAGCATGAAATTAGTTCATAATTATGGTTAGACTGCAGGCATGCTTCCCAATAAAATTGGACCATGAGGTATTCAACAGACAGTACCTGTTTGTTTGGATTAAAAACACTTGAAATTATTTCAATTCATTTGCAATTAAGGTAGTGCACAAAATGTATCTTTCAGAATCAATATAGACCATATTGAAAAACTTTTGGAGGAACTTTATTCCATTATATTCATCTACCTGAAGAAGTTGAAAAATCTAATTGCAAATAAGTCTTTAAAATATAACAGGACCAATTTTCTTTATTTTAATCAAAATACATTGATCCATTGCAATAAAATAGAATTGTTTTAGTTTCTGTCTTTCTGGAGCTTCTTCAGCATAAACTGGTAATATGCCAAACTTTTCCAATCACTTTACAAGTTGTGATTGCTAGGTTTTTATTTTCAAAGTAGCTTTAAATATTTGATGGTTTAGCTGATTTTTTGAAAAAAAAAATCAGAAAAAAATATTATGGAGACTATGCAGAAGCAAAACATTTCGGTGTTGAAAAAGGTTGGTGGCACTAGCATCCTCAAACATATTTTGGTTTGACTCTCAACTTATTTTTTAGTCTCATTAAAAAATGGATTCATGCCATTTTACTGTTACTTATCTGTATGTAAGTAGCATATAAATTATCATTTTTCTCATTTAAATTGTAGAATAATTCTTTAATTGAAATTATTGCTTCACAATTGAGGAAGTCAAAAATTTTATTTGGGAAGAATGTAGAACTAAATATTTCCAGAGTTTAACAATTCTTCCTTTCAATTTTGGCTGAAAATTTACCCAAAATAAGATCTGAATTTACATATAGTTTCTTTACTTCCAATACTTTATTTTCTGAGAACCAAACATATTTCAGTTATTCTGACTTAACATCTCTAAAAGTCATTGCTTGCTTGGATGGACATCACTCACTCAGTGGACCACTTGGAAACATTAGTCATAACTCTGTAGAAACATTCTGAATTAGACATCTAAAGTAGCAGGTCAAGCTGTGCCCTAGAAGGAGCTGACTTGGTTGCATGGGCATCACCCGCAGTCCAGGGATAACACCAGCATAAAAAATGCATTTCCAGCCCCAAAAGCTTTTAAATTCTTGGGTCCAGTTTCATTTCTATTGAAGTAAACCCAGCTGTCCTTGTTGTGTATGAGAGTTCATTTCTATCCTGAGTAGACAACACCAAAAGAAAAATATGCAACTGAAGGAATGATGGGCTAATCTCATATTTAATGTGTGCACGCATATTTTGTATTCCACTTCCACCAGACAATGTTAATACTGTAGAAATTTCTGTGTCAAGAAACCTGAACAAATCAAACTTAACCACCCCCTACTAAATAGATCATTTATGGAAAATAGATGTACTTCTTTTCCTTAATATATGCACCATACAACGGGACTCTAGAAGAAATGAAATCATAGGATTTCCGAGCACCATTGTACATACCAACAGGGTAAGGCAAATAAATTGGCAATGAAGATTAAATTTAATTCTTGGAACAATGGAAATTAGAATTTTGAGATGTTTTAATGGGGAGAAAAAGAGAGATTAAGAACAGAAAGAGCACAACAGAAAAACAGTAATCACTGATCTCCAAACAAAGGCAACATCCAATACTGTTCTTAGTGCACAGAAGGGATTTTCTTGGATAAATGTAATAAAGCTATTGACACAGCTGAAATTATATCTTTCCTCTAATTGCTGCCATATTTTTTTCATCAGTAATGTACTTTAAATATATATCATTATAATTATTAAAAGCATTATTGAGCCTGATGTATGGAGCCGTGCTAAATTTTGGGTTTATTTAAACAGATTTTTAAAAGAGTTACAGTGTCATTATGGCAGTGATATACACACACCAAGTTCATAATCTATTTTAGCTTGATTGTGTATTTTTGATACATAATCCAAGGAAAGATGTCATCCACACCTTCGAATTCCAATAAAAAAAATTTCCTGAGTTACACCATGATAAATTTTTGTTGTTGTTGTTTGGGACTCTTTTTTTTTAATCCGATGCATTTCTGGAATACATTCAAAACGTATATTTGTTGTGCAGATTTGCATAAAAATGCCATTTGATCAAGTTGATTTTAAAACTGTCAAGTTTATATTTAAAACTGGATAATACTCTGGCTAGTATAATATGTAAACTAGTAATTTTGTTTTGTATTATCTGTATAAAGTGTTTTATATTATACAGTAGCTAAGTGAATTGCACTATTGTACATGCAATGCGACTTTTTTTTTAGCTTATTCAAGGAATCCCTGGGAATGTAGTTTAATGCAATAATATTTTTTTTCAATAAAAAGGCTTACTGGTATAAAGAATGTCAGTCATGTATTTTTAATGTAAAGCATACCAAAAGGCAGCAACCTAATAAAATGCAGAATGGTGCAAACATATTCTGTATTTTAATCTCCAGAACTGAAATACATTAAATTCATTCCTGTGGTTATAATCCTGAAGTTTCTTAGAATGTTTCCTAAAAAATTTTAGTATGTGTTACAAAAGTGGGTTGTTTAAATGGAATTGAAAATAAATATTCCTTACAAAAATTATTCTATCTATGTGGTTTTTCCAAGGACTTTTAATGAATCAATATCCTTCTGAGTATTTTTATGCACTGATCAGTTTATTAGAATTACATGTACAGCTCATCTGTCAGGCTCCCCAAATAATTGTATAGCAGGACTTTTGGAAAAGAATCTAACAGTAGGATCTACAAATGTGTCATTTATTCACTCTTTAACCATTCTTTAAATTTTCAAACAGCCATGATAAGTATCACTTTATCCCATGTTTTCCCTATTACCTTGTATAGTTACCCAGCATCAGTGGTCCCAGAACTGTTGTTGTACTATTTCTAAGGCTACTTATACCCATCAGTGGATAGTTTCAAAAGTGTCACGTCTCCAGGTGAGCACAAAAACTGAAGGAAGGTAAAAAACAAGCATCTGCATGTCTGTAGCAAGTAAAACTCTCTTTTTTGAGGTGAGATGTGACAGAGGTTATATTCTGTCCAGCATATCTGTGCAGCTGGAAATACCTTGGCCAATCTCTGGGACCAAATTAATCTACCATGCAGTGACATGTCACGACTCAGGCATTCTATAAAATCTTGGAACCATGGCAAATCCACAGAGACATAATTTACACAGTGTATCTAATTCCATTCGTTTGTTTTTTTTTTTTTTCCTTCTAGCAATTTCATAATAAAACCAAAATTCATAATTAGACAAATATATTAAAAGAGTGTGTGTCTGAAGGAAATCCCCTGCAAATTAATATCTATGACATTACTGTTAGCTCTAGTAGGCTTCCAGTTGAGATCAGATCCCACCTGTTTGTTGCTAAGCAAATCTTGGCACAAGCAGGGAAAAACCAAAACCAAAACAAAAACCAAAACCAAAAACAAATGCCCCACCTTACTTTGGCTGGGATATAATATGTGAATAAATAAAGTTGTCCACACCTTCCTATTCTTGGCAAAGCTAACTATAATGCCAGCAAAAGCCTTCCTACACCTTATACACTACTTCCCTGGTGGGAAGTAAGTGTATAGCCTTACTATGCAAAGTAAGCATCTTAATATGTATTTTTTACAGAAACATAAAGAACCACAGTTAATGCAGCTCATTACCTTTCTCTTCCTAGACACTAGGCACAATGTGTGTGGGAATAACAGGAATCTGAAAGTCAGTGAACTGCTCTGCTGCCATGCTGAGTTTGGGGCATACTGTTGTGATGTGCCTGAATATTTCTTTGCCCTAGGGCTAAGGAGAATTAACTCATTAATATTTCAGGTTGTAAAAATACTCTCACTGTCCTGAGGACCACCAGGATGAGCTGTAAGTCGACACATTGCTTGTCTATAAAAGCATGTGGTAACGTTAACATACTTTTTACTATTCTACCATGAACACATTATTTTCTTTAACAGAAAACACAGAAGGTACCAAACTGCCAATTACAGAAATTATAGACAGAAATAATCTACAGTTACATTAATGGACATTTACTTTAAACTTGTACAGCTTAGCAGTGACCAATCTGTTTTGTGAACGTGTTTAAAAGCACTCTAGGCTGAGATGCCAAGCAGTAGATACACAACTGTCTTAAAAGAAGATTCAGCCCAAACTCATTTTTTCTGACCTAGCTATGAAACCCTCAAAATAAAGATAAGATTGAAAAGCTTGTTAGACTTCCACCAAGTGGTATAAGCAGTTCTGCTGCCTCTGCTTAAGAGCACATCTGAAACTTATATTACACAAAAAAAATCAATATTTCGTTCTTACGAACCAATAAAAATTTTAGACCAAATAAATTTGTCATTTGCCAATCAATAAATTAAACTTATTTATCAATTTTTTATATAAAACTGTTTTGTGTACTCCAGGCTGTGTATGAGTAAAATCAGCACCATTGATAAATAAGTCAACAAGAACAGAATAAGATAATTAGTTTCAGACAGTCATAAACCAACCATTCCATTAAAGCAATATGTTCTACACAAAAATGGTTGAATTTTAATTCACTTTCATCTTTTTTTGCAAGTAATTTATGGGCTGTTTTCTGCCAGTCCCAGTGGGAAATCCTACCAAATTTATTACAAATAATTTTGTGTGTGTGTGTGTTGGGATTAGAGGCTGGACATGACCCAGCCATGTGCACTCACAGCCCAGAGAGCCAAACGTGCCCTGGGCTGCACCAAAGCAGCGTGGGCAGCAGGGCAGGGAGGTTTTGTCCCTCTGCTCTGCTCAGGTGAGAGAGACCCCACCTGGAACACAGCACCCAGCTCTGGGGCTCTCAGCAGAAGAACATGGACCTGCTCCAAAAGGCATAGAATTTTGCATGTAAATCAAAGATGTACAAGCAAGTAATATCATTAATCAATTGCCACGTATTTTCACAGGTGAAATATAGCAGAGTTCTTGAAACAAGAGAGTTTTTTCTCCTGTCCCTCATGCTGAGAACCTGTGAGCTGCTGAGGAAATGCTGTCTTTCAGCTGTACACATTGTTATGAATTGGAAATCTCATCTGCATCAAAGAAAGTCAAAACACTAGAAACGCTTGCTTCTTGCTTATACCAGGATTTTTCTGACAGTATTCTTGAAAATTCACTCCATTTTCCAGTGAGTTTGCTTTCTCCAGAGGGGTAGAGGAGCTACTACAGGTTTGAAGGTGGAGATGCAAAGAATTTGTTCTGCTTAAATGTTGACCTTCTTAATTTAGGTTTCAAATAAAGACATATAAATCCAGGGGTAGATGACCAAATTTGATCCAGGGATAGATAACCAAGTTAACACTACATGTTTAGTTGCTAGTTGTCCACTGAGACAAGTTCCCATTTCTTATAGGACTGGATTCTCCCTGTCTTATCCTTAGCATGTAACCATCACCTGAAGTACCTAGGAGAGTTTTCAGTTTCTCTCTCTCTCTGTCTCTCTTTCTCTCTCCCTAAGACACTTGAGAAACTGGCTTTGGACAAAAACACTGACAATAATATGAGGTGATCCTTTTCAGTTTACTAGTAATTTCTTGAACAATCTCTGTGATTTAAAGCACTTAATGCTTTTATTAATATCATCTGTAATTACAGTACTGATATCTACTACTGATATAAATTTAATCCCTAGCAATGAGCTTTCCCACCATGAGTCCCCCTCTCTTAGCTCTGCTCTGTGACCACATATTTTCAAATGCTACATTTCCTGATTTTATTTTTCTTAAATGATATGTTAGATAAGTAGTTGCTATATGATTTTTACTGGAAATTAAATGGGTCAGGATGACATTTAACAATTAATCTTATTATGGATTATGATCAGAGCTTATGAGTTCAAAATAAATTTGCCTTTCATCTCAGTGTTGCCAGCCTTCACTAACTGTTCACAAGAGAGATCCTGAGATGCTCAGGGCCAGTGAGGATGCTGCAATGGGACAGCAGAAGGAAGGAAATGAGCACAAGGACTGCCTGCAAATAATAAAGATAAAAGAGTGCAAAGTCTGAAGAGCAATGTCAGATTTGTGACATCTGGAGAAAAGGGTATGTTAATTCCAAAGGGTGCAGAGAACCCCAAGGAAAGGTCAGACTTGTGATGGATAAAGCTAAATAGACTTGTAATCTCAGACAAGACCTCAGAGAAGGAGCTGTAGTTACTGAAGTCAATAAAATTAAGACAAACATTTCCGGTAGTTTTTTTTTTGCTCATAGTAGGCTGTAACTTTTAAAAAGATATTTTTTTCCATGTCTGCTCCCAGTCAAGTCCTAGGACAAACAACATTGGATAATGATGAAAAATTATGAATAATAACAAGCATTTCATAATGTACACGAAGACTTGTTTAGCTACTAATGTTTTTTCAGTTCTTTTTCAGAGATCACTCATCTGCATTTGGAAGCAGAGAAAGAGTTAGACTTTTGCTAAAGATCTATTTTCAAAGTGCCACAGAGATATTCAGCCACATAATTCCCATTATAGGCAACACATTTGAAAGACTTTGTGGCCTTTAGGTTAGAATACACGGGTTAATGTGGAACTTCATTTTTTCCTAAAAGTCTTTCAGGAAATTTGTTTTAGAAATTCATAGTAGAAACAGGTAAGACCAGCAGTGTTAAGATTGTTATGAGTTTATATCTTAAAGAGGCCAGAGCAGTTGTTGGTTGCTGTAAAGTTGTTTATAATAAAGGCACATCAGTCTCAAAAGACAAAGAGTCCAAAGTTTTAAATTCTGTCCTAAAACCTTTCTGGCACAGAGTCCCAATTAGAAGCAGAAACTGCGGCCTGGTACAGAGTCCTGTGCAGAGATAGAAGTTGCAGCCTGGTACAGAGTCTCAAGAGGCAGATGCTGCCTGGTCTTTCTTCTTCTGTTCTTTTCTTCTTGTTCTTCCTCTTCCTCTGTGGTGGTAGTGATGATGATGATAATGGTGGAGGAAGACAGAGAGCAAGAGAGAGCTCTCACTACAATACATGGATTTTTATTTACAAATTACGCAATGAACTAAAAACATGAATCTGAAGCATTTTCTTCTAAACCCATTAGAATTCTGGTTCTATAATACGAAAATATTCATAACTTGCATATATAGCCTATCTGTTCTATCTGAAGAATATAAGCAATATTCTTCTATATTTTTATTTTGTCTAGAACTATGTTTCTGAGCTCTCACTGAAGTTTGTTTTTGAAGCTTTTTTACACCAGATTCTAAGGCTTTTGCTTTTTAAGACACTTAAAACATATTCTTACTTACTTAAACTTACTTATTAAAACTAAAGCTTACACCTCTTTTTCATGTCTATGTGGCTTAATATATTTTAATTATTACAAAATCATTGTATACTATTATTAAATATAAAAATATAATGTTTATATAATTTTATAATAAAAATGAAAGTTTTATTATAAATATATTTTTATCTGAAGATTTTAATCCAATTCCTGTATTCTGTTCTCTCTCTGAGGAACTCAGAGACACTTCTGTTTTCACACTGCAACACAGCTGAATCAGACAGATTCAAACTGAGAAACTTCCTTAGCAGCCTCAGAAACTGAAGCTCCTTTCAGAAAACTGAAAGCATTGCACGAAAATTATAACACAGTCTTATCAGTCAACTCGTTAGAAAAGTTTTAACTTTCTCTCAGAATTTCTTTGGTCTTCAGAAATCCAGGAATAAACAGCATGTTGCACTCCTGCTGAACAGTTTTCAAGTCTAAGCATATAAGCACATATAAGCACTCAGTACTTAATGGAGAAACTCAACACTGAGTCAAATACTGGCTCAGCCTTAAGAGCTGTGATTATGGGACACCCAAGCCCCTGTGCAAGCACTGAAATCCATAGTGGCCTACAGACTACCCCAGTATCAGTGTCTGGCTCCTTCCATCTCCGTAACCCAGTGCTTAGAGTTTCCCAGATCAGAAGCCAAAGGCACTCTTGGCTCCTGCAGGTGTGATAGAGCAGTAGGGGTACCTCAGCACTCCCTTGGCACTCTGGTAACAGACCTGCAAAGAAAGCTCTCTGCATTGTGGAAATCACACACAATTTACTGATCACATTTAGCATGTAAGAATCTGTCCATCTAAATGTGACTGTATAAAATTTAGCTGTCTACTCCCTGTGTTCCCCAAAAAGTGAAGAGTCCTTAACGTGGGCTCATCCCACTTCTCTCAGGATCTCTAGAATCACCCTCGGTAGGTGATTCCTCCCCTCCCCAGGGAGTTTACGAGGTGGCTGCATGGCAACTTGAGCTACATCTGAGAGTTCAAAATAGGGCACCAGTGTAAGATACATATTGCTTTTTTTGGACACCTGGAAATTTTTGAAAGTGGAAACTGGAATCGTTAAAGCTAAGTCAGTTCATCATAATGGAGGTACTACTCCTGCCTAAAGAGTAGAAGAGGAAAGCAAGACGGAAATAATGTCAAACCTTTATTTTCTATTTATGAAGAGATTGAAAGAGAGAAAAAGCTATTTAAAAAAGCTATTTATAAAAAGCTATTGAAAGCTATTTATAAAGAGATTGAGATTAAAGAGAATTATTCACCAAAATATTTTGCAAAAAATATAAGATATATTTTTAAGCAACTCGTAACCAACTTATAAAATTAAAAAGGTTAAATTAAAATAGATTATTTGCTTCATATTATTTTTTTCAGGTGAAATGACAAATTCTTATATATTTGTACACAGAATCATATTCATTTCTTACATTTAATTTCTTAATTTATGCTTTTTTCTTCTTTCTTCACATTCAGATAGAGATACTTGCTTCATTGTCAGATTGGTTGGTTTCAATGCTATTAGTTGGTATTAAAAGTCATTAATATTTTTTGTATGCCACATTAACATTCTCTATAGTTTCTATTTTCATCAGCTTTATCTGCTAGAAATGAATGAGACATGCAGCTATGGAACATTTTAAAAGAATTTCTCAAAGAAATGTGTGGGACTATCCTTGATGAGAGTCCTAAAAAAACCATAGTAACAAATGTGGCTAAAATGATAACCACAGAAAGAAAATGACAGGCCAAAAAAGGGAGTCTTCAAAGATTCTTCTTTTGAAAACATGCAATTACTACAGCAAATAATAGTCAGATCATGGTCTTTTATTCTCTGACAAACCATTAAAGCATCTTCTACAAATCCTGGGCAAAGGACATGTCAGAGCATGACAGTCATAAATAGACATAAGATGATGATGTATCATGGCCTTCTTCCATGAATCATTACTGCACAAATCTGTGGCCCAAACAACACTGCAAAGGACGTTTCTCAACCCATGTTGGTCAACTCTGTACTCTTCTTGATGTAGTTCAGACCAGAGGGAATAAAGGGAAATATGGGGAATAGATGCTTTTAGAAAGTGTGAAGGCATGAGGAGTCCCCAAGGGAGCAGATGTCCTGGAACTGAGTTTTCCATGCAGCAGGGGAAGCTGGGGAAAGCTCCCAGGCTGTAGCTAATGGGAGGAATGTGCTAAGAGGGGCAGCTGCACTGTTCAGCTTGCATGGAAAAAGGCTTTAAAGGCTGAGCCTGGCCCAGCTGAGAAAAACACAGCATGGAGATCACCAAGCAGCTTCCAAAAGCAAATTGCCCTTCAAAAGAGAGATGTGCATGTTAACCCCCTTTAGTTAATGTGAGCTGCTGTGCTTAAATGAGCATGAAGACAAAATCTAAGAGAAGGACAGCTCTCACATCCACATAAATCCCATGGTGGAGGAGGCATGTAATCAGGGCTGATTGCCATAATGTCTGTGCTTTATTGTAGATGCTGTTCTTTGTATACAGACTTTCTACTGCATTAATTCATTCAACCCCATATTTCTGGAAATATTACTTTCGGAGCTAAATAACTAGAGATTTTACCTTTAAACTGTGACACTGAAGTATATAAAAATCCATTTAAGCAACCTACAGAGCTGCTTATAAACTGAGTACAGCTGTACCAGATGGTACTCATGCCAAGGTGGGGAAGACCTTCATACAGTACATGGGACTCATTATGCCTGTCTTGGAAGAATAAAAAGCAGTTGGATATGGCATTAACTATAGATATCTTCAAAGCTGCCAAGCTATAGATATCTTAAGCTGCCAAGCCATTACAGTTAGTGCCTGAAGATTCAAATTTCTCAGGTAGCTCCCATTAGGCCCAACAATTCATTGGAATGTGCTCAGAGCATATATTACACTACATGAAGTCTTATGTTCTGAAATAAGTAATCAAGATAATTTCCAGGCTGCTAATGCAAAGATGTAGGCATGATAATTTCTAAAATAAGGTTCAAGCAATAGGTGTACAACAGAATCCCTGTGGAAAACTTCAACAATCTAAAATGTCAACATTCACATACATGTCTGTATCTGTTTACAGACATATTTCTGCATCTGCTGAAGTAGATTTCTGTCTACTTTCTGTCACCCTGATCCCATAATGTGAATGGCTCAACCCCTAGAGTGCATTATCAGTCATCTAACTGAATCTGCACTTGCCACACACTGAGGGGGAATTGACATTTTTGCCATTTTATGGATGCTGTTGTCAAAACTTGACGGGGACAACTCATGAACTCTGGTATATGAGTGCTCTGCAACTCCTGGAATGTTCCAGGCTTCCACAGTGTGCCATTTGCATGGTGGCAGCTGGGTCTGCTGCTGTTGCTGCCACTTTAGGTGTGCAGAACAGACTTAGAATTTAGCAGTGTTTGAAGTCTAAGATCAGATCCAAATTTTGCAGCTCCACTGCAGTTCTATTTTTACCCTTTTAATTCATTGTGACCAGTTTAAATCTCTGTCTGCCTGGCTGAGTTCCTCAGGAGATCATGTTTTCCACCTGAATAATCCTTTAACATAGACATCCACAGATTCCATCTCTCACTTTCTAGTGTAAATTGTCATAATGCAAAAATATACAGTATTTTAGATCTATGCTTAAAATATAAACTGCCAGCTTCTGTCACATTGAGGCCCTAAGGGTTTTTAGGATCAGGCTGCTACTGCCAGAAATAGGATGCAGCAATTGAATTTGCTTTTATATTCTACACTATATCAGGCTTCCAAGTTGGGCATATTTACATGTACATTTGAAGACATCTAATGTATGCATACAGCTAAAATAAAATTTGCATTATGGTAACTGATCACATGCAGGCTTTGATGAGTTCCTTTCCTTCTGCTAAGCTCCACATATCTTATTGAATTTCTGCATCAGTTCACATCCTGGATCAGAGTGAAGCACACATCATATATCTGTGGGTAAGTACAAATATACACTTTTCTATGACATCAACAATAAATCAGCTATGTGTGATAGCTAAAATTATTTTGTTTTATATTCGTTGTCAGGTGACAAAAATATTTTCCACTGCTTTTTTTTATACCATTTCCAATCTCAATTAAATATAGAGTAATCGAGTTCATCTGTATTGTGTCAGGGATTAGAAATGTTATTTTAGACTGTGAGTTTGAAGGTATTTGTGTTAGAGGGAACAGGATAGATTGGCAGGAAAAACTCACTGACCTAGTACTCATGCATTAAAATGAAACTGCTGTTCACTGGCATTAAACAACATATACAAGAAATAACAGAATTAAGAATTCTTATTTAAAAGCAAAAAAAAACCAAGCTTAACTTGTTCTCATAGGAATCTTAATAATTTCCCTCTTACTCTAGGTGATCATTGGACCTATGTAGAGACACTTTAAGTGAGCTCTGAACCTACTACTTAAAGCAGGGCAAAGGATCTTCCTTAGATTCTGCAGAAGAATGAATAATTAAGCAGCATATTTCTGCTCAATAAACAAAACTGTAATGAATTTAAAGGAAATTATAGATTTTATCATCTTCTGCAAAGTCTTGCAAGGAGCATCTGGGTTTTGCTGGCATGCAGATTATTGATGGCCCAAACTTATTCAGCTTTCTGGTTGCTTTGTTCACACAAGTAAAACAGCACAGCAGAAGGAATTAAAAATAGCACTAAAATAATTTCCTATTGTTCTACTGAAATGCTTTATGAATTCTTATATCTTATGGGCAGATGGAACAATTCTAAGGGCTTGTTTTCCAAAGGTATCTCATTATTTTATTGCTTATGAAAACTCCCTTCCTTTCACAACTAGTCAGCAAAGAAAGATTTTGCTGCCTGCTGTGAACTACTGAGGATGACTCTCAAGGAGCAGAGAAAGATAGAAATATAAATAAATACCTCACAATGGTAATGCCATGATGACACTTCTGACATTTTTTCATTGCACCAGATGTCACCTGTGAACCAAAATTTTATCCAAAACACTTTGAACATTTTTTTAAACCTAACACATACAAATACACTGGAAGTTAGAATTAACAAAACATGGTGTGGGGGGGGTGTTGTTTAAGCAATTCTGTTTAAGCAATTTTGTTTAAGAAGAGGCTACTTAATATAAGTTATTTCATGAGCTGCTCAAAATCATATTCTTCTTTGAGTATTTTTTCAAATACAGCTTACTATTATATCCAAAAATTTTCATTTTCTTCCCTCAAGGATGTGGCTAAACTTGGAATTTTAATTTAATTTCCAGAAGATATTTTGCTTCAGCAGGAACCTTTCTGCTCAGATGACTTGGTGAACAATATACCTGAAATCAGCTGGCTGAAGCATGGATTCCTGAAACATGGAAATTAACCACTCAAATACAAGGAGCAGGCTGGAAAATAACTCTGCAGGTCAGAAATAGCACTGAAACCCCATGGCCATGAAGAGCTTCTCTTACAGAAAAGGCTCCTCACCCAAATAGATACTGTATCTTCCCTTCCATTATTTCAGCTCGTAAACCTAATTTTATTCCATTTTCCTTATCTGTGTCCATCTCTTCCTTCTAAATTCTGAACCTTCTGTCCCTTGTTATTTCTGATTCTATTACTCTATGACATTTTGCTATATATTTTCATTCTCTTTACATTTCCAGCAAAATGAGTATGACTCCAGACACAAGGCCTCTCAAGAATTAAACTATTTATCTTCTCTAGAGAGAAGGCTGTAGCAACTGAGCAAGTGACCAGGTATTGCAAAAACAGTGATGTGTATAAGCAAGAAGATGCCTGGCATGGAATTAAAAGTCATAGGGACCCACCTCAAGCAGAGGTGTTTGTATACTCAGGAGTCCCTTCTCATTTCATGCACCAGCAGCCAACCCAAGCACACTGCCCAGATTGGGACTTCTGGTTTACTCATACCTGGACTCTTGACGTGACAGATGAGAGGATAATCTTTCTGCATTCAGTTTACTCTGGTCCTGTCTACCAGTCTTTCTGGTAAAAAAAAAATCACTGAATGGAGTATGTACCTTTAAATAAAAGGATTAAAAGAGAAAGAGGATCAAAGATGTTATTTCTTGGAAAAGAGAAAAGTAATTTTTTTTCTTCTGCAGTCTCTTTCCTGCCAATGCCACTTTGTATGAAATTATGGGTTATCTGTTTCCTTGTTTAGCTAGTACAGGAGTGCATGGGGCTGTTCTGTGTCACGCCAAAATATGTTGTACCTGTAGGATGGCACCACATAATATGATTCAAGGTGGCATTTTTCTCTAGGCTCACTGCCAGTGTTTCAGACAAACATGCACTAATCACAGAGTATTTAAGCTTTATGCACATGAAATGCAGCCTTGAAACTAGTGAGAAATAGTGAGAAAGAAGTGAGAAATACCTCTCTGAGACACTAAGAGCATCTCTTTTCTTTGAATTTGGATGGTCAGTTTGGCAGCTTTCTACATGCTGGTATGCACACAGTTTTCCAGTTTCCTAGAAAGTAGCCTATTAAAGAACAAGATGCTATAGACTGAATCCAAAGAATTCTTGCTAAAGATGCAATTTTTGAGATAATGCCCTGAGGCATTATCTCACACAGGCCAGAATTGTGGCTCTTTTTTTTTCCTGGTTTTATCAAAAAGGTTATACTTGCTACAACTCTCTGTTCAACATACAAACATAGTCTGGCTTTTTTCTCTCTATTATTCTCAATGCAGGGAAATGAGTGCATCAGGTGAAGTCACCAGTTTCTACCACTTTGTGAGAGCAAAGTCATTTATCTTTTAAGAATAAAAAAACCAAGAGAAGTGTAAGCAGGAAAGAGTAGCAGGTAAGTGTAGCAGCACTACCATATTTTCAGATGGGATGTATTTCAGTGCAGAACAATAAACCCACTGCTACTCATCAATCCAGAACCACCAGCTGAAAAAAGTATATTTCCATTATGTACATTAGAGCAAATATTTTGTTTTATTTTCCAATATAAATTCCCTGCCCAAAGTCACAAATTGTTATATTTAAATTTTAAACATTGTAAACTGAGGTCATAAATCTCTTATGTCCACCATTGAACTTTACCTTTAGGAAGGCAAGGTTAGAGGTTCTCATCTCGCCTTGCTGGGGTGAAACATCCACAATGTTCTGTGCAAATGTAATGGGACAGCTAGTCAAACTCATATTCTGAGAATGAACAATTTCATCATGTGACAAATATGTTACATGTTATATGTTATATGTTATATGCTATGTGTTATATGTTTTACATATAAGAATAAACAATCAGTAAGAATATGAGTTCTGTTTGTAACCTAGAGGAGTAATCTTGGGCAAGTCACTGATGGGCCTGAAGCAGCCACCATGCAGGGCACCTCCATGCTGCAGTACAGCACAAGGCAGAGGCACCACCTTGGATCCAGAACAAATCTTTCTGTTCACATCATTTACAGCAAATATGCTAGCAGGAGAGGCCTGGCAGGAGGGAAATAGGTGTTTTAAAATAGTTCTGAAGAAGTCAAGGTGCTTGGTTGAACCCTTGTGCCTTTGGTTAGCTGAACCATCTAACTCCTCTGGGCCAGCTCACAATGCTGCTCTTTGTAAGGAGTTTAGATATGATCATTTGAGCTTGAAGAGACCAGACAATGGCCTGTCTGTGATGGCAAAGGCTAATTTAACAGAATATGTGAGGAATGTGGATAGGTGATATCACAGTTATCAAATAATTACTCTTCTGTTCACACCTAGGTCACCTTGCCTGTCTAAACTTCAATGATCAAATCATAGTTACTTTCCTTGTTAATTATTTTTTTAAATTATAACTCATTACAAAGCAGATGCATACACTGAACTTGGCTTGCCAGTCAATTAATTAGTCAGAGTTTTCCATTTGTTACGTATATGAACAGCTGTCTCCTGCAGCAATCAAATTTAAGAACTGAAGCAACACACACAAAAAAAATTCATAGCCGTAGCACACTAAATGAAAATCTGTACTACTTCTAAATTAACATTTCTGGAATTGTTGTGCAAACTTATCTAACACAAGAAATACAGTGGAAAACATAATGGGACCAGAATTTGGCTCAGGAGAAAAGTAAGAGTGGAATTCCATAATGTAAAAAGAAAATAATGCATATTCCTGCAAAGTATCCCACCTGCTGCTGAGCACTGTTGTGGTTTCAGGGTCTGAATACCATGAGTCATTGACCCTTGGCACACACCTGAAAGGCAGACAGCCAAGGAGCACAGGTGGATACCAGATTGATAAAACCATAGAATGGCTTGGGTTGGAAGGGACTTTAAAGAGCATCTAGTTCCAACCCCCCTGCCAATGGCAGGGACACCTTTCACTAAACCAGGTTTCTCAGAGACCCATCCAACCAGGGCTCAAACAGTTCCAGGGATGGGGCATCCACAGCTTCTCTGAGAAATCTGTTCCAGTGTATCACCACCCTCACAGTTAAGAATTTCTTCCTAATACCAAATCTAAATCTGGCAAATTCTGTCATGTTGAAATAATTTACTTCTGACATATTTTCTGTGTCTCAGTGATTCCCACAGAGGCTGGGAACTGAGGCATTTCTATACATTCCCCTGCTCCCATCTCTTTTGCCAACTGCCTCTGGACTTCAAACTGTGGGTGGGAGGTCCTTGAGAACCCCTTCCTGTTGCATTTTGGAAAGATTATAAATGCCTTGTTTGCATGCAGTTTGATGCAGTGTGTGGATTTTTTATGGCTATGACAAATACGAGAGGCGTGTGATTTTCTAGGGACAGTGGCTGCTCCCACCTCTAGTTAACTTGACTGAGAGCTGCAAGAGTGGGTGGTAAAATAAGGGTCCAGTAAGCCCTTTTGCACTAAATGGTTAGAGGTTGGCTGCCTGCAAGGTTGACATTAAATAAATTACACATATAATCCTTTACCTGGAAATGAACATAAGTGGCATATTTGCTACATGCTGTTGCCTTCTAGATTTGCAAGCTGTTGTTTCTGAAGTTGTCAGGTAGAACTCATTTAATGTATGACTAAACCTCATTCATGCAGTTTTAGATCAGTTTGGTTTCTGTGAATGCTTTCTCTTTCCTACTGCACTGATGTTCTGGGCTACGACAGATTGGGCACTGTCATTTCAGTGCTCACTGACACCAGGGCAACAGAGCCAGCTCTCTCACTTCTGCACAAAACAGCCTTTCAAGGCTCAGGCAATATCTCCAGGACTCTCAAAAGCACACAGCATCAGAAGCCAGAATTAGACAGAGAGTGAGGAAGGCACCTGACACCAAGGGAAAATGAAAAAGGAAAATCTAATGACCACAGGTCAGTAGCTCAGTTTTTTAATGGCATTCTCCAAGTGCCCATCTTGTTACAGATGGGTAATTGCTGTTAGAACAACATGGTGAACACTTTATTTTTCCTACAGGAGATAATTACTCTGATTGAAAACACTGGCTGTCAGACAATGGAATACCTACTGCAACACCTGCAGACCAGGAATGGACAGCTGCATTTGTCTTGTAGCAGTGTTAACCAGGTTCCTGCAGCTGCCAGATCTTTGACTGAGGCTGAGACAACAGGTTGCCATCATGCTTTTGAGATCTTTTTTCCTCTTTACTACTTGCTTTAGTCTCAGTTCCTCTCTCACTTTTTAAGACTCAAAAATACATTATTGGCAGTAACAGCAAATACAGAGAAGAGAAACTGCCAGACAAACAACTGATATAAATTAATGTACTATTATAGTCAGCTGAGCTCTTTAAATATATGCAAGATGAAAAAAAAACTAACCCCAAGTCTGATCAAATTCTAATTAGCATTTGATACTATCTGCAACGGTTATGTGTAAATCCACAAAGGAAATTGCAGACTAGACTAATCTGTTGTGCTCAGGTTAGCACTTGTCAGCTACCCAGTGTCCATTCTCAGCTAAGATAGACATTTGAAACATGCACTTATTTCTGGCTGACTTCAGTATATTTCCAAGCATAATAAAAGAACCAATAAATACTTTTTATAAATTGAGTGGAAATTATGAAAAAAAATTACTTTCTTCTACAAATACTATGTGTTGAACTAAATAATTTTGTAATATTAAAAAAAAAAAGTGGATGAACATCAAGGGCAAAAATAACTTCACCTTAACACAGTGACAAGCTAAATTTGAGGGCAATGGCCTTCACAGAATCCGTCCTCGAAATGAGCAGCAAGTTTTCTCTAAAGACTTGTGGAAGTATGGGCTTATTCAGTGTACATAATTGTTTCCCTAGAATAAAAATCTCCAGGGAGGATTAGCTTTATCAACTGTAACCACAGCTATATAGTCTTATGTCACTTTCTTCTACACATAGGTGGAGCGCTGTTTAAATTCATCTAGTTTTGCCCTATAGTATAATGGTGAATCATGCTTATAATGATGTGTGCTAGTATTGACTGGGATAGAGTTAATTTTCTTCCCAGTAGCTGGTATGGGGCTGTCTTTTGATTTTGTGCTAGTAACAGTGGGATATTTTCATTATTGCTGAGCAGCACTTGTACTGAGTCAAGGCTGTTTCTGCTCCTCACCCCACCATCAAGTGGGCTCGGAGTATATGAGAAGTTGGGAAGGGACACAGCTGGGACAGCTGACCTCAACTGAATCAGGGGACATTCCAGACTGAATGCCATCATGCTCAGCATGTAAAGCTTTGGGGAAGAATGCAGCAGTGGGATGTTAGGAGTGATGGTGTTTGTCTTCCCAAGTCACTGTTACGTGTGATGGAGCTGTCCTTACCTGGGGACAGCTTAACAACTGCCTTCCCATGTGAAGTGCTTAAGTAATGTTTTGTTTGTTTTGTTTTGCTTGCATGTGCAGCTTTTCCTTTCCCCATTAGACTGTCTTTATCCCAACCCACGAGTTCTCTTACTTTTAATCTTGCAATTCTCTCCTCCATCCCAGCACGAGGGGGGTGAGCAATCAGCTGCATGGGGCTGAGCTGCTGTCTGGGGTTAAACCATGAAAGCAAGAGAATTCATAAGGACAGACAATCTGCACTTTGAGAACTGCATAGAAATGTTTCTCTTATCATAGACTCAGCAATCTGAATGATTTTTATTGTTTTAAAATTCAGTATGGATCGAGATTAGAAGACAGGCAGTGAAATAATCACTTGTAGGGAACTGAAGAGGAACCTTAAAGAGTCAGTTAAGATTTACTGCAGATGACAATAAAGTTATGAATTTATTAAAGTTAAATTGCATTTCTCAGCATCCTAGACATTGCAAAAAGACTGATATGACACTTGAAATGTGGTTTAACCTGGTGGCAATTACATTACTGTAGCACAACCAGAAAAGTACATATTTATTATTTGCCCTGCGCTCTACTATTCCCCTTTCTTACACAGCTGCATTGAAGCCCTTATACAGTCAACAGTGAAGAGCAGGTATTTCTTCACTGTGAATCTAACACAGTTGTTATCTACTTTAGAGGACTTCTTTGCCTCATTCCCTTCTGAGATTCCTAAAAAACCTGGATGACAGCTTAATGGAATAGGTCCTAAGGGAGGCAACTGAGAAAAATGCCCTGCTTGATCTGCTGCCTTTCAACAGAGTGGATCTTGTGGGTGAAGTGGAGATTGGCAGCTGTCTTAGCCACAGTGACCAAGAAGAAATTGAGTTTTAAATCTCTGTTAATGGAGGAAAAGTACCAGCAAAACCTCAGCTCTGGATATGAGGACAGCAGACCCAAGGCTTCTCAGGCAATTAGTAAGTAAAGTCCCCTGGAAATATGTTTTTGCAGATGCTGGAGTCCATCCGTGCTGGTCACTTTTTAAACAGCATTTCCTAAGGGCACCGGAGCAGGCAATTCCCAAAAGTCAGAAGTCAAGCAGGTGAGGCAGAAAGCCAGCTTGGTTGAGCAGGAGTTTTCTCTTGGAAAAAAGGCAAAAAGGAAGGTGTATTCCCAGTGAAGACAGGGTCAGGTAACACAGCAAGGATACAGAGATACTGTAGAGAGGAAATTCAGGCAGTCAAACCTGGAGCTGAAGCTGGCCAAAACTGTGGGGGACAATAAAAAGAGTTTTTTTCAAATATATTAATGGCATCAGTGTAAAACTAATATCAGCTCATTACAGGATGAGGATGGTCTCCTCACAATCAGGGACATGGACAAGGCAGAGGTTTAACATATTCATTGCCACAGTCATCAACACCAGATGGGCCAAGGGGGGTCTCAGTGCCCCAAGCTGGAGAATCTACAGTGCTGGGGGCAGCTTTGGGTGCCACTATATAAAACAGAATTTGAGCAATTAAAGAGCATCCAAAGGAGGCTTTAATAAGAAGATGATGTATTAGAAGTAACTGAGGTCACTTGATCTATTCAGCCTAGAGAAGACTGAGGGGAGACCTCACTGAAGTCTAGAACCTCCTTGTGAGGGGAAGAGGAGGGGCAGGCACTGATCTCTGCTCTGTGGTGACAGTGACAGGACCTGAGGTTGTGTCAGGGGAGGTTTAGGTTGGATATTAGACAAAGATTCTTCCCCTAGAGGTTGGTTAGATGCTGGAACAGCTTCCCAGGGAAGTGGTCACAGCACTAGCCTGACAGAGTTCAAGAAGTGTTTGGACAATGTTCTCAGGCACATGCTGTGACTCTTGGGGATGGTGCTGTGAAGGGCCAGGAGTTGGACTTCATCCTTGTGGGTCCCTTCCAGCTCAGCACATTCTGTGATTCTGTGAGATCTAATCCAGTGTGAAGCAAAATCCTGCTGCATGACACTGTGAGTGGAGTATGCTTTAACCTAAACTAGCCCTTGGGATTATGTTGCAGAGAAATAAAGATACACAAGTTTAATTATCCTTCCTCCTCCTTACAAATAATTTGAAAACCAATTCATAGAATGTATTACTGCCATACGGCCCTTGGGATGCTTTCCTTGTTCCTCATTTCTTCGTCATTATATTCTTTTATAATTACAGCAGGAAGCTGCCACTATTGCTCAACATCAGCTCTCCATAAGAAATGTAAAGTGGGCCCATCCAGAGAGAAGAACAAGAAGGATTCAGACAGATATTTAAGTATGTTTACTTAATAAAAGCATATTTTGGTGCATCCATGTGTATCCCAGTAAAGGGTAAGGGACTTGTACAGCAAAGAGGAAGGCTAGGATTTCATCCCTCTATTTTCAGGTAAGTCTCCTGAAGACTGTGTGGGATATTCCCATTGGGACAAGCCTCAAGGAGATCAGGGGTAGTTGGGAAAGCAAGAGAGGGACACAGATAACACAGTTTCACCAAGGACATGGCTCCGTTGGACACAGCCATTGTGTTTTCCTGCTGAAATGGCTCAAGAGGGGAAAGACAAAACTGAAAGCAGCTCAAAGAACCAAAATTTCTAGCCTGCACTATCTCTATGGGGAAACACTGAAATACAGTGAGCGTGTCTATGTAATGAGTTTCAAATCCTGGGCTGCTAATGAGGCTAAATCACCTAAATGTTTGACTATCTAAGCAGGCGTTTTTCTCTGAGTTGGGGCACACAGCTGAGGTGCTCTAACACGGGTGCTTGGTTTAATGTCACCACTGCTATTGGCTGACCAGGTGTCTGCAGTGATGCTGAGCCATTACTGTTCACCTCGAGATGAACTGCTAACCAGCTGTGCAGTCCTCACCAGAGACAGTTTGGGTGAATGAAGCTGTTTCAGATGCTCAAGGGAAATCCTTTTGTTCTCAAGCTGCTGTCTCAAGGACACAGAGCTGCTGTGCTGTATCTGACAGGATTCTCCTGGTATCTTGGATGCAGATGTGATTGTCTTCAATCATGTTTTCTGCCTTGTTCTTCACTTGTGAGCCGTAGAACTGGTATTAACACGACCTATTAATCTGAGTCCTGTTTTTCATGATAGAAAATTATGTGCTTGGCAGTATGAACATGCTGAATACTCCAGAAATGAATACTCTGGGCTTCAATGAATACTCCATTTGTCCCCTCAGGTTCAAGCACAGTTTCCTAGACAATGCTTGAGACAAGTGATATGTAGATGTCACAGACCCAGAAGCTGAACCCTGAAAACATGCCTTCCAACTTAAACTTTTGGGGGCTAGTTCTTTAGGCACTGTGTCTCAGGCTGTGGGAGCTGAACAGATGGGGAAACCAGATGGTTTGGGCTTCCCTGTATGGAATTATTTTACACAATGGCTGTCCCAGATCTCAGAAACAAAGTATTTCAGAAGGTTGTCCTCTTACCTGTCTAACTGCTGAGGCAGACACACACATGCTGTGCCGGCCTAGTCAGAACTAGAAATTTGCCTAGCACGTAAGACGTGAAGTACAATTGTTTATAATTTCTAAAAGAAATCGTTTCATGGAAATGCTTTGCTTTTTCTAGATCTCACTCTTCCCATTTCTCTGTAAAAGGTCAAATGAGACCCAGTATAATATCCTGATAAGACATCAGGAGAGAAAAGAAAATCAAGTTTCCACTTGCAAACAGTAGGATGAGTGGCACAGCTGTCTAAGTTGTGGCTCAAAATATGTGGGTCAAAGTTACTTATGAGAAAGATTTTTGTTAATTAATAGTACGTATTACAGGTATTAATGGAACTCAAAACTACATTTACAAGTTGTTAAACATTTCAGTATGTTTCTAAATTAACAGCTAATTTTGCATATAATCTCTTCCACTGCAATATTTTTTTTAATTTATGTAGTGGTAGATACCAAAGGATTTAGAAACAGTGATTTCAACACCACTTTATTTGGCTACATAAAGATATTTATGTTGGGCTAGAACTAATTAGAAAACTACATTTTTCCATAAAATTTAAGCTTTTTATGGAAAAATTAAAGTATCAAAATACTAAAGCTAATAAAGCAAATATTTTGATTCAAAATGGAGCTGTGATTGTCTGGTCTTTCTCTTCCATCAGCAAAGTTTTTCATTTCATATAGGTGGTGATCATAAATCTTTGTTCTTCCTTTGTCTAGAAGCTTCAGCAAAGGATTTATGCTTCTTAAGTGAGCATTCTTTTAGTTCTTCTTTATTAAACAAAGATTCCACCAATCTGGAATAGAATCAAGGAAAAGGATCACATAGTTTATGAGGCAGCCTTTGAAATTCATCAGATAATATATTTGAAAAATAGGCTCTCCTAAGATAAGGCTAATATTAGTCAAATACTGCTTCTTCCAAAGACAGTTGGGCAACAGAAAATATAAAATATTTTCCTGGGCTGGTATAAGTGTGCTATCTCGCTTTACTTTGCCCATATTATCATTGGAAGGGGTAGAAGTTTTGGCACAGGGAATTTGAAATGCCTGTCTTTTGAAACTTTTTGAAATTTACAAATTGAGACAATATCAGTGAGCTTCTACTTTCTTGCCAGCAAACAAGGAAATCTGCAGGATTTCAGAGCCGAAACTCTAAAGCATCCAAGAAAGACAAACATTTTGTTCAAGTTGTACATACAAAATGCCAATAAGGGAACCTGCTTAAAATAAGAGGTTTTAACCACAGCACGTCCAATTGATTGGTGCCCAGTAAAGTTCCTAATCCTGCCTATATCACCTATCTTCTACTGATGCTGAAAGATTTTTGCTTTTTTATGTATTTTTCATATGTCTGTAGCTTTGCATACCATTGATACGTGCTTATACAGCTCCTGGTATTTTTCCTAACCTTTCTCTTAGATTTTAGAATAAGAACCTAATCTACAACACATTCTTGAAATACTTTTCAGTCTTATTTTGAGGTAGAGGACCTACAGTAAGAATATTTTGTTTTCTAATCAGAATCTGAGAAGACATAACAAGAAGTGGAGCAAAGAAGGCCTGGACCAAATCCAACGGGGCAGTACCTGGAAAAAATTACCTAATCAACTGCTCTTCTAATTGGACAATGTTTGTCAGATATGATAGCTCATTAAACTTAGAAAAATAATAGAAATCTGGGCATACTGTGTATGCCCATAGCCCATAACTATGGACACACCGAGAAGTTTCCAATAAAGAACTGCTTTTTTGTCTTGCAGTTTTATTTTTTATCTTTTGTTATAGGCAACATTATGAAGCAAATTTCCATGGCTTCTCAGGTTTCTCACTGGTTGTTTGAACAGAGATTGTCAGAAAGAGTATTGTTTAAGGTTCTTCAGTGCTACATGCAGGTGTGCAGAGAAATTCTGGGACACTGAAAAGCCAGTTGAGACATCTCAGTGAGAGCAGCAGGAATAGAGTGAAGCCAAAATGACCTACCAGGTGCTACTACTAGCAGCAAAAGCAGAGACAAATAATAACTTTTCTGAAGCACATAATATATGCTGGGAAAGATTAGAACATATTTGCCAATACTCACAAAGTCACTCCAAACATCTTTTGCTATATATTGAAGAAGGCAAAGTTTAGCCACTGATAGCACTGTCACCAAATCTGAAAGTAATAATTTTTTGCTCAACGATGCTCATGATTAGATGGGATGTCACAAAGGGGAGTTTTGAAATTTTGAATGCTATTTAAGATTATGTAGAAAAATGCTAATTATTCAAACTTTTTCTTTTGCTTTCAGTGCTTTCCTCAGTTTAACTTTGTAATTTCACAAAAAAGACATGCTCTGGAGTAGAGCTGTAGGAATAATGGTGAGTTTAGCTGCTTATAACACCAATGACATAAAATTTTACACTCACAGCAGTATGAAAAGTGTAATGTTCTTTTTTTCTTTTTCTTTTTCTTTCTTTTTCTTTTTCTTTTTCTTTTTCTTTTTCTTTTTCTTTTTCTTTTTCTTTTTCT
>JAOTQP010001286.1:21928330-21949147 GCA_026413545.1 Cichladusa arquata
TTCTTTCTTTCTTTCTTTCTTTCTTTCTTTCTTTCTTTCTTTCTTTCTTTCTTTCTTTCTTTCTTTCTTTCTTTTTTTCTTTCTTTCTTCCTTCCTTCCTTCCTTTCTTCCTTCCTTCCTTTCTTCCTTTCTTTCTTCATTTCTTTCTTCCTTCCTTCCTTTCTTTCTTTCTCTTTCTCTTTCTTTCTCTCTCTCTTTCTTTCTTTCTCTCTTTCTTTCTTTCTCTCTTTCTTTCTCTCTCTCTTTCTCTCTCTCTTTCTCTCTCTCTCTCTCTCTCTCTCTCTCTCTTTCTCTCTTTCTGTCTTTCTCTCTTTCTTTCATGAGAATGTAGTACATTATGGTCATTTGGAGTATCCAGTGATGAAAGCAGTCAAACACAAACTAAAACTGCAAATATTCCCAAAAAACATAACTACTGTCAAGCAAAGTCCGAGAGTTCAATGTACATTTTAAGAACCTTTATCATCTCTCCAAACACCAGCCTACTATGCCAGAAAAGTTATTTTAAAAGGCTTCTCTGCCTTGGATAGCAAAGTGACAAACGACAATAGATACAGAAAAAGAAGTGGTGGGTCAGACAGGAATTCAAGACCACTAGTGTGAAAGCGGTAAAGAAGAACAGCTGAAAAGTTTAGCTGGGAAACTAAAAATAATCTTTTAATTGCACAATAACTTGGAAGGTAACAAGGGGTATGGGGGAGAAGGCAAATCCCACAGTGGCAAATATCAGCTGAGAGTTTGTGACAATAAACAATTACTTATGCTATGTAGGAAAGCAAAATCCAGACTTGAAGTCTTCTGTTTGGGAAAAACAAAATGTCTTTCAGCTGAAAGACAGTGAGAGAAACAACTTTGAGAAAATAATCAGGCAAGACAGAAAAGTCTAATTATGACAGATCATGACCACTTTTATAAGGTTCCTAAGGTGGGAGAGGGCAGAGCACTAAAAAAGTGTGCATGTTCAAATCCAGAATTGAGTTTGAAAAGATATCTGGAGTTCACTGGCAGGAAGACATCCAAGAGAACAGAAGGGATTTCTATTACCACTGGGAGATATTTAACCCAAGTATCATTAGCTCAAATTTCTTTTTCATCTCCTCTCTCTGTACAAAGCATCTGACAGTGCTTGCAGGAAATCATGCTCTGCCCAAACCCGAGTGGCCGGAGGAGCAGAGCTGCCTCTGGATGGGAGTGCACCACAGGACAGCTTCAACCCTTCTCAACCCCTCCAGACTAAGAAAGCAGCCCTTGGAGTAAAATGAATTCCATTCCCAAAGTTTTACAAAACATATCACTATAAATGAGATTGTACTAATAGCACCTCATCAGGCATTTCTAATCAACTATATAAAATAAAAAGCAACCATTCATTCACAATTTAAAAATTATGAGGCCAAGATTCTAACACACAGAAAAGTTAATAGTCAAGTTGTAAACCTTGGAAAATATGATTATGCTATCAAAACAACAGTAAAAAAATCTGTAACTATTAAATAATAAACAATTCTTCTATAATTACAAATATTAGCAACAATAAGAGACTGCATTAAGTGAAGAGCTAAGAGAACAGGTATTACCACCCCTGCTGTTTCTGCAAACATTTTCAGTAGCTCAAGGAGCAATGGAATGAGGCCAAAGGGAATGAGTTTCTAGAAGCTATTTACTGACTATAAACCAGCAAAGGAACAGGGAATTCTAGTTACACTGCAAGCTGTTAAAGTGTTTTTTTCTCTTTCTCTTTTCTCCCCCAAATGGCTGCTCAGTATGAAAAATGACTCTCTGTCAGCAGACATTCTTTACAACACACCAGGATCAGCATCCTCCATTGTTTTATTGAGACAAACAGGCAATAAGTAACTAAAACATTTCACGTATATGGAGTTAAAAATGCAGAAACAATGTTTTGCCATGTGGCAACAGAAACCGAAGAACAAATCTGGATCCACCCTGTAAAACCAATCAGCAATGAGCAGTCTGCTCTGAACTATTCCTTGATTCAACTCCCTTCAAGTGGAGTTGTGCAAAATTATTTATAGACTAAAAACAATTTTGAGTTGATTTAGCCAGTGATTATTGTTAATATAAACACTAATTATTCCTACAACTGTCCAGTATAAACACTATTTCTTCGCTGTATATAATAAACAGGGAATGGTGATCACCTTTTTTTAATGTTATGCTTTTCTGTCCTAACGAAAGAGCCATAAAAGCTTATTCTGTCTGTTTAAACCTTATTAAATAAGCATCCTGCAAACAATTTTTAAAGGTTTATTTTTTTATTGAAAAAATACTTTCCTGAAATGAAAACATTTTATAATACATCAAGTGTTACAAAATGCTTAAATCAAAATAACGTGAAATGCAATTAATTCAAAGGTTTTTTTCTATTTTTTCTTGTTATTTTCTAATAAAAAAGTCATGCACTGCCCATGATATTTTGTTTCCTCATAATAAAAGCTTCAATAACTCACATCTTGCACCATTCCTGAATTAAAATTTGACAGAATGCCTTTCTATGACATTTAAACAGTTCGGTCTTTCAGTGATAACCAGCAACCAGCCTCCATCATAAGTCTCTAAAACACTCAGACCTCTGGGTTTAGTGATGTCTCAGCAGATTCCCAAATCCTTGTCCAAGATAGGTGCTGACTTTCCATTTTTTGTGTAATTTATTCCATTCCTTTAACAAGGATTAAACAAAGTGAATGCTTTGCTTACTCTCTTGCTTTGAGGTTGGCAGAGTAACTATGAAGCCATGAACTATGAAGTTCCCAGCTTCCAGCACAATGCAGTATTTGACCTGTATGTGCTGAGCAGCCCTTCCCCAGGCTGCTGCAGGCAGCTGATGTGCATTCAGGTTTCCTGAGAGGCCAGTGAATCACCATCTTCTGCTTCTGCACACTGTGGCTTTAACACCAGTACACTGAACAAATATACACCCTTCTACCCTTGCTTCCACTTCTGCAACTCAAGCCTTCTTGGCCACCATTAGCCAACACTTTAATATTTTCTTTTTTTTCTTGGTCACCAGCCACCCCACCTTTTGAATTTTGTTATTCCTTTTGGCTATTTTTGAATGGTTTTTTCCTTCTCTCGTCACAATCAGTTTAAAATTTCATGTCAGATTAAATTGTGGGAGGGTTTGCCTGAGAAGAGGGAAAAAAAAAAAGAAGTTTTATAGTCTAAGTCTATTTTTTCCCCTCAAATGAACAGAAAAAAAATCAATTATTAGCTAGCAGTATACAACAATTTGTGCTTCTGTACTGATTCAGGCTCTCCACAGACAAAGAACAAAACAATACCTTGATAAACTACACAGAGTAGAGCAAATCTGTAATCATTGGCTCCAGAAGCACCAAATCTTCCCAACTGGGCTAAATGGAGAATCTTTATTAGTCACCACTGAGGAGGTAAATATTCTCTTTGCAGGACAGCAAATTCAAATGCAATAACTACAAAAACATGAGAAGGACTGAAACTGCATGTAGAGAAAGGTACTTAGTCTGCTTTCCAACTTTCTTATTTTCCATCTTCCCATTAGGGACTTTCATTAAAGAATATGTGTTCTGGATGCAAAAAAAATCTCCTTTTCACCTTGTGGGAAGATTGCAGAAGAATTTATTTGTATCAGTTTACTGTAAACACCTTCTTACCAGAGCCCTTCTTCCACTAGCTAGTTTCTTCACAGACCAAAGACTTCCAGTCCCCTATCAACCACAGGAGGGAATGGCCATGGACATTTTTGTCTGTATATAAGTTCACTGTTCACTGTGTCATATAAGTTCACTAATGTGAGGCAGACAGAAATACAAAAAAAAAGGTGTATCTTGCATTGGAAGAGCATCTTTTCATCCCTTTGAAAAAGTGTTCTACTGGAATAAAGGTTTTCCCTTATTAAATCCTTTTACTTAAGAAGATTTGCTGTATCTTAACCAGTGAAGTAATACCAGAGTGCCATAGACAACCAAAATTATTCCTGCCAAGCTGAATGCCAAGTCTTGAAATTAGACTGGCTCAGAGGGAAAGAAGTGTCAGGACACCAAATGTGTTATGCTGAGGTCTCTGATGGCAGATTCACATCAAACAGGTGGGCACAGCCCCTTGCACACCTCCCCACCATGCCTTGCCCCTCCTGCCCTTTTCTCTCTGGCTCCTGACTCTGAGCTCTGCCCTGCTGAGCCTCCCTGCCCCAGCGTTTCCCTTTGCACACACCTCGTGCCACTGTGCACTATCCAGCCTGTCCTGCCAGGAGTTTCCTCCCTGCTTCCATTTCCATTCCCCAAACCCTCAGATTTCTTCTGAGTCCTCACCCCTTCTCTTCCCCACATGGGGAAGAGAAACATGGGGTTTGTATTCTTGGCACACCAGTGGCTATAAACCCTATTTCTCACCAGATTCCAGCTCATCACAGGTTATAAGTATAGAACCAGAGCACATTATTCAACAAAGCATACTAGTTCTGGCTGCTTTCCAGCATATAAAAATACTAATTTCCAGTAAATTATATATGCTTGTAGGAAAGGTACAACACCCTGTTGGGAATCCAATATGGCTTCTCTCTATACAATTTTTTCCATGCCTGCAATAAATTGCATTGTGTGAAAATATATAGAGCTCTCCAGTATTTTGATATAAATCTACCTGAAGGAAGTTAACACACATCTGAGAACATATATACCAGCTGCATATAGCAACAGAACTACTTCCCCTTTGGGGTAAAAAGAACAAAATTAAAGAGATTAAAACAGTGGTTGCTTGCTCCTTAGAATTAAGAATGAGAAATTAAAATTACATGAGTAAAGAAACAGATCACAACTTTAATTATATGCTTCCAAATTTATTTGTACTTTCTTATTCTGTAAATGTAATTTCTGCAAGAAATGTGATACTCTGACAGATGCAAATGTTTGTGGGAGGGCCTCCAGAAGTGTGTTGGGTGAAGTGAGTTGGGTTTTGCCAATTTTAGTATATGCAGTTTCAGCTGACCTTTATTTTCATCAACTACTGCTGGTGATGTACAAACTTGCTTTACCTTTACTTAAATTCCATAGAATGAGTACATGAAGAGTGACAAACATTGTCAGAAATGGAAGTCCTCCAGAACAATTTCAGTGTGGGAGTTTGTTAACATGAACGCTCTGCTAATAGAAGTCACTGCTTCTGTCTAGCTATAGTTTACATGTTTTCTGGTTTGTGTTTGATGGGGAATAAAGACATGAAATTTGCTACCAATAGCACCTGTTATTAACAGTAGTGTGTCTCTGGAAAGTGCTGGCAATTTTTCTGTCAGCCTTTTCTGACACAGGTATCCCTGTGAGCAACTCTGCAGTACAGTCTGCAGTTATGCATACCACATTTTCATTCTTGGAAACATCCTCCAATATCAGAATTTATATAGCTTGGTTGCAAAATTTACAGTGGCAATTTAGCCTAATTAGCTGAACCTCATTGTCTTTAAAGCCCTCTTAGATGCAGCAGTCCTTCACAGTTTGCAGGTCTGCTCTCTCCCCAATGACAGTACAAACCTACCTTGCAAAAGTACAGTCACATCTGCTTAAGCCACAGCATCTATGTCCACTGATTAAAACTCCTTGGGAAGAAAAGCCAAAGTTCTTCTCAGCGGCAGGATGCCAAGATGAAAGTCTTGACAAAGAAGATATAACCAGCAATTCTCAGTTCCTGCTCCCTTCAACATGAGAAAATGTACTGTAAGATACACAGGCATAGTTTTCCACTGTTGTCTTGGGGAGCCATTGAAATTCCTTTCACCTCATTGGGAAAAATCTGGGTCTGTAGCTAGTCTGTAATGCCCTGTGTTTAAATTGTTTGTTCAGCCTCACTCTCTCTTTTTCCTCTGCTTATATCTAAGAACCTGTTCTCAGACTGAGTCAGGAGCTCTCAATGCACCATGTGCATGAAGTATTATCATCTTAGCCATATGGACACATATAAGCTCCCACATGAGCCAGGGGTCCTGCTCCCTGGATGGGACTGCACTGGTTTCCAACACAGCTTCTGCACAGTACTGCTTTTTGTCACATAGATATACTCTCAATGCTGGTGAATGATTAATGTGATAAAAAGGAGATCATCCTTGTGGGAATTATTTCCTTGAAAACATGAAATCATTCAATAATGCTTTGACAAGGCTCCATCACAAACACTTCCCATCTCTCTCCTCATAATATTAGTGCTAAAAGCAAGCCAAAAACATTCTGACAATATTTCTCTGTTCAGAAAGAGCAGTTCAAGCCTGATCAATCATCCTGTGTGCAGTGGTCAGCTGCATGTGAAGATGTAGGTACTCACCTTGGCAGTGTGTGTTATCATCCCCTGCCTTGCTAATGGGCTTCCTACCACTTCTGCTTGCTGGGTGACCTCTGAGCCTGGCAGGTACCATGTCCATCCCAGAAATAGGCTGACAGGTGCTCTTCAGTTATCTCAAGCCAAGAAGTCCCAAGCGTCAGAGCAGCCCACCTGGCATCAGCACTCCCAGGTACTTCCAAACACAGGTTTTTCCCTGTCCAGAGAAGGAAAAGGTGGGATTTCCTACATCTCATTCAGCCAGCCTTGCAGTCTGGACTTTTACTGGGAATTTTCTTGTGCCTCCAAGAGGCAGGTTCTGACTAGGAGCAACCCAAACAGACTGAAGACCTGGTAGAAAAAGAGATGCTGTATGTTCCTGAACTGTGTTATTCCTTTTTCTGAAAAACCTCAGTTACTCTGGTTTGAAATGAGATAGTATCTCAAGTGCTTGAATATTCTTGCAGAAGGGAAGCTTGTTTCCCACCATTCTCTGTAAAAAGAGAGCAAAATAGCAAATTGAGGTCTCACAGACCTCAATGATGGGTTGACTGAGAAGTGTTTCAACAAAACATATACATATACACATATACATATATAAACAGATACATAAACATATACAAATACCTTTCCCTTTTCTTTCTAAATAATATTGGTGTTTTCTCTTGCAAAGTCAAACATACAAAACATTTTTAATTTTGCCTCTGGCTCATCAGGTTTCCTGGATAATGTGTTTCATCCGGTTTTCCCCTTCCTGAGCTGGGCATCTTCTTCCATATCTTCCATGTTTTGCACCAGAAATTTTAGTACTTGAGGGGCCTGGCAGGTGCTCTCCATGCAGGGAAACCTGGCACTGCTGGCACTTACTCACATGCCTCATGACATGACATGAACATTCATACTCTGGCACTACTATACTGCATAATCACTTTTGATGTCATGGCTGCTGCCATGGCACGTGGAGCTGCTGGCCCTGTGAGTCACATGCAATGACACAAACCCCTGTCCATGAGGGTTCAATAGAGTCCATTATTAGGGTTCATTATTGCCATCAGACACCTTTGCTTTATTAGCTTCTCCTCACAAAGGTTGATGCCAGATACAAAATGTCAGGCTCATTGTGGGCTGCTGTGCACCTACCAGCGAATAAAAGGGGAAGGTTGTCCTGCCAGTCCAAGTGCTCCAGCCAGGCTGGACACAGCCATGTGCCCTGCTTGGCCCATGGCTAGAGACAGCAGAGAGGAAAGGCTATGAATGAATCTGTGTCTAGTTCAGCAAGACTGCCTGGTGCCCAAGAATTTGGTTATTTAAATGACTGGTTTTGGCTCCTCTAAAACTCTTTACCCCCTTTACAAAGTCATATTTCTTTTCCACTGCAAGCAATCTCCTACATTTTGCTCACCAGCCTTATAGCCAATTTACCTTTCTAACCACCTCCAAATGCCAGATTGCCACCTTTTGTCTTAAACATTAATTATTCAGGCAAAACAACAAAAACCTTCTGGGATTTGGGGCTTTTTTTTTCTTTTTTTTTTTTCCTTCCATCTGGCCGAAGTGATAGAATAGACTGTTTCTATGCAGCCCCTAACTATGTAAGAAACTGGTCTTCCTCCTGGGATGAAGTCAAAATATGCAGTGTCTATAGTGAGGCATTATCTTCAAAAAGGCCACCCATGTTTTCCAGGATAAGCTTTTTACTGTTACTGACAGAAAGCTGACAAGGAATGGTACTAAAACCTTCAATGTCCACTCAGAATAAAAGTATTTTAAAGACATTTTCTTAGGACTGCCCTGGCACTGATGGCTCAGAGAAATACCGTTAAAAAAACAGCTGAAACAGTTGTTGTTACAGTAAACATGAATTAAGTTTAATAGCCTTCTGCCCTCCATTTCAGGCCTCAAGTGCTCTCAAAAGGTCAATAAAACATCCCCTTTATTATAGTCTGTCAAATAATGCAGACAATGCAGGTGAAAGGTTGTCAAATAAGTGCAGAGAAATGTTGTGCAAAGCAAATACACAGGAACAAACCAAAGGCACACGGCCAAAGGCATATGTGCTCCTGAAAGGCTTTGCTTCCCCAGTACCTGGCAAAGCTGCCATGGTTCCTCCTGCCCTGGTGGTGGAGTTATGCTCTGACTCTCTCACAGCTACAACACACGCAGCTGGGCTCCACATCACAGCCACAGGACAGTGGCAGCACTGCCTAGGCAATGCCTGTGGCTATCATGTTGGTAACTAAAGGAATTTGTCAGCTGCCCACCTGTGGGTGGGGCAGGATCACAGGATAGGTCAGGCTGGAAGGGGCTGGAAAGAGATTTCCAGTCCAACCTCCTGCTCAAAATCAAGGTCCTTCTGAAGGAGCCTGCCTTCAGGGGAGGCAACAGCTATCCCCAGTTTTGTCTTTTCAAAATCTGCTTAGTAACCCTTCCAGTCTTGCATCTAAGTCATTTATGAAGATGTTGAAAAGCACAGGACCTACTCCATTAAAATGATAATTTCTTCATTTTATATGTATAAGATGTTATTTTTGCATATGAATAAGACAATGACTTTAACCCCACTGTCTATCATTCTTCTACTGTGCAACACTGTGAAAAAAATCTCTTTATCTTTGGAATAACCTCTCTGTAGGTTTTAGATAACAGCTACTCAGTTTCTCATAATGTGTCCTTTCTCCAGGCTGTGCAAACCTTGAACTCACAGCCTCTCCTCACAAGCCAAATATTCCAACCCCCTTTGTTGAACTCCCAGGTTTGTTTGTGCCTGCCTGATATGGAAGGGCCCCATACTGGCCTCAGTAATCAGATGTAGTCTAGAGAGTGCTGAGCAGAAGGTTTTACATTCCCTGGATGCATCGTCTGTGCTCCTGTTTGTGTAGCCCAGGGTGCTGTTGATCCCTGACACTGATAGGGTCATGGGAACTTGTGCAGCTCCTCCCTGCCACATCCTCCAAAACTCTGCCAGCAGAGCTGCTCTTGCACAGTCAATCCATAGTATGTAGCATTATGGTGGGGGTTTAATCCCAGCTGCTGGGCTTTCCATTTGTCCATGCTGAAGTGCATGAGGTTCCACCAGGTCATTCCTCCAAGTGTTCCTCTTCCACCCTACTCCAGCTTATTAGAAAGATTTTGAACAGGACAGGTCCCAGGATACACTCCTGCAGTGCTTCACTTCTACACATTCTACTTCACTCACACAGGTTTTTACCAAGCTAGTTTTCCATCAGTTCAGACTGTAAAGCCTTAGTTTCAATAAAGAAATACCATGAGAGCCTCCTTTGGAAAAGAGTCTCTTTTAAGTCTCTTACTGAGTTCATTCTAAACAACATTCACTGTTTCCCCCTCGTCCACAATCCAGTCACTTTGTCATAGAAGGGCTGCTCAGGCAAAGTCTGCACTTGGTGCATCTGTGATGACTGCTCCCAAATAAAACAGCCCTCATGCACTCAGGAATGTGCCCCAAGCGGACACATTCCATGATGTGTCTAAGAATCAAAAGGAGGATGATAAATCTGGATAGGCCACAGGATTTTCTTTTTGATCTGTTTTTAAGATGAGAATAATATTTGACGTTTTCAGGGTCTTTAGAGGGGGCAAGAATTTATGGAAACCACTGCAAGAGTCTGACTGCCTTCTGGAATGATTATATGGAGAACATGCTAGTGTAGTACTTGAATGGCCAGAGGGTCACACCTGGCATATACACACAATTGATGGGAAAATATTGTTTGCTTGCAGAGAACAAATTTCACAAGTGCTCATCAACCAGTGCTCATCGAGGTGTGGTTATGACATTATCACACCTCAGCACTATGCCCTATGCTTTGGTTAGGGGATGATGGGAGAGGGAAAGGAAAGAAGTGACAGCACAGTGGAGACAGCAGGTTCCAAGCTTCTTTCTGGGAGGAGCTTTTGTCCCAACAACTCTTGGCAAATTGCTCTCTCCAAACTGTTCCACACAGAGTCTTTCTGGATCCCTCAGCTGAGCTTTCCTCCATCCAGACTCCACTAAACTTGCCATTGAATTGCTTGTAAGAAGCTGAGTAGATCTAATAAAAATACAAGCAAAGTAACTGATTAAATACATCCACTTAGGCCTCACAGATACAGCTTTGGGGATGATTAAATTTGTTGTGTAAGCTAGTATTTGAGATAACTATTTCCCAAAGGCTTGTACTTTTGTTTCAATTTGATGAACCAGAAACTACTTATTGGAAAATTATGCCAAGAACTTTTTCATCAGACTGATTTTAACAGGATTTTATTAGGAAGCAGTAGAAAAAGAGGTCCTATAAAGCAGAGCATGTTGTAAAATCATGGATTTAAACTGCTTTGAAGGAATTGACAGAATTTTTCTACCCAGGCAGTGGTAGAATGATAAATGAGTAAAAAAAATCAAATAGCAGCCTTCAGGAAAAAAAAAAAAAAAAAAGGCAACAATATAATGATTTAAACTGTACATAGAGTAATAAGTATGCACTTGAAGTCGCTGGGGAAATTCTGCCTCTGTTTTATGACAGTGTAGTATTTCCAAACATTCCCTTTCTTGTGAAAAGGCATTTTTTCTGAATAACTGCACGAGTGACTCCTGGGGTATGAATAGAAGCGTCTATGATTCAGCAGAAATGTTCAGGCTATATAGGAATAAATGCAACAAAAAGCTGACTTTCATCCAGCAGGCCTGCTTTGCTTTCACCATAAACTGGAACTCTGTACAAGTAAAAACACCCTGCTTCCTCCTTCTCCCTCTTCCACTAATATCATTGTCTGAGAGGTGTTATCTGAGGACTTAGTCTCAAGGAACGATATTTTCAGGGTTTTGGATTACCGAAGTGTGGTTTTATGCCTGGAAACACAACCATCACTTGAAGGAAAGTCAGTTCCTCTGTATAGTGCTAAAGTAGCTGCATTGTAGTACTGCATTGTCAGCTGGAGTGAGCTGTACTGATTTACCTGAAGGACCTACTCAGGCCTTCATTTGCCAAAATACTCATAGAATCATGCCCAGAAGCCCTACAGACTTTTAAAGATCTGATATAAACCAATTTCCAAAAAGCTGCTCTTCCTGCCTCAGCTCTCTCTGGGTGTCACCAACACAGTTCCCTTTACAAAAAGAACAGATCATCCACAGGCTATATTTTTCCCAGGAGTCCAGGCCTTTTCTCAGCTGAACCATATTGCACCATGCATATGTTGCAAATGCTTGTCACTGTTTTCTCTTTCCATAACATCACTGGACTCTGGCAAATAAAATCTATTGAAAAGTAATCAAAGTTCATATTAAGGATGAAATGTGGAATCAAACTAAAGAACAAAGGTTGTACTTATTTGATTGCATTACAGGCAGTAGGACATAAAATATTAGTTTCTAAATTAGCCAGGACAGGGAAAGCTCTTAGATTTCTACCCTGGAAAACCCTTTGGAGTTACCATTTTATTAAGGTATTCTGTCTGTGCGTTGGAAAACCAGATGAGGTTGTACAGCCAGAGCTAAGATTGTCCTTCAAACCATTCTGTCAACAACCTGCAAAGCAGAGCTGCACAAATTTCTTTCCTGACTGGTTCTCTCTCTCTTTGAAGTGGGCATTTCAAGCCACATGCCCCTATAAAACCAGGCAAAGCCTAGTGTATTAGGATGTATATTAGGATGTATATTGGTATATTAAGATGATCATGGGTTGAAACACATGAAATTCCTCTTAGTAATTTTCTACAGAAGAGAGCAAAGGCAGTTTCTGTAATTTAATTGACTCTAACCCAGTATTAGGTTGGTGATTTTTCAGACTCCAAAGAGAGTTAAATTGAATTGGGTGATACCCATTATTGAGGAACATGAAAACCCAGTAATTCCAAGTCCCTCATATAAAGATTTCTTCAACGCAGTTAACACTAGCAGAAACTGTCAGGCAAAATTTCAATGGAAAATACTTCTATTTATCCTAATTCAATGAAAAAATTGAGGAGTTATAACAGAAACAGACAAACAATAAACCATTTAATTTGCTAGATTGGAAAACACTGAAAATATCCAGAATCATTCACTTGCCTGAAAAAAATAGCATATGTGTTCAAAAATCCTAATTTCAAAGCCAGTTTTCTCTGAAGTTTTTAAAAAATACACAAACAATTGACATATTTGACTTCTTCCAATGATGTTACCAAGATTCCCAAAGACTGGAAAGTTTCCACAGCTAGAAAGAAAATCCAGTTGCACTGACCAAAAAAAAAGCCCAGAGAAATGGATGATTATATAAATATCCCACTATGAGACAAAGGCAATAAAAAGTGTGTAAGGTTAGGGAGAAATATACTCAGCTAAAACTTTTCTTTGCATTTCCAAAATATCCATTCATCTGCTTTGAAGCATCTGGTGTTGCTCATTATTGGAGATAGAATGCCAGCCTAGATGGTCTATGTTTTCATCAGTACTTCAACTCTTATGTGCATTCAAATATTTCATGACTTTTTTTTCTATAGAGACCTTAAAACTTTACAGCAATATTTATTAACAAATATTTTTGACAAGCTACTTGGCATTACAGGATGAAAAGTGAGAAGTGCTTCCTCCTACTGTCAGGATGCCTTCATGTGATGCATCAAAGGAATAGACACATTATACATATTTTATTCTCATGTTGAAAAAAATAAGCTTATTAATAAAACTTATTTTATTATCTCAATAACAAACTAGAGTAACTCAATTAAATGGCTACTGCATTCATCTAAAATAATTCTGCAAATGGAAATACATTGAAATGTTTATAACTGGAAAAACCTTTTGTTACTCCTCACTGGGTGACTTTAACTGCAGGTAGAACACCTCGCTACATCTGAGTCTGGAGTCTTAGCAGATAATCTCCTGCCCATACCACTGGGAATAAAACAGTACACAGGTACTGTAGCTGTCTCTAGTATGTAAAGTCTCCTATGTGACTGGAGTATAAATTCTCATAACAAAAGAAAAGCCAAATACATCTCTCACAAGAAAATGTTCATAATATTTTGACCTTGGTGCTGACAGGAAGTATTTCAGTAATAAGGACCTATGTTTTTCTCTGCAGGTTATAATAATGACTCACAGTAATTTTGATCCTTGCTGAGGCACCCAAAATCCTTTAGCAATTTCATTCAAAATGGGACCAATTTAAGAGGGCATAGTAGGAGCACTTAGGAATGGCGAATCTAAGTTGAACTTTCCTCTGGCAAAGAGGAAATGTTCATGTGTTACATTCTGAATCATACAGGAAAGTTTAAAGAAACTAGATCTCCATGGGCAAACTGCAAAGATCCTTTCATAGATTATTTTAATAGTAACAAAAAAGTTTAAACTGAGACAATTTAAAACACAGGTCTAGTCTGAAACCTGGGCTGTATGAATTAATCATCAAACAGAGCCTATAAAGAGTTGATCAGCAGATTTAGTAACTGGTCTTTCCAGTGTAAAATAACCCAGTTTGCCCAAGGTTGGTTTCTAAATTAGCTATTACTAAGCAGGAAAGAATCTTAAAATTATTGTTTTCTGAAATCTACACCGATTAACTTCATGCTCAGTGACTGGTAAATAGAAGAGTAGGAATGATAAAGAAATACATATAGAATGAAACTCAAAGCATCATTGTGTTACTGCAGTGTGCCCATATCTTAAATGTTGCATGAAGTTCTTGGCAAACCTCTTCTAAAACTTAGTAGGTGAGTAAAAAAAGGACAGAGAAAGGCAACAAAGACTATCAGATTTGTGGAATGCATTCTACATTTTATGGAAGTGTAAATATGAAGATTTTATGGTTTTAAAAAGTCAGTGAAGAGGATATGATGTTGCTTAATTGAATTAGGAGTTCTAGGGAGAAGGGCATTTATTGTTCCCCAGAGTACACGGAAGAAATGGAAACCAGCCCTTGCAAAATCATCAGGTAGCAAATTTAAAATAAGAACTACATTTTTCATATGAATCTATTTAAATTGGAAGCACATTACCACTGACTTTTCACAGAATTTCTCAGTCATAGCATAAATAGTTCAAAATACATAAAACAAATTTACAGAAGTTAAGGTCATTAGTAGCTTTTGAAAACAGTATTTTAAATGCTATCTCAAGCTCAAGCAGGTCTTTTAACTGATGATTGCCTAAATACATTTTTAAAACATGTAAAGGTCACCTTATTATTATTGGAGTGCTGTGATCTGATAATGTGCTCTAAAAGTGTGCATTTTATTGATCTTCTCATTCCAAAGATACATATTAATCACTATTCATGACAACACTGAGTTAGTTCTGAGCATACACAGGTACCTGGAGAACTTTAATGTGAAAAATAGAGACAGTTCCTCAATAAAACAGTATCTTATTTATTAAGCCTCTTCATGCACTCACTTGGAGCACCCTAGTCATATATTAGGTATCACATGTGCTTTTAATAGTGAGATTGAGGGAGCAGATTTTAGTTCAAAAGAAATCTGCAAACTCTCCATGAGAAAAGAAAAAAAAAAGCCAACACAGCAGCAACAACAACAAAAAACAAAACAAACCAACGCAACATAAAAACCACAACAAAAAAAACCAGTCTACCCAAAAAGCACACAGGAAAAGGTCACAGTCCTAGATATTTCTGTTGAACAAACTAACCATATACATAGTTCCACATTTTTTGTGGAAAGGTCATAGTTTCTTTACCAAAATGTTAAGTACAGTGATAGTCATTAATGCCAACTCTATAAGGGTTTTTTTTCCCCATACTTTCTAATGATGCCACCACTGTATTGAATTTACAAAAGCTTATTCCCTGGGAAAAAATTTAAGCTTCTCCATTTATGGATTTTTCTCTCTTTACTTGAAGGAAATCCAGTCTTAAAAATTTTCTCTTGTGAAAAAAAATAAAGCATCTCACTAATATAGTTCATATTCTACCTCTGCAGTTGAAGCTGTTTTTACGAAAGAGAAGGACTCATTCTCCAGGCACATGATACAGCATCCTGAAATACAATTTAAACACATGCTTATCTAGAAAATAAAAAAAATTATTGGAAGAAAGTAGTATATATTTTATTAAAAGAAAAAAAACATATAATCTTAGAATCACAGCAACTCTTTGTTCAAGTAGGTTCAGCTAGAGCCTGTTGCCCAGTACCTTATTCAGATTTTGAATATCTCCAAGGATGAAGACCCTACTGACTTTCTGGACAACATGTGCCAGTGCTCGATCACCCTCAGCAAAGCAGGTTTTGTCTTATTTTGTAACCATTCTCCTTTGTTTCCATTTGTGACCACTGCCTCTAGTCCTGTCACTGGACACCACTGAGAAGAGGATCTCTTTGTCTTCTCTACTCTCCTCCTTCAGGTATCTACACAGATGGTGAAACAGCCCTGAGCTTTCCCTTCCCTGCTGTCTCACCCTCTTTTTGCACATCAGGTGCTGCAGTCCCTTGATAATATTTGTGCTCCTTTGCTGAACTTGTTCTAGTGTATCCATGTCTTCCTGGTAGTGAGGAGCCCAGAACTGGAGTTAGGACCACAGGTTTCTTCCTCTAGTGCGGAATGGATGGGAACAATCACCTTCCTTGACTTCTAGTGATGCTTCTCCTGATCCAGTCCAGGAGGAGGCTGTTGGCTTGCTTTGCTGCAAAAGCACATTCCTTGCTCATGTTCAATTTGGTATCCAACAGCACCCCCAGGCCTCTTCTTCTAAGGTGCTTTTCATCTGTCTGGCCTAAGACAGATGTAGGCACTGTGTTTTCAATGAATCACAAGATAAAGTTGGCCAGAAATGGAATTTTATGAGAATGTGGAAAAAGTTAAGAAAAAATAGTAGTAGAGGAGAGAGAAGGCAAGGAAAAGAGAAGGATAAAGTCCACACAATATTGTTCTATTCTCCTTCTGAAATAAAAAATACAAATTATACTTCTTCCTGGATGTTCATCTTTTTTGATCTAAATATGCATCTCATATCGGTAAGTTTACCAGCTTCTGCTTTATTCATCTATTTGTGGATGTTTTGTGTTCTCAAATAATGTTATTTCCTCTTCCACTACATTTACCTGCTACTTTTATTTTCCCTCCCAAGTTGCAGACTGAGTTCTGTGATTTCTGTGATCATGTCTAATACTTTTCCTTACTCTGCTTTTTTCACTCCCATTAATTCTAAACTGTAGTAGCACTGGTCTTTGCCTCTGTCCCTTTATGTGATGCTCTGGCAATGGACATTCCATCTCTGATCCAGATTATTTGCTACAAAGCTTTTTCTTCTATCCTTAAAAGATCTAGTAACTGCTAGGAAAAAGTTATGTTGAAAAAATGTTGTATGTTATGCTAAAAAAAGATTTTGGTTTAGTGTTTTCTTTGTGTAGGTAGGTGGGTGGGTGGGCAGGTAGGTAGCAATGATTATAAACTTCTCCAAAATATTTGAACCTGTCACAGTCTCCTCCAAATGTGCATGTCCTTTCATACTTTCAGCTCCTCTAGTCCTCTCTTCAGTGTGTTTTTCTCAGGATTTCCCTTTTCACCCCCCAGTTCTGTGGGTGAAGCCGGGGAGAAGGGTCTATTATAAGTGTGTTTCTTTGCTTCAGACCTAACTCCTCTGTTCACATGAGCTGTCTCTCCAAGCCATCCAGTGCTGACAAGGAATCAGAATGTTTTCCTTTCTCTCCATTAAAATCTGCCAGGACCCAGGCACAGAATGTCTTCAGTCAAATTGTAGATCATAATATCTGCTGGTAAAAATAATAAATTCTGACTATTTCCAACAAATTTTACCACAAAACAGCTGAGCTTTATTCCCTCTTTATTTCTGTACTTAATACAAGCATAATGTTTCCAACAGTATTGAAAAAAAAAGATGGATTAAGGACTTTATAGCTTCATTGAGGCAAATGCTCATTGCCATGACTGAAAAAATCTCCATGAAAATGACCAGGTAGAGGACAGTCAGGGAAGCAGCACTTTGAGACACAGGGTGGGAAATAATTTATCTGAAGTAACAATAATCCTTGTGAAGACACAAAATAATGTCAGTAACACTAACCTCCTAGAAGTTCTTTCTTAATATAGAAAATAGCAAAATCAGCTCAGTCATAGAGACTTGTCTGCAGTCACATCTCATCCATATGAGTGCCATACCTTTGTGGGAGATCCAATTCTGTCAGAGAACAGTCCTGCAAATGCCACTACATTCAGAATAATGCACCTCATCACACTTGAAAAATTATCAGTTGAGAGCTTCTTAAATCATGCACAGATACATGCTACTTTTCCCTTATCCTGTTTCTTCATTTCTTTTATTTTTTTTTCTAATGGAGTCAGACATACGAAATACACTTACTGAAAATTTGGGAGATAGAAATACAAGGTTAGACATCTTTCAAAATACAGTGGATGAAATGTTTGAAATCTCTCACTTAAGATTATAGTGGCATATAGCAAAATTGAAAAAAATTGACGTAACACTTGATGAACACTGTGCTATCCATATGATGGTTCTTAGATTGCTATCTAACAAATCAAGTTGATGAACTGGAAATAAGTTCATAGCAGAAAATATTATATAGGTTCTGGTTCTTGAAGGCAAAATAACCAGAGAGGTTGAAATATAATCTCCTGCAAAAGATTATAGATGGGCCAGGCATAAGTTTGAAATTAATTTACAGTATTTCTTGGCTTATCAGATTTTCTCTTACAAATATAAATTATACAGCATCTCAAACAATAGTGGAAAATCTTCATCTGAGGGAAAATGTAGTCTGTAAGAGTGATGAATCACATTTTGCTTTGATGATTTTTGGTAATCAATATTGATTATGTAAAATTTAGGCTTTGATAAATAGGAAAGGGAGAATATTAATTATGCCTTACATTTTAATTCTGAAATCTATGTAAAATTTAGAAATCATAAAATACTAAGCTTCTGCCAGTAACTCCTATGCCTATCACTAGAGATTTTTGTTATCACTACCTTTCTAATCCTTACAGCACTATTTGTACTACAGCACTTCATCTTTTAGCTTTTGAACAGTCCATGAGAAATTATTTGATGTGCACAGGCACACACATGGACATCTGAAAAATCTGCAGACAACTCTGAAAAAATCACCAGGAAATCCTGAACTGGAGTGAGGTGAGACCTGCTCCTTGGGTGGACTCCAGCAGAGTTCTTGTACGGTCTGAGCTGCTCTCATGTGGCCACAGCAATCTGCACCTGACCTTTACTTGAGAAAGAAGCAAATATAACCCATTTATATTGATATTTATGCTCTCCTCGTCCTCTCTTCCATACACCACACTCAGGGCACCATGCCTTGAGCACAGCACAGTGCAGGTCAGAATGCACCACGTCATCCTGGTCATCCACACCAATGCCATCAGCACTATGGGGGTCCCAATTACAGCCAGCGGGGTTGGACTCTAAAATACTATTTTTTTGTCAAAAGCCAAAGAATTTTAGGAAAATTTTATTATTTACTAAGCTCTTTCTTGCCTCTCAGAACTCTGAAGCTAAAATAATTTATAACACTGACATTTCACCATCCATAATTTTCCAGCCAATTTCCATTTGCCCTTTGCATTACATTTATGAATAGTTGTTGGATTAAGTTTGATTCTTGCCTACTCCACTAACTGCATGAGAAAAATTTTGTTGAGCTGTAATTTGACTCACTGTTAATTGCTGACATATGGCATATTGAATAAGGAAGGGAAGGAAAAGCACTCCTGGGGGGTAAGTGATTAGCAGTCTAAACATGAGCATTTCTGACATTCCATGATTTTCTGACAGTTCCTTCTAAAATCCCAGATTTCAGAATGTGCAGATTCTCTGTTTATTTCAAAAGGAGAGTGCAGGAGACTCTACGGTGAATTATTTTATAAGAGAGAAGTCAAAAAACTCATAAATCCTGCAAGTAAAGCAATCTGCCAGAGATGATCATGCATATTTAAAACTATTTACAAATGGGGCAAAGCATGAGCAGCTGCATCCAGTACTTTAAAGCTCTCAGATGGAGAACAGATCATTTACAAATGCCAACGAGCATTGCCTTAGAAACATGCTGTATATACACAGTGGACACCTGGAGGAGAAACTCCTCATTTACCACTCACACTTTCTCTAATGAGGAGATTATTTGGAAATGAGAAAATGGTATATCACCTACACTCTCATATCAAATACGTTCTGTTTGAAACATCCACCCACTACTAGTCACATCAAGAGTGCAATAATGTGAAGAGCCAAAGAGCAATCCTTCTCTTAATCAAGAGAGTCAGTAGCTAGAATATTTTAAGAAATGACTCAGACATTGCTTATCCTTTTGGTGATATAGTTTAAACAGTAAAAAATACCAGAAGCCTTACAAACTACTGCTGCATCTTGAGCAATTCAGTCTGTAAGAGGTGGGCTCTACCCATTCCAGAAGGATCAGATATGCCTGTTTTTAGGCAAGGATGGATGTTTTACCACGACAGTAAAGATCTGTAACTGTGTAAGTAGAAAAAACAAAATGGATTCTAACCTAACATTGTGAAACTGTCTGAGAAATTAACAGAACTAAAACACTACCAGAAATTTATTTTAAATACATTTACCCCCATTGGTAAGAGAAGGCAATTTCCTCACCTCTATAATGGCTTCTAATCCAAATTTTACAGCCTTCAATTTTGATTCCTGCTGCAGGAAGTTGTCCCTGCCCTGCTATATCACAATTCCTTATTGTCCTTTACTTTCCACAGTTTGAAGAAAAAAGTTATCTGAGCATGTAGGAGAAGAAAAAGTGCGTCTAGGTGTGAAGACTGGACATTCAGATCTACAGCTAGGCTCCAATAAATGTCATTAGCTTTAGCTCAAAAAGGGTGATAAGAAAAAGCCAGGTGCTTACCCCAAATGAAGAAACCAGTTATGCAGCTGTAATACGCAATAAGCAGAGCTCCCTGTCAGAAACAGACCTCAGGGTCTCAGGGAAGAGAGATATTGATATTTTGTTCATCTGCACATATAAAGGAAATGAAAAATTAAGAAAAGGCAAAATAGGGACAAACAGATAAAGATATGAAATATATTAAATTAATATAAAGCAGTCATGAAATGCTTCTTACACTTGTAAAGTGGCAGGTATTTTTCTTTCATGAACACAGACAGCCTTCTGGGAACTCCACAGATTCTCCTAGAATGGGATTTTTAAAAACTGGGAGGAAAAAGTGTATTGCCAGACTTGTCCTGTTCTATCAAAAAACAATTGGCTAAAGAACCTGTCCCTATTAAAGTAAATTTCTTGGTGAGCTGCAGTGCCATTACCTGAAGACAGGGACAGACACTGGGGTTGTCTAAATGCAGGGGATCTGCAGTCACTTGGCTGAAATCAGACCTTTAAGGAAGAGTATGTTCTAGGCCAGTTTTCAGATGATGAATTCACCCTTATCCCAGTTAATAAATCTGTGCCTATGAATGATTAAAGGGCAGAACAGAGCTTATAAAGGAAATGTGAAAACATTCATACATTTATATGTGCAATTCCTCAAAATTTCAGAGAAAAAAA